>CM039137.1:1776103-1899282 GCA_022036555.1 Microstegium vimineum
ACTTCCTCCATGTCGTATCTGAAGCACTGAAATGTACTAGCGTCTTCTGTTTTTTTTTGACGAGGTACTAGCATCTTCTGTTGTGCACGAGACGCAACAAGGAACCATGCTGGAGAGGATACAGTACATGGCAGAGCTACTAGTCCGATGAGCGTCACGTGGAGTACTACATTTCTGCTCGCCGGCCGTCTCTGCGTTCCAGACTGAGATGATGATTCTGGCAGGTGTTCAGCGTGCCTGACTACGTCTGTCAAAAGATCACGCGAGTTTCCAAGCAGTTGAGTGGCTCGCGTGTCACCCCTAGTAGCTTCCATGTAGTAGTACTGATGTACTCCCTACGTACATATCCATATCCGCCTATCCGTTGCTCCAATACACCAGTCCTCTCCGTACAAGTTTCAGGCGATCTGTTCGTCGAGGCCGGACATACGGAGTATATTACAGTACGACACCTACTCCCTCCGTTGCATAACAACTGCATTTATAGACCAAAGTCCTAGCAAACCGGCTGGACTAGCCCGGTATTATCATAGGAGCAAGACCCCAGTCTGTCTAATGAAGATTGATATTAGTAAAGCCTTTGACACGGTTTCTTGGGAATACCTGTTAGAGATGTCAAGCCAGAGAGGGTTCAGCAGAAGATGGACTAATTGGCTTGCCGCGATCCTCAAATCATCATCGTCGGTGGTCATGGTTAATGGCAGCCCCGGTGACAGAATCGAGCACTCAAGAGGGCTGCGACAGGGAGACTCGCTCTCCCCCTACCTATTTATCCTAGCAATGGACGCGTTAAGGGCCGTAGAGCAAGGTTGAGACTGTCCCTCTACGCAAATGATGTGATGATCTTCACCAACCCGATCAAGACTGACATAACCTGCATCATGGATATCATGTCGGCATTTGGAGATGCCACGAGCCTTAGAATCAATTTGGCTAAAAGTTCGGTGACCACTATCAGATGCATGGGGCTCGACATGGACGAGATACTTGCTGATTTCACAGGAAGAAGATCCCAATTCCCTCTCCACTACCTGGGGTTACCTCTAACCCTTGGGAGAACTAGAATGGTGCACCTACAATACTTACAGGACCGAGCAAAGGCAAAACTTGCAGGATGGCAAGGGCGCCTGACTAGTATCGCGGGACGATGCGATGCGAACTGATCAAGTCTGTTCTCAGTGCACTCCCGGTGTACCTGTTGACAGTGATAAAAGCGCCCAAAGGGTTCATCAAAGAATTGGACAAGTTGCGGAAGAAATTCCTCTGGGCCGGAGACGGCGAGCTCACGGGTGGAAAATGCAAAGTCGCTTGGACAAAAGTTTGCTCTCCGCAGGTCAACGGGGGCCTTGGCATCAAGGAGCTGGACCGTTTCAGTCGATCTCTGCGGCTCAGGTGGCTATGGTTCCAATGGGACGTTACGCCCAGACCATGGAATGGCTTGGAACTCCCAATATCCGAAGACGACATAGCGCTGTTCAATGCGGCAACCACCGTCAGCCTGGGGAACGGTCTGAAGACGTCCTTCTGGAACTCTCGCTGGCTTCAGAAGGGACCGCTAGCTGATCGCTACCCAGCACTATACAAGCATAGCAAAAGGAAAAACAGGACAGTGGCCGACGCCCTCACGAATGACCGATGGATCACTGACATCGATCATAACCTGAGCCCACAGCTTGTGGCGGATTTCATAGGTGTCTCAGAAGAGCTAGAAGTCATTGCCCTCGTTGAGGCCCAGCAGGATACTATCTCTTGGAATATCACGCCCGATGGTATCTACTCCGCCAAGTCGGCATACTACCTACAGTTCGAAGGTGCTATACGGTGTGGACATTCTTCTCAGAATTGGAGTATGAGGGCACCTCCGAAATGCAGGTTCTTCGTCTAGCTGTTGCTACAAGATTGGATTTGGACAGCTGCACGCCTGCAGCGACGAAGCTGGCCCAACGAGTACTTCTGCTAGCTATGTCTGAGAAGCCTGGAAACCTCAAAACATCTGTTCTGCGAGTGCCCACTTACGAAGTGGATCTGGGAGGGTATTGCCCTCTGGGCCAGTACACCATCTTTGTTGCGAGCATATTGGGATCGGAACGCCGCCATGGGGGACTGGTTCACAAGCATGGTAGCCGAAGCCATGTCGTTCACAAGACCAGGTCTGCAATCTCTTATCATGCTAACGATTTGGAAAATCTGGCGGGAGCGGAACAATCGGATCTTCAGGAAGGAGTCTAGATCTGCCCAATAGATCATTCACTACATACAGGACGAAGCGAGGACCTGGAGCCTAGCCGGAAATGCGAGGCTTAGAGCGCTGCTCCCGGCTTCACCTGCCACATTGTTGCATTCTACTTCATTTGTGTAATCTATCTTATGTTGTGTAGGGGTGGCGAGGATCTCCTTTGTTCAGATCCGAGCATGTAAAGGGTGGGCAGCTTGTGTCCCCCACTGTTTGTTTGTTACTCTTTCCTCAATTCAATAAAAGCCGGTAACGGATCTTTCGGAAAAAAAACTTATCCTAAAACAAGTTTACTTTTAAATATGGGACCACCAAACTCTAATTGTTTTGTCTACCTTCTGTCTTTCTAAAGTGTCATGATTAAATTTTTATAAAACTATATATATTTTTTCTTATTAACATACCAAAACCTAGAAGTATATTTATTTTGGAATAGGCGAGTACAAGAATGACAGCACGAGTGCAAAGCGTAGTGGCCATTGGCTTTGCCGCTTTGGTACGCATAAGTGCAACAAACGATCCAATGGACATCAGGACATGGTGCAACAAGCCAAAAATACTGGAGAAAATAATTATCATGCTCATGTTATGATTTGAATGTAGTACTTCTCATGCATTTTTTTTCCAGGTCGCTTGTCAAGTGGCGTTTTGCCTCCATCGGTCAACAGCGTCTTCACATCGAAATTTCAAGTTTGGGTAGCACGCAAGCCAGGTTCGACTCATCCGCGTTTCTGCTGCTCCATCGTCTTTTGCTGTCTCTTTTTTCCTTTATATATATATATATATATATATATATATTATATATATATATATAGAGGCGTGTTCGAATTGGAGTATACCCCTTGTTTATGATAGGCTCTCTGCTCTCTTTTTGGGGGGCCAAACTATGTTTGCTTTTCTGGCTATCAGCGCCACTAGCTAAGTAGCTAGACTGCTAAACATATTTTCTCCGTCTCTAAATAACTATCGTTTGTGGTTTCTAAAAAACTTCTTTAACTAAATATATATTAAAAAATATTCATATTTATACTACATAATAATTAATATCGTTAGAAAAATCTTTAAATCTAGTTTTTTAATAAATTTATTTAGAGATACAAATGTTGCACGTATTTGATATAAATTAAGTCAAACTTGTGGCACGAATATCAACGACGATAGTTATTTAGGGATGGGGCAGTGTGCATCAAGTGTACTGTATACGTATAGAATCTAAAAAACATCATGCAGTAGCCTTGTATCCAAATCAGGATAGTATAGGCTAAACTGGGCCTCCAGCCCCCTTCCCCAAAACAGAATTTCACGACGTGGTCGCACGCTCGCAGCGAGGCAGGCAGGCAGCGGCCAGGCGGCCGATGGCAACGACGCAACTGGACGTCACATGCGATGCGAACTCTCGGCTCGCCGTCCTGAAGAAAGAACAAAAAAAAAGATGCATATGGTAGGCAAATAAAATTCATAGAGATTGACTCGTTTTTCTCAGTGGGGAGCTTCTACACTCTAGAACTGAAATCTCGTTTTCAGTGGTGAGCTTATTGTAAAGGCGAGGTAGCAGTGTGTTCTTTGATGGGCCAAAAGTCATAGAAAAAAACTCGAGCCGAATTGACAAATAGTAGAAGCATCTGGGTGGGTGTGGGTGTCCCTCATTTGATCCGTAACAGCGGATCTTTGGAACTTTGTCAGGACGGCCCAGTACAAATCTAGACGTCCAACGGCCCACGGCCGTGGATCACGACCCGTGCTCAATGTGCGGCTCAGAATAGTTAGATATGTAACTAGATGATTAATTATCAGATAATCACGCCATTGATATATATATGCTAATTGTTATTAGTCTGATGATAATTAGGATTATCCATAACTAGTCTACTGATATTTATTGAAATAGAAATATGGCGCGCTGCCATGATCAATCAGTGCCGGCCTGCAGCGCAACTTTTGGATGTCACACGCCTGGCTACTCCCTGCCTCTCCTCCTGCACTACTGTACCTAGGTTTTTGGTCGTACTCTTTCCTTTTCCCATTTACGTACGTACTCAAACCGAACCGATTAAACGAACAAAGCGATGTATATCTTCGAAAAACTCAGAAAGAATAGCACACTCATAGTCGTCTCTCCCCAGACCCCAACCCCATAGCCCATCACGGCCCATCCTAGCAAATCCCCAACCCCAAGTACGGAGTCCCAAACCCCACATCCGGCGTGACGGTGGCACTGGCGGACGCCCCAGCAGGCCAACAGAGCATGGCAGCGGGTTACTGGAGCAGGTCGCGGGCTCGCGGCGACGAGCAGGGAGCCCGAAGGCACTCGTAGTCGCAGGGAGGAGGCAGCCGACACCACCACCACACTCATGAAGTTCTCCGACCAAGACAACGGCGACGGGACCGAGCAATCCTCCAATATAAGTTTAGATCGATCTTCAGACTTGAAAGGACCGTGATGCCTAAGAGGGGATGCGGATTATGACACTTAAAAACTCTACTCTAGTCTATGGCCTCTTTTTCTAACCTTAACAAAACCTATGCAAAAAGATAAACTATCTAGATGTGCAACTAAGGTTTTGCTAAGTGTTGTTATCTCTACCGCAAAAGAGTTACGCAACCTAGTTTCCAAACTTCCAACTAGCCTATCAACTAAGCTAGGAAAGGTAAAGAACACAAGGTAAACAAGGTATGTGCGGAAGGTAAAGAGTAAGGTAGAGATGGCAAACTCCTGTCGACGACTCTGGTATTTTTAGCGAGGTATCGAGAAGCGTGCAAGCTTCCACCTAGTCCTCGTTGGAGCCCCTTGCAAGGAATCCCACGCAAGGGCCAAGCTCCTGGTTGGGTAACTCTGAGGATAGCCTCGGGCTTTCCCCACATGCAAGTGGGTCTCCGATGTGCCTTCTAGCAAGGCTCTCCCTGATGCTCCCCGTCATCTTCACTATCAAGCTTTCGTCTGAAACATCACGATCCTTATTCCCTCAGGTTGGTGTGATCGCGCAAGATTACAAGCCTCACTGAGTACAAACTTGGTGCGCGCAAGCACCTTGGATCAAGAGGTATGCAAACCTCACTAAACACTAGGCTTACACCTAGAGCAAGCACATATGAGTGGTCTAACTAACTTAAGCACTTCGCAAAGCACTTATGCTAATCACCAAGTGTATCTCTAAGCACTATGCAAGTGGAGAGCACTAGAATGGTATATCAACACCCTTGTATGTTTCTTCAAGTCTCCACACATCCATTTGGCTGACCATGGGTAGTATATATAGGCCACAAACCAAATAGAGACATTTGTCCCTTGGAGCTGCTTCTCTACATAGCTCCGGACCCGGAAAGTTGTGGGGCGTACAACAGACTAATTCTCATGCGTCCGGGCCCTCTAATGGTCACTTTACCAGACTTGGGTCCAAACGATCACCATTGGTCCGAAGCCAAGGTCCAGATAGCGTCCGACTTGGTTCCATCCTTCATGCTTGGACTTTGCTTGATCTTTTAGGTCTTCTATTGTGCTTCAAATGTCTTGCTTGAGGTGTTGATCATACGTATCACTACACAACCTTTGTGTAAGGACCTGCTAAGCCTAGAGGGGGGGGGGGGGTGAATAGGCATGTTTAAAATTCACTTGCAGAAGCTGTCAGTTCACAGGCGCAGCAGTGTCGCTCTGAAGCCCAACATTGCTGTTCTCTAGAGCGGCAGTGCTGGCCAGTCAAACAGAACTGTAAGGAATTCAAAAACTAAGATGCAAGTTTAAATTCTACTTGAATGGAAACCTTCCTAGGAGTGTTAGGAACCTGTAGCATCACTTGGACTTGGTAGGAACACTCCCACCGACTAGATCGGGACCAAATCCTAGAATTCAACTTGAGAGCAATATATATCAAAGTAAACAAGCAAGCACAAGGTGACACAAGGATTTATCCTGTGGTTCAGCTCACCACTAAGGCTTGCCCAAGTCCATGTTGTTGAGGCTTGCCACAAAAGCTTGGAGCTTTGCAACTCCACCTCGATCTCAAGTCAAGAGAGCTAACTCTTGAGATGAGGGGTAATCTTACTAGCTCAATGGTGGTGTTACAAACCTCCCTATGCTGCCACAAGATGAGGCCAGGCTCTAGGGAGACACGCTAGCCGGCTAGGAGCAAGCTCCAAGAGTAAAAAACTCAAACCGTTGGCCACCACATGAACCAAATGCTTGAAGAAGTAGTAGATCCGGAGGAGAAGCTTCCGCTAAAGCTTGGAGGCTCAAACTCTCAAATATTTGAGTGGAAATCAATGGAGGAGAGTTGGGGAGCTCCAATGGAGAGAGGGGAGCAAGGAGAGCTTCTCTGTTCTGTTCTTGCGAGTGGAACTGAGTGAAATGGTAGAAGTAACCATTGGGGGTGAGAGAGGATAAAGTTTTATCCCCTCTCTGCCAACGAGCAGAACTTAAGTCCTGACAGTGCCGCCCTAAGGCATGACACTGTCGACCAGACTGAAATAGCAAGAGTGAAGAACTGAATTGCTGGTTGTTTTTAGTCAAGGTATCTGTGGAGGTGTATGATAGATAAAATTAGCATTTGGTTCACTTGTTGGCATACGTGTTGAATCTCTCTTAATAGTACGACATACCTAACTCAATTTCAAAATACAAATGAAATAAAGTCCTTTGAGCTTGTTGCCATGCACTTTTGTAATTGGAGGGGTCCACCAACCTTTTCATCAACCTCCTTAAGTTTAACCTGCTTGTCAACTCGAAGAGTCTCATTATTTCTCTAATTATGTTGTCATGTCACCAAAACCCACTTAGGGCTTGATTGCACTTTCACTTTGTCCAATTCATGTTTGCACTCTATTGAACTACAAAATAAACACTCGCAAATTCGTTAGTCCAATTTTGTTATGTTGATCATCAAACACCAAAATCTAAACTACATGGGCCATGGGGTTGATGTTCCTTACAAGACTTTCGTTCTTCTGGTCTTATCTTGTTCTCCTTGCTGTTCTTTAGTTCTGATTTGGAACATTTGATTTCCAGATGGAGGACACAAATGAAACTATTTCTTGTGAGATTAATCAGAGTCAAGAAACTAAAACTGGAGTGTCAGCGACTAGAGTGGTAGATGTAGACAAGAAGCAGCAGCAAACCAAGGATGGAGAGAAAGCAGATGAAGAATCCAAGAAAAGAAAACCCATGGCTCTAAGATCTGATGTATGAGATAGTTTCAGCAAGGTCAAACTCGATAATGGGGAAGAGAGAGCCAAGCGCAAGTGGTGTACCAAGCTCTTTCATTGTGTCTCAAGAACAAATGGTACATCATCCTTGAAATCTCATCTGAAGATTTGCAAAAGGAATTCTAACAAACCAGTAGTTGATAAACAAGGAACTTTGCAACTAACACGATGTGTTGGCACTAGTAGTATTGGTGTTGTAACCACATGGAAATTTGATCCAGATGAACTTAGAAAGAGTTTTGCTGCGATAATAATTGAAGATGAACAACCATTTGTCTTATCTAAATGTTCTGGTCTTAGGAAATTTATGTCAAAAGCATGTCCATGATTTATTCTGCCATCTAGAAGAATAATCACTAGAGCTTGTGTTAAAGTATATGAAGATGAGAAAGAAAATATTAGGAAATTTTTTAGGACAATTGTGAAAGAGTTTGCCTCACAATTGACACATTGACTGCTAAGAATAGCCAAAACTACATGAGTGTTACAACTTAATTTATTGACAATGACTAAAACCTACAAAAGAAAATTATTGGGTTTTTCTTGGTTAAGGGCCATAGAGGGGAGGACATTGGAAAATCATTAGAGAATTGCTTGGTTGAGTGGGGCATTGACAAGGTTTTTACAATAACTGTAGACAATGCTATTGCAAACAATAATGCAATTAAGTATTTGAGGCGGGTCTTGAATGAGGCAAAAGGTTGCTTTGCAAAAGGAGAGTACCTGCATATGCCATGTGTTGCTCATATTATCAACCTAATAGTAGGTGATGGCTTGAAGGAAATTGATAAATCAATTCAGCGTGTATGTGTTGCTATTAAGTATATCAAGTGTGGAATATCTAGGTTGGTAAAATTTAAGAAATGTGTTGAGTTAACCAAGCTACATAGCAAAGCATTTCCGACCTTAGATATTTGAACTAGATGGAACTCAACCTACCTTATGTTAATGTTGCACATAAGTACCAAGAAGCATTTGAAAGCTATAGTGATGAAGACCCATACTACATATTAGAATTAGAAGGAGAGAATGGTCCAGTGGTACCAACAAAAGTAGATTGGGACAAGGCTAGGAAGATGGCTGATTTTCTTGAACACTTTTATGACCTCACTCTTCGTGTTTCTGTACAAAGTCATCCAACATCTCACACTTATTTTCATGAGATTGCTGATGTATTACTTCTGCTAAGAGAATGGCGTCATAGTGAAGACAACCGGAGCAAGGAAATGGGTACAAGTATGCTAGTGATGTACTACAAGTACTGGGGGAGAAGTATGGTGAGAGGTAGGGGACAGAGAGAAGAGAGGAGAGAAAGATAAGGGGGGGGAGGTCAGTTGCTCAACTTTACTGTTTTCTTCTGTGTTGCTATTGATCCTAGATACAAACTATCAAATTGCATCAAAATGGGAATTGAGGTAATGTTTGGGAATACAATAGGAGAAAAAGTGTGGGAAATAGTGAACACTTATTTTCATGCTTTGTTTGAAGAGTACAAGGAAATTTATGCCCCAAAAGATAAAGCACCACAACCTACTCAATCTGAATCTACAACTGAAACCAGCAAGAGAGTGAGTAGGTGGATGCCGGTAATTACTCAGCAGATTAATAGTGAGGGTGGAAGTGTGGAACTGTCAAATCTGAGGTAGACAAGTATTTATCAGAAGATCATGAGACGGACACACCAGGATTTGACATTCTAAAGTGATGGAAGGCCAATTCAATAAGATTCCCAACATTATCTCATTTGGTCCACGATCTGTTGGCAAATCCTATCACCTCAGTTGCCTTTGAATCAACCTTCAGTGATGGTGGCAGAACTCTTCATGACTTTAGGACCTCACTAACCCCAAGAATGGTTGAGTACCTCATTTGTACAAATGATTGGATTCATGGAGGAAACTATGTTAGTGTTGAAGAGGAGACAAATGTGCTTCATGATTCATACACTGTACTAACTAAGATAATCTATTATTTTAGAACTTGGTGACCTGTCCATTTCCATGGAAGATACTCCAACTACTGAGTCCTGATCACTTGGTGTATGCACACTGCTGTTGCCTGCTAGGTGTTTAATATTTCTCTATTTGAATAATGAAGAACTCTTGAATCTATGTAATTGTGTACTGTTGTCTTGAAGCTTGTTGATTTGTGTATTGTGAGAAGTCGATACTATTTTTTGTATTTTTGTGATGCTGGTTGTTGCTTTGCTTGACAGCTTAAGACTTAATATATTGCTTGTGTTCAATTTCTATAAATCCGCATTGTTGTCACTGCTGGCAGAATGTTTTTAATTCGGTAAAAACCAAAACCCGAAATAAAAAATCAAAACCGAATTCTGCGGTTTTAATTTTTCTGCAGAACCGAATGGGTGATGTAGGGTGGAAACCGAAGTTTCTTATAACTAATAAATCGAACTGAATTGTTGGTTAAAACCGAACACCTAGGCTGAGTGGATGGAATAGTCAACGAATGTGCCTACCGCTATGTCCTCCTCGCCCGCAGGATAGACGACTCACCTAGCATCGCCGTCGTCTTCGTGCCTTCATTTTTCCTCCAGTGCCTCTCGCCAGAGGCTAAAGAGAACGAAAATTCATTATTTTAATAAGTTTTCTATAGTTTCTCCATTTTAAGTTTTTTATATTAGAGCTTTATCTATTCTCTCTCTGTTGATGGTGAGAAGATAGAGTAAATTTTTCGGATACCTAATTTAATGACGAGATTTCAAAAACAATCAATGGCTAAAAAGACCCATCTATCGAGAGAGGCCCATCAAGGCCGAGTTATCGCCAGCCCACGGGGGAAGTGGCGCGAGGCTCACACTTAGCCGACCCAGGTGGGCAGACGTGCCTTGGGGCAAACGCGCCCCGGGCAGAAGCACCTCCATCTCGCCCGACGTGGAAAGTAAGGCGGCCCTGCAACCCGCAGAAGAAGTGAGGGATGTCGGAGGAATGACTCATTTACCCCTGTCCAGGAGGAAGCGGTTGACCGCCCTTAGTCGCTGATGGTGCAGCCTTCATGAGATAAGATCGAAGGTATAAAACCACGTAGAAACCGTACATCCCGTATAATCCGGCGCACAGGATAACGCTCTGGCCCCTGCTCGAATGGAGACATGCCGAGTTCCCCAATCAGGATGGGACGGAGCAGGATTCCTGAATAGATAGGCATCATGCCCCTCGCTGAAGCAGAGTCGATTCCACATGCACCCGGCCCCTACAGGAACCCCCGAACGGGGGTACGACAGGTACAGAGGACCCCGGGAGCAACAAAGTCCATTGACCCGGGGTGAAGGAATCTGCCGTACGTAAAAAGAATTACAAGGAGGTACAATGTTGTACCCGCCGATGGTACAACAGACGTCATGCATCTACCTTGCTACGGGTTCAACCGGACCCCCACCCACATTCTTCGATAGTGCAACGAAGGGCCGACACGACACCCATCCTCTGACCAAGTACACATGCAATAGGAATATAGTATTATATGTATCCAACATCCTTCCTGAAGAAGGCAAGGATAAGGCACAACCTCCTAGGCGGATCCTTCTCAACGCACGCTTATAACTCCCCTGGGCTCCTTGTGACTATAAAAGGAGAGCAGGGGGGACGAGAACACATCATCGAACAACACAGCTAGCAGATAGCACACTCACTCTCCGAAACATTCAGTGACCTGGGACTCCCGCTCCCTCTCTCGACTAGCTTGTAAACCCCCTCCAAGCAGAGATAAGGAACACGAGCAGCTCCACACTGGACGTAGGGATTTCTTGCCCGAACCAGTATAAACCTCTTGTCTCTTTGTTTAACCATTCGGAACCCGACACGTGTACAAATTTACTCGTTGGTAGTTTCTAAACACCGACAGTTGGCACGCCAGGTAGGGGGCATCGCGTGTCACGGCGCCTTAGTGGTTCCAAATGGACACCTCCGACTCCAAAAACCCTAGGCTCTCCTTCATCCGCTTTGGGAGCTTGGAGTTCGCTTGCTCCCCGGATGGGACCGTCACCCGCGTGCTGTCTTCGCCGGACCAGGTCATCGACGCCCTAGCACGATAGGACGAGGACCACCTAGCTCCCCGCAGGGACGCATCGGTTGAGGCCCTGGGGCCACAAGGCCCCGAAGACGACCTTGCCAGACTTGGGGAAGAAATCTCCTAGAACGACAACAGAAAATTCCACCCGCTCGAAGCGTTCATGAGCGACATGGGGGACTTCAACGATGGTGACCACGAGACCAATCACGTGGCCGAGCATGTCGTGTTACGTTTCGTGTGCTCTCAGTACAACTACCTCTTGGATTCAGACCTCAGCTCTGACGGCGACGAGACGCCGCCAGGCGACAGCTACCTCAGGGTCGCCGCCATGAAGGAAAGGGTCCACCAGGACGCCGAGGAACGCGCCGACAGTCTCCTTCTCGACCCTGATGCCGAAAGGGAACCCGTCGTGAGGAGGGCAACGGATTACACCTAAGAGGAGCAGTCTTCCGAAGGCAGTGATTGTCTGCTCCTCCACAGGCGCAGACTGCGTCGGCGCGCAGAGGGGCGCAGGGCGCCGCGACCTTCCCCGGTCCATGCGCAGAGATAGGCACTATCCTACGTCGAAGCTGCCATCCAGATCGAGGGAGGCGCACCGCTGGAAGAAGGCATCCCTGTGACATACCCGTTCGGCCTTGTCAGCGCCACCTCCATCCTTGAACGGAGAGAGCCAGGTCCTCCTCGGTCAGGAGGTCATAAAACGAATCAATGGTTCCCACGAATTCATCCTCAGGGGTGTCAGTCATCTTCAGGGCGATGAGGAGAGTGTTTTATGTGCGACGGAAGGGAAGCTACCCCTGAGGGAGCCGTGCGCGATGTCGACGAGGATGGCAACGAAATCCTCCCTGAAAACCGACAGGCTCTCACGCCACCACACGTCAACCTCGACGCCATGCGTGCCCGGTAGGACGAGCTCGACGAGGCTCGCCGCCAGATCGACGACGAACGTGCCCTCCTCGAGCAGCAGCTACACCCGGGGCCGACAGTCGATCCCTGAGCCCAAGCTCGGGACGTGCAATGCCGCATAGTCGTGGATGACGTGTCTCCACCGGCCTTCCCAAGGGTGCAGCAGAACATAGCTGCCGCCGCCATGCTCTTGAGACAGTTCCCCGAGCCCACGACACCCGAGGAAAATAAGCTCAGAGGAGAGCTACGTTTCCTCCTTGACCGCGTGGCGGCTCAACAGGCAGAGAGCTCAGCGCGACAGGGAGCAGGGGCTCTCTCCAGCGCTCCAAACACACCACTACCCGAGAACTCCGTTCGCTAGAGGCCGAGGCCAACCCCCGCAAGAGACCAGGAGCCGGTCAGGTGGCGTCCCGGCCACGGAGCGCGCTTCGAAAATGACAACCTTGGGCAGAGTGACAGCGACAACGGTGATAGGCGACGCGGGCGACACCCGCGTAGGGGCGGATGACATGACCCCGATGAGGACCGGGATCCTAGACCGGAGCCCACCGGACCACGGTGTTTTTCCATGAGCATACATGCCGCATGGATCCCGTCGCACTTCGGACCACCAACTTACATCCAGAAGTACACGGGGCTTATAAACCTTGGCCTATGGCTGGAAGATTACCGATTCGCCTGCGAGGCGGGCGGGGAGAACAATGAGAATTTCATAATTCGTCACCTGCTGCTCTACCTCTCGGATACGGCACGTGTGTGGCTGGAACACCTCCCGAAAGGAAAGATCCAGAGCTAGGGGACATGAAGGAATCCTTTGTCGGGAACTTTCAATGGACCTACATCCGTCCCGGGAACTCCTGGGACCTCAAGAACTGTAAGAAAAAGCGAGGCGAAACCCTTCGTGAGTACATTCGTCGCTTTTCTCAGCAGTGCAACGAGCTCCCGGATATAGCAAACGGCAACGTTGTCACGACATTCCTGCCGGGGACAACTTGCGAGTCCCTGGTTCACAAACTAGGGCGCAAGAAACCCAGGACGACGAAGGACCTGCTTGACATTGCCACAAACCACGCCTCGGGCAAGGAAGCGATTGGTGCCATCTTCCAGGGCGCAACGAGCCACAACAAGCGCGACGAGGTGGAGGATGAAGGGCCCTCAACTCGCCCGCACAAGAAGGGGCGCAACCGGCAACGGTACGATTCGCCGCTCATCGCAGCAACGGTGAAAGGCGAGGAGCAACAGGATGGACCGGTTAACAACCATTTCGAGAGGATGCTGGAACAGACCTGTCCGAACCACGTGACCCCCATCAAACATCTCCTCAAGGACTGCAACCTCATGAAAAAGTTTCTCGGTGGCGGTGCAAAGAAGAAGAGGTGGGCGAAGAAGAAAGAGGACGATGGAGAGGACGACAGAGGAAAGAACGACGGCTACATCCTAGCGGACAAAACCTTGATGATCTTAGGCAGCCCAACGTCGTGTAGCTCCAGGCGTCAACAAAAGGTCGCCCGCCGAGAGGTATATGCAACCACCCCCGTTGTTCCCACCTTCGTCAAGTGGTCTGAGTCCCCTATTACTTTCAATCGTAATGATCATCCCGACTATGTACCATACCCCCGACGATACCCATTAGTTGTTGATCCCATCATTGGCACGAAGCACCTCACCAAGGTCCTCATGGACGGCGGGAGTGGGCTCGACATCCTTTATGCTGAGACTCTCGACGCGATGAGAATACCACGGTCATGTCTGCGACCCTCGGGGGCTCCGTTTTTCGGGGTAATCCCCGGCAAAAAGCCAAACCCCATTGGTCAGATTGATTTGCCCGTTACTTTCGGTGGACCAGGCAACTTTCGCTAGGAAACACTAACTTTCGAAGTCGTCGGCTTTAGGGGAACGTACCACGCCATACTTGGGCGGCCATTCTATGCAAAGTTTATGGTCGTCCCGAACTATACCTATCTAAATCTAAAGATGCCTGCCCCGAGGGGCGTCATCACAGTGGGCACGGTGCCCCGACGCGCGTACGAGTGTGATGTCGAGTGTTGTACGTACGCGTCGGCGCTCGTGGCCTCGAAACAACTCGCGACCGAGATGGCAGCCGAGGCCAGTGCGTCACGGGAAGAGGCCCCAAACACCAAGAAGGCCGGATCTTTTGAACCTGCAGGGTCTACAAAAACAATCATGCTTGACACTCGGGATGGGGAGGAAAGGACCATGCGCGTCACCACCTCCCTTTCTCCTAAATAGGAAAACGAGCTCGTCGACTACCTCCGTGCGAACATTGACATATTCACGTGGAGTCCCTCGGATATGCCGGGCATACCCAGAGATGTCGCCGAGCACTTCCTACATATCAAGCCGAGTTCCCGACCCGTCAAGCAATGACTACGCCGCTTTGATGAGGAAAAATGTGTTGTGGTCGAAGAAGAGATCAAGAAGCTCCTCGTCGCAGGTTTCATCAAAGAGGTGTACCACCCCGAGTGGCTCGCTAACCCTGTACTGGTACGTAAAAAGAATGGGAAATGGAGAATGTGCGTTGATTACACGAGCCTTAACAAGGTCTGTCCAAAGGACCCATATCCACTACCTCACATAGACCAAATAGTCGATGCGACATCGGGATGCGAACTCCTCTGCTTCCTTGACGCGTACTCAGGGTACCACCAAATCAAGATGAATGAGTCGAACCAGCTCGCGACGTCGTTCATCACTCCGTTTGGATCCTTCTACTACGTCACCATGCCTTTCGGGCTTCAAAACGCTGGGGCCACCTTTCAGCGGACTATGATCCGATGTTTCGATGAACTCGTAAGCAAAATCATCGAGGTATACGTAGACGACATCGTCGTCAAGTCCCAGCACGCTGACGGACTTGTGGCCAACCTCGCCCTCACGTTCGCAAAACTCAAAAAGAACAACATCAAGCTCAACCCAGAGAAGTGTGTCTTCGTGGTCCCTAAGGGCATGCTCCTGGGTTTCGTCGTCTCCGAAAGAGGGATCGAAGCCAACCCCAAAAAAATCACCACCATCGAAAAGATGGGGCTGATCCATAACGTGAAAGGTGTGCAGTGGGTCACCGTATGCCTCGCATCGCTTAGCCGCTTCATTTCCCGTCTCGGCGAAAAAAAGTTGACCTCTTTATAGGCTCCTGAAAAAATCCGAGCGATTTGCACGGACAACCGAGGCTCAATCGGCTCTTGACCACATCAAGCAGTTGTTGACCAACACACCAATCCTAGTCTCACCTGATGACGAGGAGGAACTCCTGCTGTACATCTCCGCCATGAGGCATGTGGTAAGCACTGTTCTAGTGGTGGAAAGAGAAGAAGAAGGGCACGCACTCAAAGTACAAAGACCCGTGTATTTTGTTAGCGAAGTGCTGAGCGACTCAAAAACCTGGAATTCCCATCTGCAGAAGTTGGTATACGCGGTGATCATGACTAAAAGAAAGTTGTTACATTACTTTGGGTCACACAAAGTAACAGTCGTGAGCGACGCGCCATTGGGAGAGGTCATCCTGAACAGGGATGCCGCCCATCGCATCGCCAAGTGGGCATTGGAGCTGATGGATAAAAATATTGCTTACGCCCCGCAGAGCACTATCAAATCACAGGTCATGTCCGACTTCATCGTGGAATGGATGGACGCGACCCTCCCCACTCCAGCTGCTGAGTAGGAGTATTGGACCCTGTGCTTTTATGGGTCCCTCATGAAAACCGGCGCAGGTGCAGGAATCATCCTGACATCACCCCATGGGGTGACCATGAGGTATATGTTGTGTTTGTTGTTCCCGGCATCCAACAACGAGGCGGAGTACGAAACCTTGCTTAGTGGACTACGAATCACGGTCAACCTAGGCATAAGACGACTCAACGCTCACGGCGACTCCCAACTGGTAGTCAACAAGGTCATGAAGCACTCTAATTGCATTGACCCGCGCATGACCGCATATTGTCAGGAGGTGCGAAAACTTGAATCCAAGTTTGATGGCCTCGAACTCAACCACATACCCCGACGACAGAACCAAGAGGCTGACACACTGGCCAAGGCGGCCTCAGGCCGAGAGCCCACGCCTCTTGAGGTGTATGAAAACGACCAGCCAAAGCCGTCCATCAACACCGGGGAATCAGAGGTCTCCAGCTCCCCTAGCACCAGCTCCTCGACGGCCTCAAGAGCCACCGAGACCTCGATCGTCCATGGCAACGAGTTAACAGAGGCGATGAACATAGAAATAGAAGAGCTGACGCCATAAGAGATAGATTGGAGACAGTCGTACGTAGATCGCTTGACCAAAGGCGAGCTCCCCGCGGACCAGGTGGAGGCCAAATGGCTCGCCAGACGAGCCAAGGCGTTCGTCCTTGTCGATAGTGAGCTTTACAAGCGAAGCGCGACTGGCGTTTTGCAACGTTGCATCCAGACCGAGCAGGGGAAAAAACTGTTGCAAGACATCCATCAGGGCGTTTGCGGGCATCACGCAGGAGCAAAAACCCTCGTGGGGAACGCTTTCCGACAAGGTTTCTACTGGCCGACGGCCGTGGCCGACGCGCAGGCCTTGGTTCGCGCCTGCGAAGGTTGCCAATTCTTCGCCAGGCAGATCCACATGCCTGCTCAGGGACTCCAAACCATCCCCCTTACGTGGTAGTTCGTAGTTTGGGGGCTCGACATGGTCGAAAAATTCGATAAGGCACCCGGGGGCTACACCCACCTGCTAATCACCGGAGACAAGTTCACCAAGTGGATCGAGTTGCGCCCCATCACTAACATTAGGGCCGAGGAAACCATCAGTTTCTTCACCAACATCATCCAAAGCTTCGGAGTGCCCAACTCCATCATCACCGATAATGGAACAAACTTCACCGTAGATGAATTCCTAGAATGGTGTGACGCCACATACGGGTCGACTGGGCCTCCATCGCGCACCCAGAATCCAACGGGCAAGTAGAACGCGCCAACGGACTCATCCTACAAGGGATCAAGGTGAGAATTTTCGATCGCTTGAACAAATACGGCAAAAATGGCTCCAAGAGCTCCCTTCTGTTCTGTGGAGTCTCAGAATGGCACGAAACAGGGCCACCGGTTTTTCACCATTTTTCTGGTCTACGGCTCGGAGGCCGTCTTACCCACCGACCTCGAGTACGGGTCCCCAAGGGTGGAGGCCTACGACCTTGAGAAGGCAGAAGCCTTCCTAGAAGACACCATAGATCAGGTCGACGAGGCCAGGGACGCCGCCCTCCTACATTTGGCCAAGTACCAACAGGCCCTACGACGGTACCACGATCGACGTGTCCGACCAAGAGGATTCCAACCAGGGGATTTAGTACTCCGAAAAATCTAGAGCAACAAGGAGCGGCGTAAGCTCACATCACCCTGGGAAGGACCCTACATTGTCCACGAAGTAATAAGACCAGGAGCTTATCGACTCAAGACCTTTGTCGGCAAAATCTTCACCAATGCCTAGAACATACAACAGCTACGTCGTTTCTACCCCTAAAAATCCCTCATTACAGCTTTTTAGTCAAAGTATTTCTTTTTCACACATCGCAAAGTCTTCGGAAAGAGTCTTTCTTCCATACACGACATACAAAGAAACCTCTTACCTGGGGGCTACCCGATACATCCAAAAGTAATTTTTTAACAAATGTACATAACCCAAGTTCATTACAACCACCAAAAGCAAAAGAGCCAGAGCCCAGATAAGTTGCTCAGCATTACAGCCTCATCCTACGGATGCAATATGCAATCTCATCGGAAAATTTCCTACTCCAAAGCCCGAACTCATGGCAAAGGCTAAAGTACATAATAGCTCCGACCAGATTCTCGCTCGCCGGCCCAGAGCATCTGCACCCTCCCCAAGTACAAGTAGGGGAATCATCAACTACTATCACCGGCACGTCCCTCGGGCAACGAATGTCCCTCCTCAGCGCGATGACGCGAAGATCCTCGCGGGAGTCAAAACAGAGCGAGGTTAGGCCACGGTTGCCCCAACTGCCATCCGGGAACGCGCCGCTAGTGATCTGGTTGAGGAGAGCAAGAGCCTCGGGGTTCGCCAGATCTGCGAAGTACAACAACATGGCTCGGAAGTACATCGCTCCGGCATCTCCAGCTAGGATCGCTTGGTCGATGAACCTCCACAACATCAGCCTCTCCACGCCACGAAAGCACAAGGCCTCCCGATGGCCGACCTCGAAGAAGGGCTACTCAAGAATCATCCGCCGAAACTTGTAGCCGGACCGACAGTAACGCTGCATCTCCCAGAGGGACAAAAACTGAACTAGCGCACCGTCGTTGCAGATCCTCCGGAAAGAACCACAGACTTGGCGAAGGAGCATGTAGTCAAGAAAGCTACCTCCATGGTCGATGTCGTGGAGAAGGATCTGGAAGAGAAGCTCCTCCGACAGCATCAGATCAACACAAGACGCCATGGTGAGGCGAGCGCGTCCAACATCCATCCCACAGGCAAGGTTGACGCGCCTCCTCGGCGACGATGAAGCCCCTCCTCTCTCACTCCTCTTAGTAGGTGCAAATGGAAAGAAGACTCAAGAGAGCGGCAAGGAGTTACTCCAGACCTCCCAGAATATATAGCACATGGCCACTGTCCTTCCGTCTTCCACACAGGCACCCCTCGGGCCCGCAGAGGCGCAACTCTTTGTTTTCCAGGCGTGGATAGTATCAGCAAACCGCCAAAGGACACGCAGGCCATCCGTGCTAAACCAAATGACTGGTCGCCACAAGGGCCCACGGGCCACGAACAATTCCAACTCCCCAGGAATAAGCAGGCGTCGCAAGAACATAACCAGTCCACCATGGCTAAAGGTGAGAACGACCGGTAATTATGTCCATTTAAAAGAACATCCAATTTTTTATCCCTTCTATGCAAAATGCAGGGACAACAACGGGGTAATGGTCGAAAGACCGATTGTCACCCATCATACTCATATAGCAGATGAGGCAACCAGGCCAAGGGATCTTGCGTTGGCCCAAAAACTTACGAGTTCAACAGCCTCCCCGACCAAAATCGTAGAGTGAGGGACGTTGCTAAACGGGCCCTAGCGGCCGGAACGTAGACGTCTTCACGTCGAACGCGCTTAGTAAACGTGTTTAGGCTTCGACAGATAACAGAATATGTGGTAAACCCCTCGAGGGGTGGCATCGAGCCCTCGGATCCTAGCAAACGGATCTAGGTACTATACGTATCGACTGTCGAGGATTAGAGATCGCTCCACGATGGACCTCCGTCGGTGCGTGCCTCCATGGATGAGGACATGGGGTCTCACCTGAACTACCCGATTGTAACTCGCCGAGCGCTCGATCTCGGCCACCGAGGTAAGATACGAGGCCGCTCACTTCCACATCCTAGATCATGGGGGTGTGAGGAAGAGACACGGGAGCCACACGATGATGGTCCCCAAACGCATGATCCAACAAACACGATAGGCAAACTAACGAAGGCCTAGGAAACGGAAACGATAACTAAAAACGACAATTATGGAAGGTAAAGAGAGGGTGAAAGGATCAAGATGCCCAAGAGGGGGGGGTGAATTGGGCTTGTTTTAAATTTCTAAAGCAAATATGAAAACCTATCAAATGCCAATCACCCCCTAGTGCCTACGATCCGTGTGTCCTAACTAGAAAGCGGTAGCAGTTCATAAGAATTAAAAACAACCTAAGCAATTCTAGTAGATGATATAAAAACAAGACGGAAAGTAATGCGGAAATGTAAAGAGCTAGGGAAAAGAAATTCTCAGTGACGCAGCGATTTTTCCCGAGGTATCGAGGTGTCGACACACCCCCCCTAGTCCTCGTTGGAGCACCATTCAGCCCCCTAGTCCTAGATCTTGGGGGCATGGATATCCATTAAGCCCATTCACATTGCATCACTAATGACCTAACATAAACAACTTTGCCTCTGCAAAACACACGTTAGTCATAGTGATCTAGTATTGTCGTTAATTGCCTAAACACAAGGGTCCATGATTCTACAATCTCCCCCTTTTAGGTGATTGACGACAATACAAGCTCGAGTAGAGAATAAAGAGTGAATTTTGATAAGAGAAGGCATGACTTGACATGAGATAGGCATGGGTTAGTGATAAGAAAGACAAGTACATGCCTAACCATTCAAGCCATGACAAGCACAATAGATATGAAATGAGCATAGTACTTGATTTCAAAAAGGATATGCTATAGCCAAAAGATCAGAGATTAGCGCGGAAGCAATATAGCATAACCAAGTGACATGATATATATAGATGAAAGTCCACACATGTCACACAACCATCAAGTCTCAACCATCACACATATCATACAATGCATAAAGACAGTAAACGTGATGCATGATGCAATAAAGTTTATACACATCAAAAGAACGAGTCCTACTAGCTCCCCCTGAAGATAGCCCATCTACTCGACTCTTCCTCTCCCCCTTTGGCATCGAAGCACCAAAACTAGGCGTCTGGAGGCGGAGTGGAAGCAGCCGTGGACCGGTCGAGCACCCTGAAAGCTGCCAGATACGTCTCATCATCTGAATCCTCCCCCTGAGTATCTGTCGCTAGTAGTGAAGCGGTCTGGGGGTCGGTAGCTGACAGGCCTGCTGCGGTCGAAGACTCTGGAGCAGTAGCTGAAGGAGTAGAAGTAGGATCAGGAACCGGTGCCAGGGTCTCTGCGGGAGCCTCAGGAGCGGCGGTGTTCGGTGGTGCCTCATGCACTGACTCGTCTAGAGTCTGAAGAACCGGAGACTGCTGAGGCTGTACTAGAGTGGAGGTGACCACTATGGCATCGGTAGCAACTGCAGCTGTAGGTGGGGTAGACATGGCTGGAGCCCAACTGTCGTGTGTAGCCTCTGACGAAGCTACTGAGGAGCGGTGTTGATCGGTTGTCGGTGCAACTAGCTCGGCCTCGACCTCTGCTGCTATCTGAGGACCAGTGGGGGACGGCTGTCCGGTAATGTTGCTGAACGACGTAGATAGGTCTCTAGCAGTAGCACCTATCGTTGCAGAAAGCGACGTGAAACCAGTAGTGAGAGGAGTGAACTGCTGAGTGGGGCCAAAGGTATCCAACCACTGTGTCATCTGAGTCGCTGATGACTGGAACGGGGTGGTCAATCCGGCACCCTGAAGTCCACTAGACTGTACGGCTGGGGTGGGAGTGACTGTCTGACCGGCGGAGCTCGTAGGGGCCACTGAAGGGCCAACTGAGGGTCCAACTGAGAACTGTGGGCCTCCTATCTGTCCAACTGACTGTGAAGGCTGTGAAGTGCTCATCATCTGTATCTGAGGAGCTGCAGGAAACTCAAGAGGAGGAGCACCAGTCCACTTCATCATATGGGCCATAAAGGGCATGTTCTGCTGCTGCAGCTGCTGAGACTGTAACTGAAGGCGCTGTGACTCTAGCTGCATAGCTAGCATCTGTCGCTGCATCTCAAAGTGGCGCTCCTCAGACTGTCGCTGCATCTCGTCCTGTCGCTGCTGGACCTGTGTAACTGCAGTGACGAGAGAACTCTGCTGCTCATTCATGCGGTCAAGAAGCTTGTGCATCATGGTCTCAGTGGCAGAGGCAGAGCCGTCAGCCTCAGTGTCGTGAGCCCGTGGGGGCATCTGTGGAACTAGCTGGAAATCTGCATCTGAGCTATCTGAAGTGTCCTCAGGAGTCACATCAGCTCCAGTATCTAGTCCATGGAGCTCCTGCTGCTCAACACTGCGTATAGCCTCATCCTGAGCATCAACCTCAGCTCTGTCAGCTAGAGCAGTCCTCTCTCTGACAAGACGGAGGACCCGGTTTCCAAACCGGCTATCAAACGAACCAAGAACTCTGTAGGTCGGGAAAGAAGTCGGTGACTGATCCAGTAGGGCGCGGAGTCCAGGGTTCGCTCCCTCAAGCTCAATAGCAATGATCGATGAAATCCAATGAGCATAGGGAAACTGTCGACGGGCCCTCATGCCATCTGCTATCACGTCCTCTATCTCTGACACAAGAAAGTCTGCAACGTCGAACGGTGTCTGAGATACCAGGGCCTGAAGGAGTAGCTGCTGCATATTTGTCAGTCCTTCCTTGTAACCCATGCGAGCAAGCAAAGTACGACGGAGGACCTCGTTCAACCTGTGAACTGTGGGTCTGAGCTCTGCTGGGCTACGTCTAGAGCCCTCTGAGAAAGGTGGCTTGAAGAGAGGAGCCACCTCCTGCACTGACAGTGTACGACCACCTCGAGCTCTGCGAGACACTGAGGCTCCTCAGTAGCACTCATAATGTACTTCGAGCTTGCCACCCTGCTGACGGAGGCGAAAGATCTCTCTGAGTCTGGTCAAGTATAGCCTGTATCGCTCGCCTCGGAAAGTGTACTGCACAAACTTGTGCTCTGGATCCACCCACACTGAGGCATAGAACTCTCTGACCCATCTCTCTATATAGTTTCCGGAATGGCCAAGTAGATCAGCAAGTCCCGGAAGGTAAGTCAGGAATGGCCTGATCTCCTCACCAGCTAGCTCAACTATGCTCTCTAAGGAGCAAACCCTGTGCGGTCGAATCTGAATGCTGGTCAGCTGAGCTGCTCTATAGAAATCCTCCATGAGAGGTGTGTGCCAACTGGGTGAGGCTCTGGGGTCTCGCTGATCCGAGCACCATTTCTCAAGAGCAATGAATCGAAGCTTCTTCACCTGCTTTGTTGTAAGATTCCTCAGATCGAGGTGAACTGAAGCTGAAGCTGCTGTGGGGGCTGCTGACTGAGGTGACTGAGCAGACTGGGAGCGAGTGGAACGCCCCAGGAACGAGGTGCCAACGGTGTCCCCAGAGCTTCAGTGACAAGCTCTGGCTCCTTTGGAGTATCCTCTGTATGTGACCCAGCAGGAGGAGTAGAAGGTAGATCCCGCGGAGGGGCGCCAAGTCTGACTGTCCCTCGGCAACCGCCTCGCTTTGCGCGGTCCGCTGCATCGGCCACTGCTTCGGCTTTTTCAGCCTCTGTGAGCTTGCACTTCTTTTTCTTTGCCTTTTCAACAACTGGCTTCTTGCCCTTATCTCTGGAAGGACGTGGAGGAGGCGGAGTATCATCACCTGACCCAGCGGCGCGAGCATGAGTACTGCGAGTCATCTCTGATCAAACAAAGAAACACTGCCCACTGACAGCTGTCAAACACAAGTGCCACTGCCAACTGGAAGAAAACCACTGACAGATCACAGCCACAAGAATCACTGATCGCTGCAAGTATCAACTGTCAACTGCCAGAATCAACTGAAAGAGAGGGCCTGCAAGCCACTAGACTGAACCTCTGAGGCTTTGCCTCAATCCTTACTCACGAACTTTGCCCCGAGTTCAACTGCCACTGACTGCTGCTGGATAGAATAGACAGGGTATACATAAGCATATATAAAATCTAGAGATAAGAATCTGTATAGAAGCAAGCATCTAGATAAGTGATAGAATGAAATCTGACATGATACCTGAGGTAAGAAAGCGTATCTAATCAGAGCAATGCCAAGTACCAAACCACACTCTGAATGAGATTTACCAGCTGCGAATTACAATTGGCAATTGATTTAGTGAGTTGGATTGAATTGCTTAAGAGATATTCAAGGAATAAACCTAGGACATGACTCAATTGACGACTCGACAAAACACGACGTCGAAGATTGAAATCATACCCTAGCGAGGAGAAGCGAAGTCGACGACGACGAAGGCGAAAACGGTCACGAACGAAGACGTCGAAGATGATGCCGACGAAGGAGTTCGGTCGAGGACGAACGCGTCGAAACCCTTCCTAGGGTTAGGGCAAACCCTAAGTGGGGGAAGAGCTCCTTTGCAGTGGCAATGAGGAAGGGTGGAGCCCTAGGTTAGCAAGAGCTCGGCAGGAAGCTTGGAGTTCGCCGGTGAGGTGGAGTCCCGGCGGTGAGGCGGCTGGCGCGGTGGAAGGCGGCGACGCTTGGAGGTCGGCCCTACTGCGGCGGGGCGCAGCAGCTGTGCGGGGATCGAGGTGGAGTGGTGGAGCGGCGGTGGCGCACCGAGTGGATGGCACCGGCGGGCGGCCGAGTTTGGGCAGAGCGGCGGCGAAGCAGGCGGCGTACGGACGGCGGAGGTGAGACAGACTGCCGAAACAGACGCGCACGCGGGGGGTTATCCGCAAAATTTCGAAGCGTCGGACCACTCCGCTTAGTCCGGAGCCTGGTCCGATGGGTAGTCCGACGGTACCAGAGAGGGAAAAATAGTGAGCACCCGACCACCGGACCAGGGCATCGGACGACTCACCGGACTGGACCGACGGTGTAGAGATAGAATTGACAGAGGCACCGGACAACTTGCCATTGGTCCGGTGGAGCGTCGGACTCTGGTCCGACGGATTTTGAGGCTGAAAAAGATTTATGCAATGAGGGACAGGGCGTCGGACCACTGCGTCGGACCATTGCAGAGTGGTCCGGAGGGTGGTCCGGTGCTTAAAATTGCTCTGAATTTTCCTATTTTTCTCTCCAATCTTTTCTCTTAGCCAAGTACCAACACAAAAGAGCAAAGAGGAACACTTGTTGGAGGATGATGAAGTTCCATCATTGATCTTCATGTACATCTCATGAGCATTGATCTTGCCCAACACTTGCGTTGGTGTAGTTGCGGAGAGATCGCCTTGATGAAGAACCATGACGATGTGGCTACACTTGTCTATTGGGAGGACACAAAGTATCTTGCGCACCACATCGGCCGGTGTCATTTGAGAAAGCCCAAGGCCATTCAACTCCTCTACAAGAACATTCAAGCGAGAATACATTTCATTAGCATTTTCATGAGATAGCATAGTGAAAGCATTTAACTTAGCAATGATGAGGTGATAACGCTCTTCTCTTTCACATTTAGTGCCCTCGTGAAGAGCACAAATGTTTGTCCAAATCTCATGCGCGGTTTTGCAATTCCGCACACGGTTGAACACATCCTTGCAAATGCCACGGAAAAGAATGTTCTTCGCCTTAGCATTGTTCTTCTCAAAGTATGGATCCTCAGCGAACACCGATCCACCTTGGGTGGCGGCTTTGTGAACGTCGACATCCACGGCCTCAAGGTAGGCCTCCATCCGCACTTTCCAATAAGGAAAGTCATCCCCATCGAACATGGGTGGCGGTCCATCCCCATGGGACATCTTGCTCTAGGCGGTGAAGCCTAATTTAGAGCAACAAGGCTCTGATACCAATTGAAAGGATCAAGATGCCCAAGAGGGGGGGTGAATTGGGCTTGTTTTAAATTTCTAAAGCAAATATGAAAACCTATCAAATGCCAATCACCCCCTAGTGCCTACGATCCGTGTGTCCTAACTAGAAAGCGGTAGCAGTTCATAAGAATTAAAAACAACCTAAGCAATTCTAGTAGATGATATAAAAACAAGACGAAAAGTAATGCGGAAATGTAAAGAGCTAGGGAAAAGAAATTCTCAATGACGCAGCGATTTTTCCCGAGGTATCGAGGTGTCGACACACCCCCCCTAGTCCTCGTTGGAGCACCTCGCAAGGTATCGCTCCCCCTCTATCCACGCAAGGGTAGAGTGCTCTCTACGGGCTGATTCTTCGCCACTCCGGCTCGGTAAATCGCCCACAACCGATCACAAGAGCTTGGAGAAGAGCCGCCAACAATCTCCCGGCGGTCACTTCCTCCGAACACCACCAAAACCGTCTAGGTGCTGTCGAACACCAAGAGTAACAAGCACAAGACCTTCACTTGACCAACTCAAGGCTAGGAAGGGGATGGATGCACACAAGTCACTCCTAATCACTCTAGGAGGGAAGAACAAGATGAACTCTCACAAATCTCTCCCTCACTAGCCTCTTGGCTCTCCAAAGGATTTCTCAAGGTGTCACCAGCTGAAACAATGGCCAAGAGACCCTCTAAGGACGAAGGGGGCAACTATAAATAGTCCCCACCTCCAAAACTAGCCGTTTTTTGCTTTTTCTTCTCTCTGCGAAGCCACCGGACTAGTTCGGAGCTCATACCACCGGACCATGCACACTGGTCCAGAACTCACTCTGATTTCAAACTCAGGCACCATCGGACTACTCTGCTTGGTCCGACGCACTGGTCCGACGCACTGGTCCGGAGCCTCGGTGCTCTCTGAGTGAAAACCTTCCTCTCTTTCACGAACCACCAGACCACTCTCCTTGGTCTGGTGCCTTGGTCCGACGCTCTGGTCCGGAGCCAGGGTGCTCTCTATATGAACTCAACTTCCTGTCTTGAGGCGTCGGACTAGCCGTCGGACTAACCGTCGAACTAGTCTGGAGCCTTCTCTGTCTCTGAACCAAGCCACCGGACCACTCTCCAATGGTCCGACGCTTTCCAGACAGGTGGTCCGGAGCTCCTCGAGCTGGAATTCTGCCTAAGTCATGGACCGTCGGACCACTCTCCTTGGTCCGACGCCCACTTAGCAGAGTGGTCCGGAGCCTCTTTCTCCCTCTAAAACAACTGTTTTCGCTGAGATTTCTCAAGGGATTTTGCTCCTACCATTTCTAGGGTTTACCAAGGGCTAAAAGCAAGGTCTCTAGGACTAGCTGTGACAAGTGTGCATATACCCACTTTCCTAAACTCTCCTAGGTCAAGCTACTAACCTCATACCCCCCTTTATAGTACGGTCAAAGGAAAAACAAAACCCTAGCTAAACTTAGTGCCCTTCTCAACCTTATGGCACTAAGAACTAGCCTAGTCTTCGACGTGTATCTTCATCCTTTGCAACCGAAACGATTTCCATCTTGGGGGCATGAATATCCATTAAGCCCATTCACATTGCATCACTAATGACCTAACATAAACAACTTTGCCTCTGCAAAACACACGTTAGTCATAGTGATCTAGTATTGTCGTTAATTGCCTAAACACAAGGGTCCATGATTCTACAGAGGGGCTCAACAGGCCCAGTCCATACAAGCAAAATAAAACATGTTGACCAGCGCAGCACGTCCAACTCTATGGAGAACTAACAATCATGGGGCCTCCGCCCTCGGCTCCTCCGCTAGGACCTCATCGGTCGGCACAACATCTACGACGGCCTCCGCGGCATCAGAAAGACGTTCGATGAGATGGACATACTGGTCGACGCTCCGTCCGTGAGGGAACCCGACGACGTCTACCATGTCCATCCCAGAACGAACCTCAGCCATGGCAAACGCGACCCCAGCCCCGCGGAAGATGGCACATGCGATGACATTACGAACGCGCATAGGAACAGCTCGAAGACGTTCGACCACGGTGCTCCCAGACACGTGAAGGAGGCCGGCGACGTCGTTCATAGCAGAACGGAGCGCCTGCAGCTCCTCCTCCAGCACTGTGAAGAGAAACTAATACGGTCTGTTGCAAGTAGGTCATAACAGAACACACTTAAAGAAAATCGACGAAGCTTACCCACGACACGCCTGTCAGCATCAGCTAGCTGATCACGGAGGTAGTAGCCTGCCTAAACAGACTCCAATAGGCTCTGCATCCGATAAAGCAGCTCCGTGTCCTGGACCCGACGAAGGTTCTGCATTGGGTGACTAAGCAACTACTCTAGAAAACTCCGGAACCGGTGCATGGGAGGCACAGGCACGGGCCCCGACGGAGCCGGGACTACAGCCGGACGAATGACACCTCCCGGATGGAACATTGGACATGCCGGCGTAAGGACGTCGGAGGACGCCACCCACACCTCAAAACCACGAGGGAGAGAGGCGTCATGGGATGGATAAGGCCTCCTGATAAAAAATAGAGAAAATCAGTCAGCGTCTGAGCAATAACACGAAAAGGACATAATAAGATAGCATGGTACGAGTACCATCCCGCCTCGGTCATCCGATGACGAAGGCTTCGAGGATCAGATGCATCCCCCCCGACAAAACCACCCTCCATGGGGCGCTTGCCACGATCCATGGCTCAACAAGCAGCGGCTTAAGCAGAAAAGGCTTAAATGGAGAGTGGAAGCGAAGAAGCGAGATGGAACAGTTCACTTTTCGCACCACTTTAAATAGGCTCAGGAACGGAGTCGGCAAAGACCAGGATCACTCCATATCAGGGTGGGGCCCACTGTTCCTATTTTCAACTTGCAGGGACGGTCAGAAAAATGCGAGGAACGCTACGACAAGTCTTGTCACGGAAATACGACCGATACGTCGCACACTAAAGGGCGTGACACCCGAAGCACTAACAAACGCCATCAGGCTAGGATGCGGCGCGATTCGCCCTAACCCTTAGGCCTGTTGCAACTTCATTCCCGTCGCTGATAGAGCACTGCAACGACGCCAAACCAGATTCAAGCACAAACCAATCCATATGGCCCGATCAAGTGGCAACAACAATAGGGGATCCTCGCGTCGGCATACACTCGGGGGCTTCGTGCCACATAAAACCATCGTACGCAAAGAGCTCGTTAATGGATGTGTGGGAAGGCATCGCGGTCACTCTGTTGCATCGGGTCACGACAGACGAACCAATGCGTCGACAACAGGGAAGTACGATATATGGCAATAGGCTAGAGGTGAACAAGTTTCGAGGTTCATGGCATTATGGCTAAACAGTGCCATCAGCAGCAGCGGTAGATTATAAAGATGAAAACCAAAATCGACCTGATTCAGTCCACACAAGCCATCGGAAGATTGCGGAGCAAAGCAATCAAATCATATCCGCCGCCTGCGATCAAAAAATCAAAACGTAGACGACAAAATCAAAGCCTGCGCAAGAGTCACACTCTCGCCCAGGCTCGGGGGCTACACCCGGCGGGTGCGCTCACACGCACCCTCTCGGCAAAGGAAAATTAAATAAAGGTACATAAAGCCTCAGCAAGGTAATTAGGAACTCTTCCTAAGGCTCGGGGGCTACTGTCGGATACCTAATTTAATGACAAGATTTCAAAAACAATCAAGGACTAAAAAGACCCATCTATTGATAGAGGCCCATCAAGGCCGAGTTATCGTCGGCCCACGAGGGAAGAGGCGCGGGGCTCACAGCTTAGCCGGCCCAGGTGGGCAGACGTGCCTTGGGGCAGACGCGCCCTGGGCAGACGCGCCTCCATCTCGCCCGACGTGGAAAGCGAGGCGGCCCTACAACCCGCAGAAGAAGTGAGGGACGTCGAAAGAATGACTCATTTACCCTTGTCCAGGAGGAAGCGGCCGACCGCCCTTAGCCGCCGACGGTGCATCCTTCATGAGATAAGATCAAAGGTACATAACCACGTAGAAACCATACATCCCGTATAATCCGGCGCACAGGATAACGCTCTGGCCCCTGTGAAAGGTCCTTGTGTGATTTTGGTAATTGAGTGAAAAGTTAGGTGAACTAATATGTGTTTAAGTGATATCTACACATGAGATTAGTTTAAAGGTGATTGTGTGATGAAGGAGCTTATTGCACATGAAACATGACATGGAGTCATGTGATCAAGGTGGAGAAGATCAAGATGAGGCTTGGCTTGATGGACCGGTTGCAAGTGTGAAGGGCAAGCGGGTGATTCTTGGCGCTGATGGACCAAGGCAACGGTAAAGAGCAAGTGAGGTCAAGATCGATGAACCAACACGGTCATGTGATGATATGGAGTGGATCATATCATTTGACAAGTGGTTGTTGCATGTGTTGCATCAACATTGCAGAAGGAGATGGAATGGAATGCGCAAGGAAAAGGTATAACCATAGGGCATTTCATTTCACCGGTCATAGGTGTGTAGAGAAGATTATGACCGGGTTTAGGATAGATAGCCATACTATCAAGAGGAGCAAACTTGTTTGCATATCGGTTATCTAGTGCCACTGTGAGCGATCTAACTTTGCGATGAATTAGGATCAAGTGGCGTTGTGAGAGCAAGTGAAAATGCTTTGAAAATGATTGTGAAAATGCTAACACACATGCACAAGGTGAAGAACACATTTGTGTTAGCACTTGAGAAGGAAGGAAGAAGTGGCAGCTCGGTTTGGCTCGGGTATGAGCTCCGGACGCAAGGGTGCTGCTGGTCCAGACCATCGCGGATGTGTCCGGAAGCTAACCCTAGTGTGCCTGTTCTGACCCAGAGGATCCGGACGCAGTTGTTTGTCCGGACGGTGAACTCCGGACCCTACGTCCGGAGGTTGGAGCTCTCTGTATTCGCTCAGAGTGAAGGTCCGGACGCTGTATGCGGTTCGGACGCAAGGATCCGGACGCAGTCCAGACTGTTGTGTGCTCTCGGGAGCTCTCTGTGTTGGCTCCGGTCGCACAGAGTGTTGAACCGAACCCAGTGAACAGTAGTGTCCGGAGGACGCGTGGCGGCGATTGGTGAGCGCACCAACGGGAAGTTTAAAACGATCGGGAGACCGGACGCAGGCTGCATGGTCCGGACCCGCACTGTTGCGTGCGTCCGGATCCTCTGCAGAGAGCCCAGTGAAGGGGGAAACGGCTAGTTTGTTTGGCTAGCCTATAAATAGTTGTTAGCCGACCCTTGGGGCTTGTTGAGCACCTTGGGGTTGTGTTACCCTTAGTTGTGCTTGGTTGGTAGCCCTCTAACTCACACACACTTGATAGAGATCATCCGATTGTGTGAGAGAGCGATTACTAGTGCGTTGCTTTGAGAGATAGCTTCATGTGGCACTAGGTGATCGACTTGCAAGCTCGTGGTGCTTGTTACTCTTGGAGGTTGCCACCTCCTAGACGGCTTGGTGGCTTGTGGCTCCGTCGAAGCGCGCAAGAAGATTGTGCGGCGCTCCGGAGAAGTGTTTGTGAGGGGTGTTGTGCTCGCCCCGCAGGAGATCGCGAAGAGCAACTCTAGTTGAGCGTGTCATTGAGCTACCCTCACTTTGGGTGGATTCTTGCGGCGCCCGAGTTAGTGGGCTAGGCTTGTGAACGCCTATTAGCCGCCGAATCACCAAGTGTATGGTCGACACAACGGGGACTAGCTTGGTGGCGACCAAGTGAACCTCGGGAGAAAAATCACCATGTCAACCTTGTACATCTTCTTGGTGGTTTGCATTCTTCAAATCACTAGCTTGTATTTACATTCTCATACTTGTGCTAGTGTTTAGTTGTTTCTCTTGTAACTAGTTTAGCTTGTGTAGCTTGCCTAGTTACCTTCTAGCTTGTGTAGCATAGAAGTAGATCTTGAGTGGCTAATTGGCTTGTGTAGCCTTGTTAGTCACATTGCTTAGTTTATGTAGCTAAGTAAGTTGATCTCTCTAGTTAGGATTGTGTAGCCTTGCTATTGAGCATTGCTAGTGAGCTTAGGTGCTTTGTGCTTTGCTTACTAGTATGTGTAGGAGCTCCCAGTGTGCTTAGAGTACTAATTGCTTAGGTTTGTGTGACCTTGCAACCTAGACTTGTTTAGGTGAGCTTCCTATCTTGGCACCTTAGTAAGCCCAATTAGTATTCTTTTCTAGGTGCTAAAGTAATAGATAGAGGGGTGTAGTCTTGGCTAGACCGATTGTTTTAATTCCGCAATAGTTTCGGTTAGTCGTTGCGCTTAAGTTTTTAGAAAAGACTATTCACCCCCCCCTCTAGTCCGCCATCTCGACCCTACACCCTACCCGAACAGAGACATGTCGAGTTCCCCAATCAAGACGGGACGGAGTAGGATTCCTGAACAGATAGGCATCATGCCCCTCGCGGAAGCAGAGTCGATTCCACATGCAACCGACCCCTACAGGAACCCCCCAAACGGGGGTATGACAGGTACAGAGGACCCTAGGAGAAACGGAGTCCACCCGGCCCCTAAAAGAATTACAAGGAGGTACAATGTTGTACCCGCCGACGGTACAAAGGACGCCATGCCTCTACCTTGCTACGGGTTCAACCGGACCCCCATCCGCATTCTTCGGCAGTGCAACGAAGGGCCGACACGACACCCATCCTCCGACCAAGTACAAAGGAAATAGGAATATAGTATTATATGTGTCCAACATCCTTCCTGAAGAAGGCAAGGATAAGGCACAACCTCCTAGGCGGATCCTTCTCAACGCACGCTTGTAACTCCCCTGGGCTCCTTGTGACTATAAAAGGAGAGCGGGGGGGGGGGGGGCGAGAACACATCATCGAACACACATCGAACAACACAGCTAGAAGATAGCACACTCACTCTCCGAAACATTCAGAGACCTGGGACTCCCGCTCCCTCTCTCGACTAGCTTGTAAACCCCCTCCAAGCAGAGTAAGGAACACGAGCAGCTCCACATTGGACGTAGGGATTTCTTGCCCGAACCAGTATAAACCTCTTGTCTCTATGTCTCACCATTCGGAACCCGACACGTGTACAAATTTACTCGGTAGTTTCTAAACACCGACAAAATTTGTCATTTTTCCATAATTAATCAGTTGAAGATAAGGACGACAACTATGACATGAACGACTTTACGATATAGAGACACTTATTTACAGAGAGTGACAACAAGACAAAGTAGATGTTGGCATGTGTGTCTGTTTCGATGGGACGACCGGACGAGGATGCATGCATGGATGATTCATGTTTCCAACCTCTTCTAGTTGGCCGCCGGTCAAAGCGATCACACGGTCGACGCCTCTGGATGAGGATGCATAAGGCCAGTCTCAATAGAGTTTCATCAAAGTTTCATGGGCATTAAATATGCTTATGTGACACTATATTGATGAAGAGAGAGATGACAAGAGTTTCATGTCCTCTGCATTGTTTCAAAAATGTGATTGTGTTGAAAACTATGTCATGAAACTCCCACTGAGAATGGCCTAATCGATTCCCCACGACTCCATGCCACGCGCCCATGCCCATGTGGTCATGCCCCCATGGGGATCACCTGTTGTTGCACACGGCACGCCGGACGGAGGATGTGGAGGAAATCTTGGACCGCCTGCTGCCATTAGTTGCGGCTCCGCCAAATTCCCAGGCCGGCAATTCACCACCGGGCCTGCGCTGGCTCCGTCCTATTGATTAGGTCGGTTCGTTGCAATTGCACACCTGGAAGCCCAGTGAATTCGTTCTTGTGATCGCTACCTATTTAGTTTCATGTCGTTTCCTGATTGGTTCACCAGTTGTGCATTTCATCCACTCCATCCGTTTGTAGTCTATTTTTATTTATCTCGTCGTTGTTACTAAAAGTAAAAGCAACCGCCTTCTGATTCCCATCACACGCCATTCCGGTATTCTCAGCTTAATCTATGGGCGTTTCTAATACTTTGGAGAAACTGTTGTGACCCAATTCAAGACAATCCAAACTATACATCGAGCTATCCGCTTTCAAAAAAATAAAAAAAGTTTTTAGATAATAAATAAACATCCAACTTTATCTACACAAGGTAGAATCATACCAATACTCGAACCATGGTCCAAGCCTAAACATGGCCATACTGAACTTAAAAAGGTCCACCAAAATACTTAACTAGTGAAAACCAATATGACAAGTAGATAGTCATCCAGACTATCTAAAGAAACCCAACATAGACGATGCAAAGAAAACCAATGCAACCTCCTCTAGTAGACATCAAACCTGTAAGAGTACCTCTAGGTTTCACAATGTCACTATAACTGTATCCATTGCCGAAGCCAATACATTCCCCTAAATAGTACCTTTAGGTTTCACAATGTCAAAATTCTTGAGAGATTTAAGCTTTGTCACCTTCTCCGATGAATCTTGATCCATGGTGGCAGAATTCCTCTTACTGGCTCTTATCAACATAAAAAATACATCAGCAACAGGGGCTTGCATATTCACATTTAACGGCATAGTTGCACTACTGTTCGGAATGACATCAGTATGCCATTGTTGCACTCCGTTGGCCACTCCAATCGGGGACAACATGACCATCGGTTTCTTTTTAACTCACAGTGATCCGCCTCTAGACACAACCCAAACTAACACAACCTTCTCCTTTGACACAGCCTAAATCACAATGTCTTTCACTACATTCGCATGTGCTACACTAGTAGACCCCCCTACAACACCTCCTGTATTTGGAGGTAAGCTCATCACTTCCTGCTTTGGTGTCAACTCATTCTTCTCTCTGTCCTCCTCCATAGGTTTATCGTTAACCTTGTCCATGTTCCCATTAATGTTCTCAACAAAAGGTGCATCCATGTCAATTGGTTGAGGGTCATGGACTCCTCCACTCGGAATTACGGCTCATTAACATACTCCCCAGTCACCACATCCACTAAATCAGGGTTAAATTTTGCTTTTTCAAACTATCAGAGCCACAAACCGTACTAGAATTCAAGATATTTTATCTGCTTTGGCATCGTCATTTGTCTGCCACTCTATATGTTATCCCCTTGCTTTGTTCATTTGCAGTCTGTTCAATCTTTGTTACTGAAAAGGCAACAAAAAAACAGGTTCTGATATTTGTGGTCGTGGATATGAACATCTCTCTAAAGTCTTCTTGTGATTTTCTCATTAGGAATCGGAATCGGAAACAACACCTCTCTGGTTGTCAAGGATGCTCAAGCAGTTCTGTGGAATGCTCATTTTCTGATTGCTGATGCTGCAACAACATCCACGTACTAGACAAGTGGAGAGAGCATTGACATGTGTGCCACATAGCAAGCTAGAATACATATCTGTCAAGGTAGACACAAAACTCCGATGATGCTAAAACAATAAAAAATTTGGCCCTGTGAGAGTGATGCTAGAGCTATAAGGTTTAGTGTTCTTGTACCTGTATTATTGAAGTGAATGCTTGATTCCCTGTAGTTCAATAACATGACCACAACTATCGGTCAGTACATGCCAAGATAACACACGCATGCCTTTCCATCTCATGTGCCAAGATCATGACCTAAGACCTACCAATACCATCAGCACAACAATGCCAGTTGCTTCTCCTGTCTTGTGGAATTATGGATATATACAAGCTAAAAGACAAGAGCCATAAACTCTCCTTATCCATGAATGAAACTACTTGAAAGCTAATAAGATCATGCCAAGATGATGGATGGAGCAAAACAAAAAACAGTTTTCACCTTTCGTTTAAATAGTCATCTTTAATGATATACTGACTCGATGCATCAACATAGCAATGCCCAACGGACAGAAACTGCAAGGTCATGCAAATAAATGAAACTGCAAGTTCTGATCAAGAAACAAACAGTTCAGGCACTCAAACTTCAGCATGGACACAAAGGGCAGAATTCAGGGTGTCAAGTAGAAAAATCATTCTGAATGATTATGAATAGCAACAAGACAAGCTGGCAATAAAGGACAACTCAAACTACATTAATATTAGTACTATTAACCATGCAGAAAACTTTAGCTCAAGAAACCCAATGAATCCAATCGGCATCAATACTCCCCCATGGCGATCAAGCAATAGGTGATGTTGATCTTGGCTTGAGCAAACAAATTGCATATCAACAATTGCAAAATAGCTCCCTGGTAAAATGACATACACCCAGTATACTTCAAAAAGGAAAGACCTATCCTATTACATTTTATTCTCACAATAGTCATCAACTTTAGGTTCGGGCCATTGTCCATGTCGAACATCAATCTATCAGCCATACATCATGATCTACTAAATTTCTGTAACCACGTTGTCTCTCATCATTGTCCTAGGTTCTAGTGTCAACTCTCCATCCCGAAGGATATAATTCTAATCCAATATTTTGTGCAACTTGCGCTTGTCTTGGCAATCATCTTTTTCAATTTAGCTTTAACTTCTGAAGGGGACACTCCTAGGAGCTTTAGGTCAGAAAGAGTCAACAACAAGGAATCATATGCTCGATTCTCTGATCATGACAATATGTCAAGTAAATTTCTATTCCAAATAGATTGTCGTTAACCAGTGCATACATAGGGACATCTAATGTATCTTTTGAGCTTCCTCAACAATGCCCTTATTTTCACATCTGGTTGACCTCTTCCCGTTACCACTATGCAATTTTGTGTAATGTGAAACTTTCTATTAGCTACTTGATTAAACATGGTTCCTTTTTCAACAATCAAGATGTAGTCCACTTACAGCTAAATAACATTTGGAGATTAGCGTGCTTCTAATTTCTATCACAAGACCTACACCATTTATCAACAGAAAGGATAAAAGAAAAGAAACAAGCGCGGGGGCTCATCCAACTCATATACTATATGCATGGCCATAAGAAGGCAGATGCAAAACTACAAGGAAAAGTGAGAACAGAGAAGCATCAGATCGACAGTATTTATAGAATGGCAATGGGTGCACATAAACCAAGTCCATAGAAGAAAAAAGATTCCAAAAGGACAGTCTTGATGAGGCATAAAGACTATAGTAAAAGCATGATTACACTATCACGGGGAAACAGTCAATACCCAGAACAACCGCAGTACAAGATAGAGCATATCCAAAAGGATATTCCACAACAACAATACAACCTATGAGGAAGTATGGGAAGTTCTTCAAACAAAAAAGGATCTACAAAACAAACTCGGAAAAGATCCCGTCATCACATCAAGATAAAATCTAAAGAATATTTTCGGCTCCTCATTTACAAGGATACAAGATTACACAAGTGGGAATCCCTAATACAGTGATAGAGTCCATGCAGAATTTAGCTATTACAAAATACCACAAGTCAGAAAATACAAGTACAAAACAAAGATTACACCATAACAGACAAGAGAGCCCTGATTAATGTTCAGCAGAATGAAAACAACCCAGACCCAGTACAACTATGAAGGAAGAAGCAAATCCTAGGTTACGGATAGGGAGATAACCACGACAAGAAAACAAAAATGATCCCTCCAACTTAGGGTCAGCCAGTAGGAATTCGATGCAACCATTAACCACCAAGAAAGAGGAGCGCACCTCATCAACCAACTCATAAGCGGCAACGGTGACAAACCGTAGATTGAAAAGCAAATAGAGCAGGCATGGAAGTCACATCACAAGAACTCTTCTATCCACTCCTTCAAACTTCACAAGAATATCTCTCTGAGGGGATAATCTGCTTCTAACCCCTTTCACAAGAACTCTCCTAGTCTCTAGCTTACCAACCAACAAGGAGTCAGAGACCCAGGGGCTGCTCAACCTCACACAATAGCATATTCATAACCAAAGAAGACTTCGAGGAATTTTCCTACTTAAAAACCACATGGCAATCCACTAGGAAATTTATAGCAAGCCAAGAGCACGTAATACCAAAGGTCACGAGGAGGAGAAAGAAGCAAAGCAACAAAATAAGAAAACAGTGACAAAAAGCAAGATTCCATCCACCCATGGTGTATAGAACCAACTCGTGACAAGCAAAAGACAAAGACCAAAAGGATATAACTCAAGACCCTTCCACTGACATCCTTTCAACAGAAAAGAAATAAGAGAAGGATCGGGGGTTACAAGTACCCACCGTAGAAAAACACGTGTTCAAACTTTTTTTCCTAACCCTCCAGTTTTTGGTACCAAATAAGAAGAAGCAAAGAAGACCATCTCAAAATTTCACTTTGAAGAAGAACCCGAATCAACTATACAACAACTCGGCCTTTGAAGCTCAATCATGAAATGCTCGGGGGCTACACTTACTAAGTGCACTTTTTTTTACAAAAAGTTCACATCAACCAGAAGAAGCAAATAAGACCATCTCAAGATTTCCCTTCAATAAGAACCCGGATCAAGTCGATGACAACTTGGACTTCGTAGTTCAATCATGAAATGCTCGGGGGCTTGTTGATGGGGAACCCTACGGGTCCCCATAGACCGAACTGCAAGAAGTGGGCCTCGGCCACGAGATTCGCGAATAAGATACGGAGTAGCGCGACAACTTAGATTATACAAGGAAAGACGACAAAAGCGTAGCTGAGGACTCTAACCTTGTATCTGAGTAGATTTGTAGTATATCCTCTAGAGTATCTGGAATATAAAGAGTTGCTAAGGGTATCCCACATAAAAGAGAGAGAAAAAGGAGATATCACATACTGAGTATTAAGAAACACGATGCAAAAAGGCTAATGTCGACTGGACGTAAGGTTATTACTCGACCAAGTCGAGGGCCTGAACCAGTATAAAATTGTGAGTCTCTTTACGTAACCGCCGAGTTCCACGTTTCGCTGAAGCCCAAACAATTGTCCCACATACCCCTGTGGCTGGCTATCGGTGGTAAAACATCGACAAGGGTGTTACAAGGATGAAAAGTATCAACGTTTCCAAACGTTGGTAACCGCGTGAAACTCCCATTGACCGAGGACTCAGATTTGTTTCATCAGAGTCATACTAAATTATGATCGGTACATATGAGACCCATGAAATACTAAAATAACATATGAAACCATGCAATGAAACTTACATTGAGAAAGAGATCTATTTCATATCAAAGTTTTGTGTATTGGAAACTAGAAGGTGAAACTTGACATTGAGACTGGCCTTAAGGAGAGGGGTCCAAGCTAAGGCATTCATCTTGAGAAAGTTAAAATGAGAGTATTTGGTGTAACACAAAATGCTTACTCTTGTTCAAGTACTAGAGAATAAGTGGCCCCGTTGAATATCACAATATATTCTAACACTCTACAAATCATCAATAAAGATGAATAACAAAAGCAAAATGGTTTCAAATTTTGAGATTAGGGTAAACTGGAAAGTAGATTGAATTGTTTGTTGATTGTATATGTTGGTAATCCATGTGCACCCCCTTCATCATTTAGGAGGATGGCATGCAACTCTCCAATGGGACTAGGATTTTATATAATCCTTACTCCTTAGGCAAAATCATTCTTAGCAAGATGCCAATGCCTTAAGTGGTTACCAACAAGGAAAAGGTTGATTTCTTATGGACCAAACTGGCTATACATGAGGACAACATGGACCTCTCTAACCTACAGAGTCAAGTAGATTTGATGCTTTGTGATCCATGGCCACTTGGTAGGGCCTTAGGGGACAATAAATTTGCCATGAGTTTTGTTAGACAATAGAGAAGTAAAAACAAAGTACAAATAGATTTGCCATATCTCTAGAATATAACTTAGGCCATGTTTAGATCCATTAGCTGATAGTAGTTAGCTAAGCTAATATCACATAGTTAATATTAGCTAGCTAACTATTGGGTAGCTACCTATTATTGGGAGGGTGTTTGGAGACACATCTAATTGATAAGGTTAGGTTGTTGGTCCACCTATTAGCTATTATTATCTCATTTGGTTCAACTAGTGACATAGTTGTTATCTAAAAGTCTATCTAACAATTAGCTAGCCTATTGCATGTACATGTTTAGTTTCAAAAGAGATAACTAGCTAGCAGATAGAAACTATCTATAGAGAACAAAACAAAGCCTTAGACGCACAACAAGGCCAGCGGCCACAAAATCAATATATGATTGTAAGACTTTCTTAACGAGGATTCCAAGTATTTTCATAAGGAGCAAGTAAAATCCAATAATCAATATATAATGTAATCAAAATCATATACATCCTTCGATTTCCTTTGTTGGACGGCCGATTGAGCAACAACAATCAATGGAAAGAAAAAGGGCCACTGGTATGTGCGATTCCCTGCACCCACCCGCAACCCTAGGTGGCGGAGCCGCCGCCACCCCCACCTCCAACGTCGGTGCCCTCCCCGGCGCCGGCGCCCGCCTCTAGCTCCCTCTCCCCTCCGCCTCCTCATCTCCCACCCCCTCCTCCTCCCCACCGCGAGCCGCTGCCTTCCCTTCCCATCCTCTCCCCAGCCCCGACGCCCCGACGGGATCTACCGTTAGGAGCCCGCCGACAGCTCCGGGCGCCGTCGCCGCCGCCACCAACAGCAGCTTTGTGGTCGTCGTCGCGGGATCCGACGCCTCTGCTCTGGGATCCGGCACTTGGGTGCCTCCGCGGCCCCTCGCGCCCCTGCCGTCGACGGCCCCTGCTCCGACCTCGCCGCCATTGACGACGGGTCCCGCCACCGCGGCTTCCCCGCCCTCGACGTCGACGACACCGCGCCCCTGCGCCGCGGCTTCCCCATTCGTGTCGCCGTCGACCCCTGGCTCTGCCAACGCGGCCTCCCCGTCCACGCCGGTGACGCTCTCCCAGGCCGCAGCTCCTTTCCACCCTGGACGCTCTGTCGATGGGAGCTCCAAACACCGTCGGTGGGCGAACGACGTCGGTGATGAGTCCGACGGCGACAACTCCAGAACCTACCTCGACGCGGTTCGTCGCCCGGCGAAGACGGTAGCTGCGTCCCCACTGCGCGCCATCACTCGTACAGCCGTGGGTCGGGGCCGTGACGGAGCGGATGCAAGGTGGCACAGTCCCGGGCGAAGGCGGAGGAGACGCAGCCGGTCGCGCCCCCAGCTGGTGCACGGCTTGCCTGCTCGGCCATTGGATGGTCGTGTCCCTGACCGCCAGCGGCTCAGCCGACGCGGAAGGGTCTCCGCCGCTAACATCGATGGGTGGCGGGAGATCCTCTCGCGGCAGGAGGCGCGACCGGCTGCTGCCTCGGCTGAGTACCAGTGCGGCACAAGGCAACCTTCGCAGGCCCGAAAGTTACCCGCGGAGCTTCACGGCAGATGCTTCAACTGCCTCTCCTGCTCGCACCGGGTAGCGACTTGCCATTTGCCGCGACGTTGCCTGTGTTGCCATGGCTTCCGCCACCTTGCCCGAGACTACAAGCGACCCAGGCATACGGTGGCATTGGCGGCGAATGATAGTGGTCGACTACGACCCCCAGCCCATGGCGGTCGGTCGATGGCCTCCTCGCATGTGCCCTGCAGCGGTGTGGGCGAGGGTCTCGTTGGGGGTGCCACCGGAACCCGACACAGACGGTGGCGACGCCGGCGTGGGCGGCCGAGGGACGCCAGCTTCGTGGCGTCGACCGGCTGCGATGGCAATGCAGGTGCCGCTGGTAGCTGCTTCCTCGCTTTCGAGCAAGATCCGCTGGTGTTGGAGTTGTGGCCGTGCTCGGGGTCTCCCGCGTGGATCGACCCAATGTTGGAGGAGTTTGCTGCCTTCCCTGTCGGGCCACCACTAGTCATGGTGTCGTCGGGAGGGAAGCCTGACGTTGTGGATGATGTTGCTTTCCTTGACCAAGCGCTTCCCGAAGCTACCACCTCGGGAGGCGCGACTGTGGCGGATGCCACGGACGTCGGCAACGGCCCTCAAACGGACTCCGCCGATAGTCGCCTCAGTAGTTTCATCGAGCGAGTCACGAAGGCAAGGCAACCGCCGCTCCTGGAGCTGTTTGGAGATGACTTGACCCCGGAGAGACGTCCACCGCCCGCGCTCCCCAAGAGGAGCAGACGGATAGCGGCACAGAGCCTATCCCATATCCCGGTGGCCAAGCAAGGTGAGCACCTTGTCTTGAAGCGTCTGGGACTCATCAGCGGGATGTCAACTCCGTCTGCGTCGACCATGAAGGTGTATGAAGAGATCTACGGCGATGACCCTGGCCCTCGTCACGCGGAGGCGCTTCGTGACCTATTCCCGCCGGTTAGTGGCGTGGGGGCGCGCAAGCGGCGCCGCCGCCGTTCGGCTGCACGGGCATAGGCCTCCTAGCTAGTGTCTGTTTACGGGTTCTCAATGTTCTCAATGTGGCACTTCATTTTCAGTACACTAGGGTGAGTCTGAGCGTGCACGTACATTTCATTTGACCCTCTAGGGCGCCGCCAAGCCGTGTTGTATTAAACTTTCTCTCTATCTTAATTTAAAAACGCGCAAATCTTTTGTGTGATCGAGAAATAAACAAAATTAGATATCAGATATATTCTTCCAAAAGAAAGATGTACAGTGATTTGTATACATGTACACGAGTCCTTTAGTTACTTAAGAACTAATATACAGTATTAAAACTCCACCGTTCTTATTATGGAACAACAGATCATTAAAGGAAAAATTGATAGCGTCAAGTTACGTATATGTGTAACAATTAATAATGAACAATGCATGTATAGTCGTATGAATTCCTACACTTCAGCATCCGTACGTCTAGCCACTCACTCAACACATACTCCGATCCTCTTATTGTCCAGCATTACGGTTCAGTAAACTCCTCGGCCATTGTAGTAAGTTATTGCATTCATGACGTTGCCAATATTATCTGCCTGCATTTCTCTCTGTTCCCCTCTAACCTATATCAGTCGAACAATTGCACTTGCACATCTTGGTCAGGGACCAAATCCAGCCGCCCCCGCTGTAGTGTGCACCTCAAAGTTAGGCATCAGGTGAGCAGAAGCAGCCGCCCTGTTGTTAGGAGCCGCCGCCTGGTTGTAGCCGATTAGCGCCGCTGCGCTGTAGAAATCTACAATGCCTGCCTCTTTCATCATGCTGTTGCCGCCGCCACTGCCACCATCATGGTGGTGGTGGTGGTGGTGGTGGTGGTCGGTCGCCGCGCTGGCAGCGAGCGGGACGGCGTCCTTGGCCATCGCCGAACCGCTGCCGCACTGCCTCGGCTGCGTCTGGTAGAACACCTTGGAGACCACGAGCTCGCCGTCCTTCTCCTCCTCGTCGGACCCGAGGTGGTACTGATGCATCACCCAGTTCGTCTTCTCCGGCTTCCGCTGCTTCCCGTAGTTGGTGTAGAGCACCAGGATCTTCTTGTAGCCCTTGAGTTTGCCGCTGGTGAACACCGGCCGGGTCTTGCCCGTCTTGTGCCACCGCGTCTCGCCGCCCTGCTCGTCGGTGTGGACCTTCCGCCGCTTCCGCGTCCCGGTCGTGTAAGCCTTGGATGGGCGGTGGAAGAAGTGCCGGATGAGGCCGTCCTTGCCGACACCTGAAATTCATCAAGACACGTTCCTCAAATATATGATGAAAGTGCAAAGTCATTCAAAGCTATGCGCGCATAAGTCACATATTTACGTGCTCAACAAATTTAGTTTTTTTTTCACAACAGAATATGTTCTCTGCCAGTCTGCCTATTACAACAATTGTCCAAAGATATAGAAAAAAAATAGATTATCACCGCTGAGTACATTGCATATCAGCATATGATCCCTATAAGTTTTTTAAGTTGGTGCAAACAAAGAAAAAACTTAAAATTGAGTATTCATGTCCATATAGAATCTTATTTATACTAGTTAGAAGTGTTAATCCTATGCTAAAAAAGAGACATATCTTAAAAATTCTTATCGAAAACAAAAATATCTTGCCATTAATTTAGTAAACTCTAATCATGCATCATTGACAATAATAGACATTGTATCTATTATGTTTTTTTTTTGAAAAAATGGCTACATTGTTATTACGAAAAATAGTCTAAATCTATATCTACGTTATCCATCTCTCTGCCAACACAAATGATAGTATAAAAAACCTCTCAATTTGCATATAAATTGTCCATTAGAAAGATAATCTAAACTATTACCAAATTAATTTGCATCTAAATTATACACACTTGCCCTTAAAAAAAATAAATTTAAATAACCACTTAGTTATATATACTAACACCAACTATCCCTAACATTTAAAAAATGCAAGGTTCTACCACTATTATTATATAGAAACTAGCTCAAAGTAAATACTCAATATGTATGTTGTGTGCCACCATCATCGTGCTATTTAGCCCACATAAACAGTCTATTAAATGCATGGTTGACTGGTTATACAATCAAAACAAAAATAAAGAGTAATCAACCTAGATATATAGACGAAATTGAGGTAAACGTGATTATAGACCGGCTAAATTAATGGTCGTTTAATTTACTGATTACTCTGTAGAGGTACAAATTAATATGTAAAGGAGTGACGTAGTGTTTTAGACATGCTAAAAGGACATGATATATAAATCAAGCTAAGCTTCTAACTAAACAAGTATTGAAAACATAGGAAGAGCTGGTGATGTGCAGTGTAAAGGAAAAAAATATGAATTTGGATGAGAAAACAAATTAAATTCTGTCATAGTTGGATATACACATTAGGGTTATGAACATGAATATTGTATTAGAAAATAAACAGAGATATGTAGATGGAGGAAATACAAACAATTAATTAGTTTAGTTGTTTGTCATAAATCTATCCACGGACTTCAATGGCATTTCTCTTTCCTATTGGATCACAATGGTGTAAATTAAAGATAGAACATATAGGAAATGATATAGATGAATTGCCATATCAAGTATTGATCCAAGTGGATCACATGTCAAAAAGAAAAGAAAAAGCTATTTGAATCACTTATATTATTCAAATTCAGGGGCAAATGATAAAAGCTACTAGCTCCAAAACAAAATACATCATGCGTAGCTCCACTACTAATATTCACCCCTTTTTTTTGCTTTTATGCATGGTAAAATAGTGCCTTTGCACTGTAGAACAAATATCGAGAAAAAGAGAAAAACATGTTGATTAAATTTCATTATCCACCAACAACTCATTATAGCATTACATACAAAAACTAGCCTGAAATCTTTTCGGTTGTACTTTGGATAAATTATTCAAATTAAACCGCGAAGACTTAAATACAAGGAGAAAATAGTTCTCATGTGTATCATAAATTCATAATTAAGTCCTTTCTCAAAGGTTATACTTGCTTTGATCTGGATGTTGCGTGCAGCCTGCATGACGTAGACCTTTGATGGAGTTGCGTTATCTAAAACCTGTCGTTTTCAGGCGGGTACTATACACAACTAAGGTAGATGCCAACAAGTAGGACAAGAAGTTACTTCAAAGGCACCCTTTATCGATGTTTATACGGTATCCCGCTCAAAAGCAAATAAACAAAGTATACTAGAAGTAATAAACAGATACGTAATAATTAAATTAAAACACACATGTAGTCGTTTTAGGTATATATAACGTGCGTGTACGTGTGCAGACAATGCAAAACACAGTAAATTTCTAGGAGTAGCCTTGATTGATTAAGCAAGACCACCCAATTGAAAACGACTAAAACAGTACAGAATGCAATCTTTTTCTAACACGAAAATAAGGATTACTTATCCAATAATATATAGTTAATTTGGAAATTTTTAAAAGAACAGTTAATCTGATAAGCTAGCTTATCAAGGTTCTTCCGTGACGGATCTATCTTCGTTGACTGGTCTAAATCTGAAGAGATAATCTTTCCCAAAAAAACAAAAAGAACTGAATTGATTGATGGACATAGGCATGGGCCGCCGGGGCCGGAGATATGCATGGACAGTTTGGAAACGCTTTTGATAGCTGATGATGTAATGCAAGCATGCAACTACTGATACATATATATATATATATATATATATATATATATATATATATATATATATATATATATATATAACCAAATTATACACGCATATAAGAAGGAACGATTTCGTACGTAGATCGATGGGAGGCAGTCAGAGCGCAGGCGTGTCTAGTGGTCTAGTATCTAGCTACGTACTCACCAGGAAGCCTCTCCGGATGCGTGTAGCAGATGCCGTTCTCTCCCTCGATGGTGGGGATGAACTCGTCGATGAGCGGGTGGTGCAGCTTGCGGGCGTCCGGCCTCGCCGCCTTCCCTTCCAGGTGCTCCAGCAGCTCCTGGTCCGTCGGATCGAACTTCACGCCGGCCGGCAGCCCCGGCAGGTCCTGGATCGTCGCCGCCGCCTGCACCTGACGACGATCGACCATATATGCATGAATGCATGCTCAAAGACATACTATAGTACAGGGGCTAGCTAGCTCTGGACTCTAGAGATCGATCGATCTAAGTGGCCGGGTGTATGATGAATAGTGTGTATACATATGCGCGTACTGTATTACCTGTTCATACTGCGCGCGGTGGCCGCAGGAGGGGCAGGTTCTGATGAGGTTGACGTGGGAGGAGGCCTGCTGCTGCTGCTGTTTCTTGGTGGCGGCGGCAGCCACCGCCGCGGCGGTGGCGAGGTTGTTCTCCACGGCACGCACGTCGTTGAAGCTGTTGCACCATGTCATGGCCGTCGTCGAGTCGGCGAAGACGATCGATCGATCTCGCCCTCTCTCTCTCCCCAGCTATAGCCTTCTCGATCACCACGTACGTCCCGGCCCTCCTCGATCGATCTTTTGTCAAGGAGGAAGGGAAGGGAAGGGAGTACGTGACGAAAAGTAGAGAGAGAGGGAGATCGAAAGCCTCCTCTTGTTTGTCCGCTGGCTCGATCGCTTTGCTCAGCTCGCCCCCATATGAGGCAAGGCTGCTGCTGATCCCCAGGGGAATGACAGGCCGGCCGCGCGCGCAAAAGAAGAGAGCTGAGCGAGGGAACAAAGCGCGCGGCCGAGAAGGAGAAGAGAACAAAGAGAAAAAGAGGAAGAGGGGGCAGGGAGAGGAAGCTTGTCCCTGTTAAAAGCTACCGCCTGGCACCAGCAGCCACCACGTACCACCACAGCACGTACCAGCAGTCGACCCGAGATCGATCGATCCGGCCTACAGCTACAGTCCTGCGTGCGTGCTCGGTCGATCGGTCGCTTGGTGGTGCAAGCGCGGCGCTACCTCGCTGTCTGTCTGGTACAGGAGAATAGAATTGTCACCAACTTTTTTTTTTGGTTGTTGCAAATATTGCATTAACTCCATCCCATCCCAGTGCTGCAAGAAGATCGTTCGCCAGTACTACGTACCTGATGATGATGATCATGCACGATGCACCACGAGCGAGCGAGCTCGCGAGCACACGCTGCCCGGCCGGCCGCCACAATTCAACACAGCTATTAAAAAAAACATAAACCAGCAGCACGCAGCTGGTACATACGTAGGACCGGACCGATCGCTCGGCCGGCCGTGCAGTGCTAGAGATGGACCGTACAACAGTGCCTTCGATCAACAGGTTGATCAATCGATCGCAGGATCGACACGGACAGGACACAGACAGAGCAAGGCGGCCGAATTATATTGAAGCTACTAGCTACTACTAGCAGCTGCTTCTCTTGCTGAGAGAGATCGAGCAGCCAATGCAAAGCCAAGCAGGTTGTTAGCAGCTGATCTCGACCGTACGTGTTACCGAGCAGTACGTAGTCGCAGTAGCCGCTACGGACGGACCCGTGTGTCGAAACACGTTTGTTTAGCGAGCGAAACACGAGGGGTGGCGCGCGGCAGGGGCGATGGACCTGGCCGCAGGGCGAATGCATGGTGTGGTGGGGGGTTGCTTGTCCCTCAAGTCGTCTGGGCATATACAATTTAAGCAACGGAGAGGCGAGAAGCCGTGCGCCGGAAACCAGGCCAGACGGCCGGAGTACACGTCGCGAGTTGCTGCGTGCACATCGTCCATAGGAGGGATGGGATGGGATGGGATGGGATAGGATGGTGCGTGCTGCGTGCCCCTCCCTATCTGACGTCGACGTCCATTTATGTGACGACGCTTCATGTTTGCAAGTCTGAAAAGACTCCTGCTGACCTGACCGATTTGCAATGGTTATAGTTAAGGATGAAAACAGATCGGATGCGAACGGATATCACTGATATTGTATTTGTTTTCATATTTATGTTCGGATTCGGATTCGGATTCGAATAGTATCAGAAATATCGGATAGAATACGATTAGATGTCGACATCATAAATATACTGATTTTAGTATTCGGATACGGATACGGTATCGGATGTTAATCTTTGGACTCGGATACGGACAGGTCTAAACTCCTCTAAACGAATTCGGTCGGCCGGACGGTCGAATAAATATTCTTACCGTTTTTATCCCTAGTTATAGTAGTGCCAGGCCAGGATAATACACGAGCCGTGTCGTCGACTGACCGGCTGATCCGGCAGGCTTCTTGCATTCCAAGAAATGACCTACTTGTCTCACAAGACGCGGCAGCTAAACAAGGCCCTCATCCGAACTATGCATGGGGCTTGAGTGGTGTGCCTCACGTTTTCTGTGCTGGTCTTTGGTTTTTGTTACAGGTACCGCTCCGTATTGTGGCTGAAAACGCTAGCTGAAAACTCCTCACCACAACGGTATGCGGCCACCCACTTCGTCCCATTCGTCTGATCGTTTTGATGGCTGATAAACCGGTTGATGTTATATATATTTGGTTGTTTTGTTGTGAGAGAAAAACACTATTTCGGTGGTTGATAAGCCAAAACGATCAGGACGGTACGTCTCGCTCCATCAACGTACGTGTTTAAGCCGGCCGGCACGTACGCGACGATGCATGCAACCGCGCTGACGATGGTGCATGCAGAAGTGCAGCTGTGGGCAATGCACGTTTGATTTCTCCTATTTATTTTGGCTATCGACCCTCTTCAACGTATTGTCAAAAGCGCTGCACACAAAGGTTTCCTCAAACCAATTTTACCAAAGGCAGCAAGGTTAAGGTGGTCACTCTATGCGGATGATGCCGCAATTTTTCGGACCCGTCGGCCACGGAGCTGGACCGACTGCTCAAGATTTTGATATTTTTTGGAGAATGCTCGGAGCTTAAAATTAATATCTCGAAGACTGAAATTTTTCCAATTCGATTGGAAAACATAGTGGTGTCTCAACTCCTACAAAATTTCCCGGGCAAGATATGTAAATTCCCAGGCAAATATCTAGGACTTCCCCTGCACATTCAAAAATTGAGAAGGATTGATGTGCAGCCTTTGATTGATAAAATTGGAGCCAGGTTGCCCGGATGGAAGGGAAAACTTCTCTCCACGGCAGGAAGAGAGACATTGGTCAAGACGGTCCTCTCTTCACAACCTATATACCATATGACAGGTTTCCCAGAACAAAAATGGCTTATACGTAAGATCGACCGGTTTAAGGCGGAGTTTCCTTTGGAGGGGGGAAACACCCGACAAGGTATATGGAGGACACTCACTGGTGAACTGGCCACGAGTTTGCCGTCCAAAGATAAAAGGGGGTTTTGGGGTTTAGATTTAGAGCGTTTTGCTAGGGCTTTGTGCTTGAGATGGTTGTGGCTACAATGGAAACACAAGGAACGAGCATGGAACGAGTTGGAGGTCCCCTGTGATGGACGTGATCGTGAGCTCTTCGCGGCATCAGAGATAGTTTCTATTGGCAACGGGAAGACTGCTAGTTTTTGGTCATCCTCCTAGATGGATGGAAAAACCCCAAAAGTCGTTGCTCCGAGCTTATTTAGAAAATCAAGAAGGAAAAAATTATCACTATACGATGCAATACAATACAATAGATGGATTGCACATATCCTACCCTTACAAACACCCCAAGAGATACAAGAATATGTTGCACTATGGGAATTTAAGAGTGGAGTCCAGCTAGAAGAAAACATGAAAGATACAATTAGTTGTCGGTGGACATCAAATGGAGAATACACAACCAAGAGTGCTTACCGCATCCAGTTTGAGGGATGTTATAGTAAACTAAAGTTGTTGCCAATTTGGAGAGCAAGAGCGGACCCCAAATGTCGTTTTTTCGCATGGACCCTGTTACACAATAAAATTCTCACTGCCAACAATTTGAACAAGCGCGTGGCCAAACGATCCAATATGTAAACTATGTGGCACTGACCCAGAAAATCCAAACCATCTCTGCAAAGATTGCCCCTATTCGCAGCATGTTTGGTCCTACCTCAAAAGATGGTTAAATCTATCAATACTAGACTCAGTAGATATGTCGGGATCAATCCATAGATATTGGCGTAAATGTCATGCCAAATTTGACAAAACGCAAAAAAAGATGATAGATGGGATCATGATCTTTTTTTGTTGGAATATTTGGAAGGAATGGAATAGGAGAACTTTCCAGCAAAAAGTCTTACCTCCAAATCAAGTAGCGCAACTCTGCCAGGATGATATTTTACAATACCAACATGCTACAACCTCGACGGGTCATGAAGAGTAGTGTTTCTCCTGTTTTATCGTGTCTGTTTTTTGTTTCTAGCGTTGGTTGTGTCGACGTGATTTTGGCTCGGCGGCCTGCGTGTCGTAGTAGTGTGGTCCTAGTTGTGGGCTTAGTAGCACAGTGGTTTTTTAGTTGTAATTTTTTGTTTTATGTTTTTTCCTTTTTTTCTTTTCCTCGTCTAATAAAAATTCGGCAAAGCTCTTGCTGTCTTTCTAAGAAAACGTTTGATTTCTTAGCGCACACACATAATATATCACCAGCGGCCAAGAGACGAAAACAAACCCAAGACGAAACTGTTCGTGCGTTCATCATAACAGATCGAGCTAGCTAGATATATATATATATATATATATATATATATATATATATATATATATATATATATATATATATAGCCAATCATCGTCGTTTGGTAAACTAGCTATAGCTAGGTAGAACACTAGCTAGTACAAACGAGCTCTACACAGGAGGTTCGAAACACATTTATAGAGGCATTTTTCGAACCGTCTATGGGAGAGGCTAGTAAAAATGAGTGATTTCTACAGGTGGTTTCCACTAGTACAACGACTATTATTGGAGGTGGTCGTTTTCGATTAACGGAGGCGGGCAAACACGACCACGTCAAGCCCATCCACAGGCCCGGATCTGCTCGCCGCCGGCCTCCGCGTCGGTGCAGCCGAGCTGCTCCGCCGCCGCTCCGCGTCCGCGCGTGGCCTCCGTGTCCGCGCCGCCGTGAGGCGTGGCCTCCGCGCGCGCCGGGCTGATGTGCCACCGCGCCGCTAGGGAGAGGGAGCCCGCCGCCGTCGCACCGTGGTGGAGCTGCGCCGTGGTGGGAGAGGGAGCCCGCCTCCGTGGCGTCGTCATGGGAGAGGGAGGGAGGGAGAGGGAGCCGTAGTCGGGAGGAAGAGGGAGAGTGCGAGGAGGAACATGAGAGGAGGAAAAGAGAGAGGAGAGGGTGCGCGGTTGCACGTTTAGGAGAGGAGAACCCTAACTCTCAGTTATATATGAGCCTGTTAGAATGGGCTTTGGCTGGACTTGGAGACTCCCGAATACATGAAATCTATTAATGGAGGCGGACATCTTAATATGACCGACTCCATTAATTATTAACGGAGGCTGAAAGGATCTAGATGCCCAATAGAGGGGGTGAATTGGGCTTCTTTTAAATTTCAAAAGCAATATTAAAACCTATTAATCCCAATCACCCCCTAGTGCCTACCGCAATGTGTATCCTAACTAGAAAGCAATAGCAAGCCAAGGAATCGAAAGACAACCTAAGCAATTCTAGTAGGAATTGAAAGAACAAGACAGAAAGAAATGCAAGTAAGTAAAGAGCTAGGGAAAGGAATTCTTGACGCATCGATGTTTTCCCGAGGTATCGAGGTGTCGACATACCCCCCTAGTCCTCGTTGGAGCACCTCGCAAGGTATAGCTCCCCCTCTACCCGCGCAAGGGTAGAGTGCTCTCTACGGGCTGATTCTTCGCCACTCCGGCTCGGTGAATCGTCCACAACCGATCACAGAAGCTTGGAGAAGAGCCGCCGACAATCTTCCGGCGATCACTTCCTCCGAACACCACCGAACCGTCTAGGTGCTGTCGAACACCAAGAGTAGCAAGCACAAGACCTTCACTTGACCAACTCAAGGCTAGGAAGGTGGATGGATGCACACAAGTCACTCCTAAACACTCTAGGAGGGAAGAACAAGATGAACTCTCTCAAAACTCTCCCTCACTAGGCACTTGGCTCTCCAAAAACTCTCTCAAAGGTTCCTCGGGTGAAACAATGGCCAAGAGAGCTCACTTGGACGAGGAGGGCAACTATAAATAGTCCCCACCTCCAAAACTAGCCATTTCTTACTTTTTCTCTTTTCTGCGAAAGCACCGGACTAGTCCGGAGCCTCACCACCGGACCATTACTCCTGGTCCGCAGCATGCAGTCCAATTCAAATCCAACGCTGAACAGGGACCACCGGACCACTTGCGATAGTTTGGTGCCAAGTCCGGAGCCTAGGTGCATACTGGACTCTGCTGAGAACCGTCGGACTACCCGTCGGACTAGTCCAGAGCCTCCTTTAAGACTTACTGAAGAACACAGTGGCCACCGGACTACTTCCATTAGTCCGGTGCCCTTCGGACAGGTTGTCCGGAGCACTGTCTGAAAGCCTTTCAGAACCAGGTGGCCACCGGACTACTTCCATTAGTCCGGTGCCCTCCGGACAGGTTGTCCGGAGCACCTTTCTCAGAGAACTACCTAAGGCAGGACCACCAGACCACTTTCATTGGTCCGGAGCTTCTTTCTCCCCTTGTTTCAACTCTTTCACTAAGTCTTCTCTAGGGGTTTTTCTCCTACCATCTCAAGGGCTAACCAAGGCCTGATAGCAAGGTCTCTAGGACTAGTTGCGACAAGTGTGCACACACCAACATTCTCAAAACCTCCTAGGTCAAGCTACTAACCTCATACCCCCCTTTATAGTACGGTCAAGGGAAAAACAAAGTCCTAGTCTATACTTAGTGCCCTTCTCAACCTCATGGCACTAAGATCTAGCCTAGTCTTCAACTTGTATAACCAATCCTTTGAAGCCGAAACGATTTCCATCTTGGGGACATGAATACCATTAAGCCCATTCATCTAGCATCACTAATGACCTAACTGAAACGACTTTGCCTCTACAAAACACACGTTAGTCATAGTGATCTAGCATTGTCGTTAATCGCCTAAACACAAGGGATCATGATTCTTCAGAGGCGGGCATCTTAATGTGACCGCCTCCGTTAATCGATTAATGGAGGCGAGCACGTTATAATGTCTGCCTTCGTTAATAGATGATTAATGGAGACGGGCACGTTATAATGCCCGCCTCCATTAATCATTAACGGAGGCGGGCGTTTGGGCGTCGACCAAGCGATGGCCTGGCAGCCAATAATGGAGGAGTGCAAAAAAAAAGTGCCCGGCTCCATTCAAGAAAATGCACTGTCTCGTAAAAAGCAATTATATACTAGTGTTCTTGAGAACCGCCTGTAGAAATGGTTGTCCAAAAATCAAAAAAGAAATATGTCTGCCCATGTTGTCTCGTAAAAAGCAATTATGTACTAGTGTTCTTGAGAACCGCCTGTATAAATGGTTGTCCAAAAAGAAAAATGTCTGCCCATGCTACGCTTGCAATGGTTTGAACCTAAGACATTAGCCTCACGCATAAACTCCTCTAACACTCCACTCATATGTCACTTGTGTTCATATTCCGTTTTAGTTCCTCATATTCTATACTGAACCGATTTCTACCAGCGGATTTTTTAAGGAAAACACCTGTAAAAATTGATTTTCACAGGCGGTTCAAGAGTCGAGCCCGGCGATTTATTTTCACAAACGTTTGGTAAAAATTTTGGACCACCGTTGCCGTAGAGGTTTTTTCCACTAGTGGAAGCGCTGGTGGGGGGACTACATCGATCTATCATGCATGTGTGCGCACATATATAACGCGTGGATCGGAGGAGGGGCTGATGATCGATCGGTGTGTTTGTTTTCCTCTGGAAACTATATGAAGAAGAGAGGACACGTGTGCGTGCGTCTATATATCGTCACTTGCGACTAGCTGAAGCTATATATACTTTACGTGCGTTGCGTGTACCGGCGATACAACAGAATAGAATACAGACACCCTCCCAAGCGCGCTGTTACTCCTACTAGTGGTCGTGCTTTGGATAGATCAGGTGAGGGAGCTTGTAGAGCTAGCGAGCTAGGCTGCTAGGGGGAGATACTAAAAGAGTGCAGTACGCAGGGGCAAAATGGGGAAGGAACTTTGCTAAAAGCGTGACTCGGTCGTGAGGGTGGCATGCATGCTTGCAGCCGTGAGTTTCCCGGGCGGGGTGGTGCGCGCGTTGTCCGGTGGAGTGGAGATGGGGCAAACCTGATTCGCGTGCCCGATCGAGCGAGCGAAGCCGGATGCCCCGGACGTTCCACCTCACGCTCCACCCTACGACTTGCCGCGCGCAGGCGCAGCAACGAACGGTGTGGCTAGCTGTGGGCAACTAAAAGGGAGGACCGAGCGATCGAGTCGATCGAGATGGAGATAGCCCGGCCGGGCTGCTAGCTAGCTTTATTTTAGATATGAGGTCACCGTAGAGTGTCTTGCAAGAGAGATACCCAACAGCTCAAGACTTGAACCGTCCATCTACCGCGCGTCCGAGACCGAGCAAGTGCGGTGCGGCGCGACGCGACGCGAGCAGGACGCACGCACGTACTGCTGCAGGAGTAGCTATCTATAGCTACTGCTGCTGGTGGCGTCCGTCCGTCCGTCGGGGAAATTAAAGGTAGTCCGCGTGCGCAGCGCTACTGGATGGATGGCACGCGGCGGCAAGCGCGGCAACGACGGCCGTGCATTGCGTCCAGGACAGGCCTAGCTGTACAACCTGCACTGGCTTTGATGACCTTTCTGTACACGCGCGCGTGCAGTGCCAAGGTGCATGCACAGGCACATTGCTGCGTGCAGAAAACCGGTCTGGTTTTTAATTTCGTGCCAAGCTTCACAAAGCAGGGGTTCTCTGGATGTTGGTACTCGTACTAGCAGGAGGAACAAGTGTGGAAGCAATGGTTTGGTTTGGTTGTTGCATTTTTTGAGTTTCGGAGGCCACTCTCCTGCACTTCTGCTGCTACCTGACAAGTGCACAACATCATCATCGCAATGCGCTTTTAGGTGGTCGGAAATCAATTTCTAAAATGCTAAAGTACAGAACTCCGTATGTGCCAACCAGGACCTCCACTGCTGAGTACAATTGTTAGGTCTTAATAATCCAAATTGAGATCACGAGCTGTTTCTTTCCGACACACTACTACTGTAGATATTAGTATATTACTACTAACAAGCTAACTAAAAGCCTGCTTCTCATCTCCTGAAAACCCTGATGTTATGGACAAAGTAGTCTGCATAGTAGTACATATATATAGCCTTTAATTCACGCTATTGTGTCGCAGTGCTCTTATTTGGTAATCCATCAATTTAAGTGTGTTGAATATATATATTTCTAGTGTCTCGATCTCATCTTTACTTTTTTCTATCTCCTTTGAATAATCTGAAATCTTCCAAAAAAATTCAGTTGAGCTCTTCTGAAAGTACCGTGTGCAAATCAAGTTCGTGTTGGATTATTTCATATGGGATTGATCATAGTTCCTTTTATTTTTAGTTCAGAAACAGGTTAGTGTTATTGTCTCATCCTTAATGTTCTAACGACTCTAGTTGTAGCTTGACATGCAAGTCTCTCTCTTGGTGAACCATGCCAATCTTACGCTCCACAACAACATCTATATATATACAATGCCTTTGTTTTGGTTATGGAGTATGCGTTGATGATAGGCAGTGTACCAGTACAAGATGTATATAAAATCTATAAAGACGCACTAGCTGGGTGGTATATATATATCCTAATCATCATGTAGGGCAAGCCTCGCCGTCGTCCTATAACTCCGTCATGTTGAAAAATGGCGGCAGGTACTTCCCAATAGGGATCAAGTTTGATTTCGACGTTTTAACCCACTTTTCTGAACAGATGATGGGTTCAAAAGCATGCAAAAAAACGACTGCCCGCAAGGGATGCATTCAGCACGCCTTCTTGCTACCTACTCTACTGTGTATGTTCCGCCAGAAAGATGCACCGGGTTTTCTTGGTTTGGCCGTTAACTCTCGGTGTTGTCGTCAACGTCAGAAAAATATAGAAAACGACTGTTTTTTTTTTCTTTTCCTTTTTTTTAAGGAGGACTGTAAAGAGCGAGGACGAAAAAATCACTATTTTTTATATATTAAAAAATATAAAAGGTTATCGTTTACTCGCTTCTATATATGTTCTTTGGTTAATTCCGTGCACTCTCTCGTTTCCTCTACAAAGGCATGTGGATCCGCTTAGCTAATCAATTATTCACGATAACTCTGTTTTTACTTCAGCCCCGTTTAGTATGAATTCTACCGACTTCAGCTCCTACTGACACAAACACTGTTCAATAATGCTCATAGAATCTATTTTTCTCTCTTCTTTCACTGAACCGGTGAAGCCTTTACATCACAACGGTCACAACGTACAAGCTTGTCCACATGAAAATTGAATTAGTAAAGAACCAATTACATACACGTAAAAAAGGAGAAGTTACAATAACATCAAAACCTATAATCATCACAACCTTAAATCAACCTCGTAAAATCAAATAAATCAAAATATGTCAGACTAAAACAATACGCCAAAATCAATTTTTAGCAGCGGTCGTTTTTTTGTTTCCCGTAGCGGGCAAACCGGTCCGCCGCCGCGGAAAGGCCAGGGTAAATCGAGTATTCCCGCAGCGGGCCGTTTTGCCCGTTGCGGTTAATCATTAAAAAAACAAAAAGAAATAAAAAAACCCTAGATAGGCCCGCCGAGCCCATCCAGGTTGCCGCCGCCGGGTGCTCTCCGCGCCAGATCCTGCCGTCGTGGTCCGCGCCTTGGGGGTCCGCCTCGATGTGGTGGTCCGCGCCACCGTGGGGGTCCGCCCCGCCGTGGTGGTCCGTGCCGCCATGGGGTCGGCCCCGACGTGGTGGTCCGCGCCACCGCCGTGGGGGTCCGCCTCGCCGTGGTGGTCCTCGCCGTCATGGGGTCGGTCCCGACGTGGCCGTCCGCGCCGCCGCCGTGGTGGGACTCAGAGAGAGGCAGTCGTGAGAGGGAAGCGCCGCTGTGAGTCAGCCTGGCCATTCGGGTTACCCGATCTTTTTGGGTCGGGTAATGAAAACTGTTATCCGATATTAGCTCCGAAAAAACACTACCCGCAAATTCGGGTACCCGATAATTCAGGTTCGAGTATTTCCCGATTTACCCGAATTTACAGAAATCAACAAACTAGATAAAAATTTAGTAGCAATTTATAAATAATTTCAGCACCAAATGTATAGAATTTCAATAACAATTTACAGAGAATAATATATTAGTCATTTGTTCAAGAAGAGAGGATTATATTTTAATAAAGTGATAAGTTTAAGTGTTCAACTAACAATACATGATAAATATAAAGACACGTACAAAGCATTGGGTAGTTCGGGTAGTTTGGGTACCGGGAGATATTACCCGAATTACCCAAACTAATTTCGAGTAATTAAAATCACTATCCGAATTTAGATCGGGTACCTCGAGATCGGGTTCGGATTTGGGTAATAGGTATCGGGTATTTTGCCCAGACGTAGTTGTGAGAGAGAGAGGCGCTGTGAGAGAGAGAGAGAGAGGGAGGCGCCGCTGTGAGAAAGAGAGGGAGGCGTTGTACCCAAACCCTAACTCGCTTTTATATAGCAGAGCGTTTTAATGGGTCGGATTAGGCCTCGCCTGACCTATTTGGGCTGCAGCATTTACCGCAACGGACACCTTAAAATGCCCGTTGCGATACCGCAGCGGACAAAAATGCCCGTCACGGTAAATAAAAAATGTCCGCGGTGGGAAATTATGGCATTTTCTGCAGCGGGCAAAATAAGTATCCACCACGGAGGGCTTTTAGGCAACGCTGCGGAAGGTCGATTTTGACGTAGTGAAATAAGTTTATCAAGTTTCTCAAGTTCATTTTTTTAAGGTCAACCGGGGGGGGGGGGGGTTCCCACCTGATTTTGATTAATATCAAAATCTCGTTTTTAGGAAACGAGGCAACAATCTTTTGTTCGGTTAATTTTGGAAACCCAAACTAAAACCAATACAATAGTCCTGGCACAAGGACGGACGGAGACATAACCATAGATACAAAAAAAGAGAAGAAAGTGTAACACCAAGACACAAGAACTTCAACGATGCCTCCAAGGAGGTGAACGATGCCGCGACATAATCATCCTTGGCCAAGGGGCAAAAGGTGACTCCGCCACACCGCGAAAGGGCCCGGTTGCCGGCCGCCGCCACACCACGCAGAGCCGTTCCCGGACTCACCTGCGATGGAAGGATGTGCGCACCGGAAAGTGTGTGTCGACCGCCGCCACACCGCGCGGAGCCGTTCCCGGACTCGCCCGCGATAGTGGGAGGCGCGCACCGACACAGTGATCGCGTCTGGATGGAGGGGGGCTTTGCCGGCCGTTGTATTGCTCATACAGTTGACCTGTTGTATTGATCGGGCACATTGATGTCTAACTGTTGTTTCTTTTGTGTATTGCTGCAGCTATGTAGTATCTGAGTTCCATGAACATGATAATCTGTTGCAAAAATTATTTTATATTCGGGCAATGCTATGGTATAACCTTTACATATTATGACTTATGAGATAATATCTCGAATTAATCTGAGCCGTTGATTTTTCATACTTTATGACTTAATTAATAAATCAAAAAATCAAAAAATCAAAAATACTTCCATAATTAGGGGACAACTTAGCGGTATAGTGATGACCTCAGCATATAACCAGACATGTTGATCACGTATGCATGCTATTATAATCCGTACACACGCACACAACACATGCAAAACATGTATACATATTATTCCTACCATATAGAAAATTAAATGTATAAAATCACATACAAAATTATATAGTAATGAGAATATATCAAGTACAAAGTTACATAATAAAAAAAGATTAACCATATCAGTCAGAGATCACGCATGCATCAATCAAATCTAGAAAAAGAGAGTTTTTATAATTACAACTTTCTCATTTATCTTATTTTATAAAATTAAAATTAATTAAATATAGGTGCTCATGACCTTCCGATCAAAATAAATGAACGACTCACAGTCATTAGTCATTCGGATGTACCGGTTGGTGTCATAATCTGTCACGGCAAACTGTGGCTGCTGTAGAAATTTTGGCGAGAGCAAAATTGAAGCCACAATTTTGATATAGTTTGGCAAGAAAATGAGTATATGACATGTGGTGTAAGATGCTAAGAAAGTGTACGTCGAAGTTGTGATAGCGAATCAAACAGTTGTCAGAAAAACTATGACATAACTAACATGTGACATGTCACGTTTTGGTCACGAACCATGAATGGTTGCTAGACATGCCAAATTATGGTAAAAATGAAGGGTTTTACCACAATTATACACAATTGTCTTATTCAATACTTGCTCGATCAATCAATTTTTTATTGTTTATTTATGTACGGTATATATTTTGATAGATCTAGACCGTTACAACCTAGCTAGATCTATATAGCTAGGTATTTTAAAACTGCGACATTAATTTAGATTTTCACTTAAAAACAATTTTCAAATAGTGTTGTTTATTTATTTGACTATAATTTGTCTTCTCCCTGGCCTTGTTCGATCCACATGTGTCTACCTTAAATCATATGTGTTAAAGTTGATTTGAGTGAAATTTAATTTAAATCTACTTCAATACATGTAGGTTAAAATGAATATATACAGATTCAAACAAACCCTCGTATATCTCTATTATATCCATCGAATGCATTTCATATAGTTCACTACTATAAAAATGATTTTGCGCAGCGTCACCAAAATGGCCTCCGCAGCGGACACATATTTTGCCCGTCACTGTAAATGGCCTTGTTTTATGAAGGCGGACTTTATTTATTTACCGAGGCGAACGTATTTGTCCGCTGCGGTAAATCTATTTACCGTAGCGGGCATATTAAGATGTCCGCCACGGGAAATAACATATTAACCGTGACGGGCGTCTTAAGACGTCCGCCACGGTAAATCAATTAACCGCAGCGGACATCCTAAAAGGCCCGCCACGGTTAAGGTCGAGGCCCATTAGACCCAGGGCGAGGCCCGACAGCGCACGACATATAAAAAACGGGACTTAGGGTTTACTCCCAAACAACCCTCTCTCTCTCCCTCACTCAGCCCAGCCGTCTCTCTCTCTCTCTCTCCATCTCTCTCTCTCCCTCAGAAGTGCGCGCGGGGCAGCGGCGGCACATAGGCGCGGGGCCGCAGAGGCGCGCTGGCGCGGGGCCGCGGCGGCGCAGAGGCGCGCGGGGGACCCTCTCTCTCCCTCTCATGGCGGTGGCGCGGGCCTGGCGGTTCACGGCGGCGTGGGCTCTACGGCTCGCAGATCGAGGCGCCGACGCGGGGTCGCAACTGCGCGCAGTGGCACGGGCGTGGTGGCGCGACGGCGCTGGAACCCTAGATGGGCTCGGCGGGCCCACGGATGGGCTCGGTGGGCTTGTCTAGGTCTTTTCTCATTTTTTTTTTAATTTTGGTAATGATTTACCGCGGCGGGCGTCCTTCCCCGCCGCGGGAAAGCAACTATTTACCGTGGCTTCCTCACCGTGTCGAACGCACATGCTCGCCGTGTAAAATCAATTTAATCATTTTTTTGTAGTAGTGGTTGTCATCGAAAATTTCTTATACAAGCCTATTGAGTTGTTAACAAACACACACACAAGGGATTGCCTAGCTCATTGCCCTATCGTATTGATACATGTACTACCGTTTTGGGACATTCATGTGCTACGTTGCGAAGTGGATAAAGACATGCCCGCCTTAAAAGAGCACAAGGATAGTGCTTCGTGTGAAAGAGAAGAGATACTTGGGAGTTGGGACTGCTTCTGAGCTGCTGATAGACTGCATGTAATAAAAGAACTAATTAAATTTGATATGATAACGCGTGAAAAAAAACTACCATGAAAAACTCATATGAATGTTTTCCCCGAGTTGGCAAATTAACTAGGAGATCCAGGTATATATTTCTTTGATTTATAGAATTACATACGCTGAGGAAAACTGCTAGCTCACACACATGTACACACATGATCACGCTATGATGCAAGATGGATGGAAAGAAAGATCCACATGATTAAAGCCGTGCGCTGTCGTCTCTCGGCGACTTTACAATGTTCCCCCAAACTCCAGGTGATCGAGTGCTGCCGCAGTGTGCTGGACTGCTGGTATCTTTGGTGCCGTCAGCAAAGATGCTGGGATGAGCCACTGCAGGAGGTTTTTGTCTTAAGAAAAGCATTTTGCTTGTCGGAGACTAAAGTGGATTGTGCCCGTGATCTTTATGGTCTCATGCATAAGACAGGCATGCAAGCATATGATCTTTGTCTTTTGTTTCCATAGGAGGATGGAAGCAATGCTTACCTGCATATTGCTCTTCTGGAGCTTATCAAAGACAAGGTGATGCACCAGTTATGTTTAGATGGCTATTTGACCCGCACACGCGCTAGAGATCGACTGACTGCGAGACATGAAACCACATAAGAAGAAAAAAGAAAACACCTATGAAGTTTCAGCCACCGTCCAGTTCATCCCCTCTATTTTCCCTTCATCTTGTAACCTAGCTACTGAAATCTTTTGCCCTGTTTGACTGATCATTTCTACGACTGATAAGTCGGTTGATGTTACTTTTAGTTGTTTTGTTGTGAGATAAAAATATTGTATCATGGTTGATAAGACAAGTAAACAAATCATCACACTTTTTTTTTCACGAACATGTCCTCGTGACACGCATTTCATTAAGCAGGAGCAGAGTTTAAATAACCATCCCAGATAATCCAGGGATTATCAAGCAGGGAAGTCGCCTAACACAAGAAACAGACTAACACCTAATTTACAAGAAAAGTTTACGATGCGGGGACAACAACAACAATAATTGCTATAATCACACAAAAAATGGTGACGAGCAAAGAGAGGCTATTGAAGCTAACAAGCATCCTCGAGCAGGTCATCAAACGACAGGTCGACATTTGTGAAGTCGACTTCATCATCATACTATAAATGAGTTTTTAGAGGACTCTCCCTCTATAAAACCCGTACGATCTAGATGCAAGCCTTCCATCGTCTGTAAGATCACGAGCTTGAGCCTTCCATCCATCAGTAAGATGTAAGACTCCGATACCCATAATATTAATGTGTTGCTTAGTAGGAGTATTCTGTACATGGCCCCATTATTGTGTTTGAACCCATGTACAAAGACATTCTATTTTAGTTTAAAGAAATTGTTGATAATATATATGAATTGACATATCAAGAGTTCAAAAAAATATTCTCATTAAACACACTAGTATATTTGTCCGTGTTAACGCTACGGGTTATATTAAGTCCAAATTTAATTCTACCAAATTTGAAATACTTCATTAAGATTTAGTCAAAAGCATAATTATGTGGCTCCAAAACAAAAATTAGAGCGCTGCAATCAATCTCATTTCATAAAAATTTATATATGACAAAAATTGTTGAAATATATTATCCTCCCTCCAAAGCAAAATTGTTAATCTTTATGTTATAAAATTTGTTGTCACAAATACTTCTTAGTTGAGAAAATTAAATGAGTAAATATTAGGATATGAATATTAGACAAAAGGGATGAAATGCCTTCTTCTTTTTCCTTGCCCTACTCACACCTTCCATTGACGGCCCCGGACAAGTGCAGCCCGGAGGGCCTCGTGCATGCGACTTTCTCGCTCGTGGCGTCGTCGGAGAACGCGGAACCCCCTCACAAAGGCGTCACACGCGGCGGTCTCGCAGCACAGGTTGGTCATCATGCCCCCACGATCACCTCCTTGGTGCCCGCCCTCGCCGCAGTGTTTCCTCCAGCCTCGTCCCCGCGGCGAAGGCGTTGTACGTGTTCTTCTCCACCATGAGATCCTCCTCGGTGTGGCTACACCCCGGGAACAGCTCGGCGGCCGGCGTGTTCCGAGATGATCACAAGGTCGTAGTCGAATGTCGAACCCGCCGCTCGCGGTCGCACCATTGCCAGTTGTCGCCACATCCACCATGCTTCGCATATTAGCTATCAACTGTGGTGTGGACCAGGGTGAGTGGAGTTGGAGGGCCTCGCGCCGAGAGCACGTCATGAGCGAGAAAGCCACGTGCCCCAAGAGCACAGGCGAGGATCCTCCGCCGCCGCCATGAGCGAGAAACTCGCATGCGTCGGCCCGGCCACCCTTCACCGTTGGCGCAAGGACCTGACCGCCACCCTCGTGTGGGCAAAGTCCTGGCTGCGGCGAGGACACAAAGTTGGAAGTAGATGTGTATGGGGAAGAAAGTAAAGGAGTCACTAAAATCACCGTCGATTTTTATTTTTCCTTTCCTTTTTATGTTTCCTTTTTTATTTGGTTTCTTTCTTCTTTTTCCTTTTTATAGTTTCGTCTTGTTTAATCCTTCCTTTTATGTTTTGTAGATTTTCTCACCACTGTCGGGCACCTTCGTCGCCGACGTCCCGTTCAGGCCACGGGTGCTTGTGTACATCTATTTCCTTTCCATTTTTATTTCCGTTTTTATTTATTTTTTTCTTTCTTATTTTTCCTTTTTATATTTCCTTCTTATTTTTTCCTTCCCGTGGTCACACGGGGCAGCCGGTGGGATCGTTTTTTTTTTGTTTTATCGACGCGAGCACTTAGCACGTGACTAATAACGCTACTTAGCACACCATTTTCTAGATAAAATAGTATCATTAGCACTTAGCCGGTGGGATAATAATTGGAATGTTAAACATCGGATTCCGCGAACTACAGTAGTGAGCTAGGACTTGCGTCCCCTGACTGGGTGATGACTACACGTCCACGTACGCACAGTCTACAAGGAGCTAGAATGGCACGTCGATGCGTCACGCACTCAGACCTCTGCAGTCTGTGAGTTGTTCGTTCTGCACGAAGAATTTTGGCCTATGTATATATCTCCACGGCAAGGGGCAGCCAAATTAAAAGGCCTGAATGTATTTAGCCTCGTTGGGCCTAGCCATGTCATGACACGAAAATCGGAACAGAGCACGGAAACGGAGCAGGCCTAATCCGATAAGGAGATCAGGCCTCTGTTCTAAGGCCGGTCCAAGATAAGATGAGAGCCTGATTGTGGGGTCAGTATATGAGATTAGGTTTCCCACTCTAAAAAGAAGATTTCAATTATAGTATAGATATGTGTCGTCAGGGGCGTCCCTGAGGCCGTGCGGGCCGTGCGACCGACCGGGTCCCAAAAATTATGGGGCCCAAAATTTACTAAGTATGCTAAGTATATATAATAATTTATGATTTGTTTTAATTAGTAAATCAGTAATAGTTATCTTTTTGACGCATAAACGTCTTCTAGTGAAGCACATAAGTCTATTTATCATAACATACTTTTTTCTCCTAGGAAACAGTCTGCCATCAGTGTCTAATTTTTACATAACATCCTAAGCTCTTTAATTTAATTTTTTGTGTATCGTCTTTGTACACCAACTGAGGGCTCTGTTCACATGAACTACTTTCAGTTTATTATCTTTCATTGAACATTATTCAATCAATCAGAATCAGCTAGCTTTCTATCAGCAGAGCCCTAGTGCAATTGTTACAACTTACAAGTTATGTCTTCATAGAATCGGATTAGAAAATATGAATGAAGAAATAAAAATGAATATTTACAAAAAAAAATGACAAAAATAGATCTTCACTTACTTTTCGAATTGGGCCTCCAATTTTATCCGGACGCCCCTGGTGTCGTACGGGCATAAACTTATTATATACGTGGACTCATCATTGCGTTTGAACCCATCTACAAATATATTCTATTTTATATAAGAATTCAAATAATATTCTCGTTAAACGCGTGCGTATCGTACGGGCATTACGTTGCTATTTTTTGCTAAAAAGGAAAAGTTAAATGTTCGTATTATCAGTAGATAGCCACATGGCCTTGGCTTGGGCTTTTGACCAACAGATCGGCCCATAAATATTGAGCCCTGTCTCAGTTTCCGTGTTTCCGTTTTAACCTTTATATAGCAACCTAGCTTCTCCCTTCCTTCTATCCTGTCAGTTTCTCAGCTTAGCTATTTCGAGAAAACAAGAACAAACAAACGTTGGCTAGTTGTTAGCGTGCACCACATGAAGCTACAGAAAATGACCAGCAGATACATAGAGATCAGGGCGGGGGAGTGTCGTTAAACCATGCTGTCAAGTGAACTATTGCGATGTCAGGATCACATCTTGGTATCCATACATATTATTTTTTATTTATTAGTTTTAGACTTACGAATAGTTATATTATCACTATTCTAAAATTTTAAATTAATATATATCTTAAATTTTTTATATTTTTTTATAACTGGCTCACAAGCCTAACGAGCCAGCTCGAGCTCGTAAATAAGCCGAGCCAAGCTGACCTTCGGGATCATTAAGATAACAAGCCAAGCGAGCCGGCTCGTTAAGCCAGCCTTAAGCTCGTCCATGTTCTCCTTACCAAATAACACCACGATTCTTCTACTTTTTGTTGTTGTGGGACGATTCGTCTACATGTCGGGAGCACCGTCTTTTGCTGGCAATAGCAAGCCTTCTCCTGGTTCTTGATATGTCCAATTATCCTCATAGAAGAAAGAGAAAATTCCTTATTTGACACTAGAAAAAACGCATGTCCAATTATCCCCATAGAAGATAAAGAAGATTTGAAGTTTGGGTGCTAAATAGGGAACAGGTGTTTTAGTGTCAATTAAAGAATTTTATCAAGAAGAAAAATAAAGCCATACTGTAACCGTAGGCTTTACATAAGCACTCGTAGTTACTGTTCCCTCTGTTACCCAAATGTGCGTTACAACAGCTGGAACGCAAAAGAGAAACCGCAGCACCAAAATTCTCCATGTTAGTCTCGCCAGAAACCTAAAAATATAATATAACTCCCACCATGGCAGCAAACAGCAAACGACTACAGCCCACTCCCCTTCAGAGTCCTCCCCTTCCATCGGCAGAAACACCCATCTTCTTCTCAAATCTCCGACATAAGATCTGAACTTTGTTAGTGTGAAAAAAACAATGAGGCCAGCAACAACGGCTGCTACACACCTCGACGCTGAGTCGCAGCGCAATGAGAGACGTCCTCTCTTGTCGAACAAAGCTGATGGAAACAACACGAGCCCCATGCAAAAAGCAATAGACCAAACATACCAGGGCACTGCCCACCTCGCCAAACTCCTTCCTTCTGGCACTGTTCTTTCGTTCCAGATCCTAGCTCCCACCCTGGCAAAACAAGGCCACTGCAGTGACATAAACCGGACGATGACAGGAGGGCTCGTGGTGCTCTGTGCATTGTCCTGCTTTGTTCTCAGCTTCACAGATAGCTTCAGGGATGAGGAAGGGAAGGTACGATATGGGTTTGCCACATTCAGGGGATTGTGGGTCATTGATGGTGGGGCTCCTCTTGAACCACTTGTAGCAGCAGGATTCAGGATGCAGTTTCTAGATTTTGTACATGCCATTGTCTCAGCTATGATTTTTGTAGTGATTGCACTGTTTGACCAAAATGTGGTGTCTTGCTTCTATCCAACACCATCCGAGGATACAAAGCAACTTCTCACAGCATTGCCAGTTGCCATTGGAGTCATTGGAAGCATGCTGTTTGTTAGCTTTCCTACCACTCGTCACAGCATCGGCTCCACACTCTCTTCACAATAATAGGGTATTCAATTTTTTGTCTGCTCTGGTTCCTGCTGAATCAATTAGATATAACTTGTAAGCCCCTTGAGTTGGTTGGAGATGTATAACATTACAACATCTATCTCTAGCGATAATATTTTGGGAAGAGTTTCACTGAATGGTGACATTTGACAGATGGATTTTGTATATGAAATCAAAATCAATGCCTGGTAAATATGATATGTTTGTGTATCAACTGTGAACAAAGGGTCCATACAAAATCATGAAACTGTTTGGTTGACCATCACAACCTGGAAAACTAAAATATTTACTTCTTGAATAAAACTCATATAATTTCATTTTATAGTTATTTCTGCTGTTGAATAGTTTGAGTTACAATTGTATGTCACCTCCAACAAGGATATGCAAATGGAATGCGAATCAATGGTCAGAGTGATTGCAAGTTGCAATAAACTAGCTCTGCATGTCAGGAGGACTATAAGAAAACTTTTGACATACTGTACAATTATTAAAATCTTCACTTTGGTTTTGATCAATTAGTATGGCATGCATGTTGTCTTAAGATTGTTTGTGCCAGTTTCGATATTTTTATATCTTAATGACAAATTAAGGAGATGGGGACATCATAACAGAAGTTGATAATGACCAGTCTGAATCCTAAACAAAACTATAACTGTTTCCAGTACAAACATCAATTATATTTTTTCTGTGTTTTATCTAGAAAATATTTTCTTCCTTTGCTAGAAAGCAAAACTAAAGCATATGTGCAGAACAAAGATATTTTGTCATTTCTAGTTATGAATAAGATAGCAAATAATACAGAAGTAGAACCATGCCAACACAGCATTTATGCCTTCTATTCCATTGTCGAATAACACCAAACACAAGACACGACTATCCATCAAAGGAACATAACCAGAACATACAGCAAACAAGAACTTAACTCTATTTTACTTGGTCAATAAATTATAAATCTCATGCTCTCAACATTACTAGCAAGGATGTCTCAATAGTTACATCTAACTACTTTTGGTATGCAATAGTTTGAGCTATAAGCTAAGCTGAATTCTCTACTTAAAAGCATGACCATTAAGTTCCTACTTCTGGGTCATTGAATTAGGGGGCTTTCTTTTTTCTTGTCTCGCAATGGAAAAGCCTCTCCCCACATCCACACCAAACAATCCACTGCAAAGTGCAAAGCACACCAATACTCTATGAAAGCAGGTCTGTAGTATACAGAAGGGGCATGGGAGATATAATCATATCATACCTGACAAGTAAGTTGGCCAAGATGTTTACTTGCACTAGGCTGACACCAGGTAATAGCACAGAAAAGAGCCAAATTTCTCAAATCAACTAACAGTTAGCCGGTCCCATATTTCCTCGGCTTCTTGCCTCACCTTCTTCTTACTCCAGTACCCACAGATAATAACATCCCATGTCTCCCTCTCAGGGATGCATCTCTCGGACAGCATGTCAAGCACAACATGGGCGGCTTTCTCTATGTTCTTTTTGGAGAAGCTCTCAACAAGAAGATGGAAAGTTGTTGGGTCAGTAGAAATACTACGAGTCCTTGTGCTCTGGTAGACCTGAAAAGCCCTGCCAAGTTCACCCTTAGCACACAATGCTGTCAGCACGGTATTGTTTATCCTGGCATGCAAGCTCCAAGTCACCCGGTTTGGTTCAATACCGGCAAGAACCATCTCATCCAGGTAATTTGCAGCCTCCACAGCCCTTCCTGCATCACATAGCCCAACAATTAGCTTCCCAAACAACCCAGCATCAGGCTTCCGCCCCTGTAGACGCATCCGATCCAAGACCTCCATCGCCTCACCCAGCATGTGCTCCTTACAGAGTCCATCAATGACCGAGCTATATGTTATTGTATTTGGCAGCTTCTTCTCCTTGATCATCCTATCCATCAATTCTAATGCTGATGAGGCACGTCCACCCTTGCACAGTCCGTCAATCAGTGAACTATAAGTGACCAGATTAGGCGAGACCCCTCTCCTCCCCATTTCATCAAATATCTTTAAGGCATCATCAAAGCAGCCCTCCCTTGCGAGCCAATGGATAACAGTGGTATAAGTAACAACGGTAGGTGCAATGCATTTCCCAACCATCTCGGAGAACATCTCAAGGGCCTCGGCCAGGCAGCCACTGCGGCAGAGCCCGTCGATGATGGTGTTGTAGGAGCAGACGTCGGGCTTGGGGATGTTCCGGAAAAAAAGGCGAGCGTCTTTGATGTGAGCGGCGGCGTCGGAGCAGTGGGCCTTAAGGAGGACGTTGTAGGTGGCAGCGGTGGGGGGAATCCGGCGGCGCGCATGTCGGCGAGTAGGGAGCGGGCCAGGGGGAGGTGCGAGTGCGCGACGAGAGCGGCGAGGACGGCGTTGTAAGAGCGAGCGGAGTGGGGGAGCGCGAGGTCGGAGGGGGCGGAGCGGAAGAGGTGGAGAGCGGCGAGCGGGCGGTGCGTGCGGGAGAAGGCGCGGAGGAGGCCGAGGAAGGGAGGCTCGAGAGCGGCAACGGAGGGGAAGACCCCGCGTGAGCGGGCGAGGAGGGAGGTGGCGAGGGGGAGGAGGCCGGCGGAGGCGAGGCGAGAGGTAAGGAGAGAGACGGTGGCAGGAGACGGGGTGATGGGGTCTGGCGCAGAAGTGGAAGCGGCGGTGGCAGCGTCGAAGATCGCAAGGGCGCGGCGAGGGTCCCGTTCGGCCCGAACTAGGCGGTGGAGGTGGTCTGCGGTGAGGGTCTTCGGCCATTTGGGCGGCGTGGGGTTCGCCGGCGGCATGGGGCGGTGGTAAGAGGTAGGCCTGGAGAGGTGTTCGGCGGAATGCCGAGGAGCGCGAGGACGCGTGGGCTGGAATTACTCGATGAGCCAAGAACTCAAACAGCGGGGAGGCAGCGGTCACCGTATAAAATAGAAATTTTGCCTCATCAGAAGTGGGTTTCGCCGTAATATCCTTAAATTTGTGGGTTCGCCAGAATGCTCTTATGGGATGTGTGCATCACGCTATTTTGTCATTTCTCATTTTTTTTCAACTTCAAAATCGTGACTGTCTTCCCGCTGCCTCTTCAACCTTATATTCTTCCTATCCCCTCCCTCTTCTCACGGTAAAGTCATTCTCTTCTTTCTCCTATCTATTTTCTATACCGCTGCGGTAGCTGCCCCCGACGAGCTGTGCCGGCAGCTGCCGCCCCCGACGAGTCGCGCCGGAAGCCGCCGTCCCCGCTAATCGCGCCTCCCACACGGCTAGGGGTCACCCCCCCCCCCCCCCCCCAGCTGTCGTCCCTGTCCAGGCACGCCGGCGGCCGCCGCATCCCCAGCCGTGCCAACGGCTACGGGCCGCGCCCAACGCCCTCTACCGCCGCCCTGCCCAGGCACGGCGGTGGCTACGTGCCGCACCCCCCCCCCCCCCCCCCCCCCCACGGGTCAGGCCTGGACGCTGGCAGAGGCGTCGCCTGAGGCGACGCGCAGGGAGCGGCTGGATGCAGGGAGGGCGGCCAGTGCGCGGCGGCGGTCGGCCTCAAGCCCCCACCGGAACACCGGTCGAGACGGAGAGAACGGAGACGGGGAAGAGAATGCCCACTGAGACGGGGAAAAGAACGTCGTGACCATGATTGAGAAAAGAGAAGAGGATAAGGTAGAAGAGGCAGGGGCAAAACAATCGCGCCGCGTCAAAAGATAAACTCAGGAATTTTCAAAGTCGCAAAAAACTTAAAAATACGAGAAATGACAAAACAGCGTGATGCACATGTCCCGTGAGGGCATTCGGGCGAAGCCCACAAACTTAAGGGCATTCTAGCGAAACTCACTCCTAATAAGGGCAAAATTTCCATTTTCTCGTCACCGTCAGACGCATCCTCCAGGGTTTGTGAGAGAAAAATTGCACTCGTCAACATCCTCCAGGGTTTGTGAGAGAAAAATTGCACTCGTCAACAGAGTGTGAACAATAAGGCCCCGTTTGTTAGGGCTCTCAGCGGCTCCAGCTTATCTGACGCATTCACTATTCAAATATTATTCACATGAGTTGTTTTTATCTCACCTCACTTCTCGTCTCACAGAGCCGGTGGAAGCAGGAGAAGCTACTTTTTTCAGCTCCACCTACTTCCACGGACTCTGTGAGAGGAGAGGGGAGGAGGGATAAAAACGGCTCCTCTGAACAACGTTTGTCTCAGAGAAGTTGGAGCCACTGGGAGCCCTACCAAACGGGGCCAAACACATCACAGAAGCTCGAGCGATATCGCTCTACCAAACGGATCTTCCGCCTCTAAAACAGGGAAATATGTTTGTTTGTTTGTTTTTAACTTATTTTCTTTAATTTGTTTTACATGTTTACTGGCTCTTATTCTTACTTGTTTCAGTTTATTCTCTCTTACAAAACACTATCTAATCAGCCGAAATCGGCCAATTTTTCTACCAACCAAACAGAGCACCTACGCTACAGGTTGAAGGTGGTCATCACGGTTCCAAAGGATCTCTAGAGGGATGGCTATTTTTCAGTCACTTGTCCTCTTTTCTCTGTTGTATCTTCCAATTGAAATAGTGGTGAAACTTTCCTTTTTTATGTTACATATCTTAAAATTTATATATTTTTTCTCAAGCACACCCTATAAATGGCAACAATGTTCACACACGATTCAGTTTGACTAAATTTATATAAAATATATTAATATTTATCATACTAAATATATACATTTAGATTTCTCATGGAATATACTTATTCGAGTCATACGTGCCCCTACTCAAAATTTGCTTGTGTTTGTTTTAGCTTTAAAAATGTTTTCTACCACAAAAAGAGTATCACATCAACCAAACGAGATAGAACCTGAAGTTGCTTTTTTCGAGCAGCTACTCCCACATAATACAATTTTCATATCACCTTGGAGCCTGCTTTCACCATTTCGGTGGAAATACTGAGATGTTTCACAACCGCTTTATCGGAGATAGAGAGACGAATAGGTTTCCTAGTTTTCCACAACACATAGTTTATAATAAAGGGTCAATTGCAAAAACTGCCCTTGTTTTAAGATTTAACTACACGTTTGTCTCTATTTTTTTAACTTTACATGTTTGTCCCTATTTTCTAAATCTGAATATTCCAGTTGCCCATATTCCGTGAAGGAGAGTTAACGGTGTTAAGTACATGGTGAAAAGACAAAAATACCCCCAACATGAGTCAGCCGCGGCCCGCCGCTGTGCCGCCCGACGTGACGTCCACGCTCGCGTCGCACTGCCCGCCCGCCTGCCCACGCCAGCTACCCGCACCCCCGCGTCGTGTTGGCCGCTCGCGCTCGCGCCGTCGGCGCCTGCCTGCGCCCGCGACCATGCGCCGCGACGGCCGACCGCTTCCCGCGACCGCGCACCGCGCTGCCCCCGCCCACGACCGCGCGCCGCGCCAGCCTCCCGCGCCCGCGCGCCGCTCGCGCTGCCTGCCCGCGACCGCGCGCCGAGTCGGCCTCCCGCGCTTGCGCCCGCACCCGCGCCCGCGCTCGCATCGGCTGCCCGAACCCGCACTTGTGGCGCCGACCAGCCGCCCGCCCGCGTCCGCACGGGACGAACAGAGTAGAATGGGGGGAGGGATGGTGTGTTTTGGATAAAGGGTATTATAGTCTTTCACCAAATTTTTCTTTTTTAAAAAAATGTTTTTTTAATCTATTATTTATCAATAGCTAATGGTGTTAAGAATAGGAGTAAACAGAAGCTTCAGATTAAAAAAACAGGGGTAAACATGCAAAGTTAAAAAAAAACAGGAACAAACGTGTAGTTGGAGCTCAAAACCGGGGCAGTTATACAATTGTCCCTATAATAAATGGCTTTACCACATCTCACGGTTCAAAATAGTTATTTCAAAACTCACAACTGAACTAAATAAATATCCATAATAATTTTTTCACAGCTCATATGTGAATAAATATTGGATAAAACCTAAAGTTTTCTTTTTTTTGATGGAGGAACTAAGGAAGTACTCCGTAGTATCCAACGAGCATAACTACCGCCCAGAAAAGAAAAACAATCATGAGTTTGTATTAAGTTGAATTTACTTTAGTTTACTTAAAGTTATATAAAAATAGTATTAATATCAATGACTCTAAATAAATAATATATTTAGTGATAAATGTAATTATGGGGTGTTTGGACACACCAACTAAATTTTAGCTAGCTAATTTTAACTGTCATATATCCAAACTACCTAGCTAAAACACCAGCTAAAGTTTAGATGAGTTTAACTACTTCAATCTAGCTAAAATCAGCTAAAATTTAGCCGAGTCTATTAGTGCAACTCCAACAGACTTGCTAAATGTATTCGTAAAAATATTTATATCTATTATGTTCCAAAAACATCACTCCAATAGCTTATGTATACTGTTTTCTATTTTACCCAACTGGCTATCCCATCATTCTCGTTGGTCATATTTATCTAGTGAGTCATGTTTGCTATACGTGTTTTTCATTTAGCTAGACTGTTGTAAAACTCTATATTTTAGACGAGCTTTATATTTTACATAATAGCTAAATCTCATAATTTAACATCTAATTTTAGCAAGTCTCTTGGAGATGTTCTTAGCTGGTGCATCAAAACACCCAGCTAAAGTTTAGTTGGATGAAATTTTAGCTAGCTATAAAATTTAACTCTAAAATTTTAAATTTTAGTTGGGTGCTTCCAAACGCAACCTATAATTGGTTGGTCCATTAATAGTCTTCATCTGTTTTTAACTTATAATGTGTTTTGACTTTCTAGATCTATTTCTATTACTATGTATCTAAATATGGTGTTATATATATGGAAAAAAGTATGTATTTTGAAATAGCAACAAATATCATAATTTAGAATGAAGTTTTTTTTGTATATTATTTAATTAAAATTGCAAAGCATATTGATGTGTTGTAGTGAATCCATGGAACTCATCTCGTGCTTGTAATTAAAATATAAGGTGTGATCCCTAAGAACGAAAAATATGATTGGTCTATTATACTCTATTTTTGCAATTTGATTTGTGGTTCATAAATTTCAATGACTTATGATGACATATAAGCATGGCATTCTAGAGATTTAATCCATACCCACAGATAGCATGTGTTTGTCTACCGGCCATTGATTGGTGTGTCAGTTGGCCACTTATTTGTGTTGTCGAGATCCTAGGGGAACCGACCATATGGCTACTCTCAGCTACTTGTTGATGCACTTAGTTAATGCCAGTTAATTAATCAGTGACTCAATGAGCATTCCAATCATCACTACTGCATCCTTTCTGAATTTGTTCAGCTCTCCATTTTTGAACTTTCAGGCTAAGATGTTAATGTTTGGCGCCTCTCAGTAATCAGTATGTTAGTTAGCACCAAGTACGTAGGAGAACAACATGTAGCAATGTTTTAACAAGGGATATCAAAATTATTAAAAATGATCAGTTCACTAAAATATGCCACATGTTGCACTCTGATAGAAATACCAGCTTGAGTTGTGGATTGCATATGACAAAGGTGGTCAGACAAGGTTACTTAACACAGGAATGCATACATAACACATGATTTGTTCAGAAGTGACATAGACTTGATTTGTTTAGAAATAACACATGATTTGTTCAGACAAGGTGTGTTGTACTCAAAACATTTGAAGAGTCTAAAAACAACTGCAAGTGGAGCGTGATGTAAATTTGACTAATTTTTTCATGCAAAACTTCTCTTTTTATTTCTATTCAATCAATTGATAATTTGAACAAATAAGTGAATAACTAGGCTGTGAAGGCTTAATTGTGATTTGAGTTTGTAGAATGGCAATGCCATCTCATCTCATTATTTTGAACAAATTAATTTGCTCCATGTCAAACCATAAAAAAACTTTTGAGGAGGGAATATGTGTGAATGAATTTGTAACATAACGACCACTAGAAATTTGAATATTTTTCTGTCGAGCTGATTCATGCATGCATAGCTGTGAGCAGTCTCCCATAGCAACACACGGGCTCTCACCGTCGTTTGATGAAGGAGACTTGGCATAAACACCTACTTGAACTCGGTATGAGATCATATTAGGAGCGATGGCACAAATGAGTTGATAAGTCACATGGAGCAACTAAAGGCTTAGTTTCATCCTTGATATTCCATTGATCAGGTTATACCCTAGCTGGTTTGTGAATATCAACATGAATTGCATTTTTTTATGCGGCCCTGCTGAAGTGGTCAGTATCATGAAGAGGAATCATTCAGTAATACAAAATTAACATGCCTTATGTTCTTTAATTTCTATTTTCTTGCCAGGTGCTCACTACTGCTTGCAAGTATTTTTGAAGTTTGTACTAGGAATAATATGTAGATGGTACTTGGGTCATTTGGCCATCTTTGCAGCCGTTCTACAATAGCATCACAAAGAGCTAAATTTTTTTCTCTGCACCAGAGGTCACAGTTACACTATATATTCCTACAATTCTTATAATTTTGATGTATTTGTGTTATCGGTTTGATCCTTGATAGTTAAATTAAAGAATGGTAGGGTAAAGCAACCAAGGATAGCTGGATCCATGGAGGAGGTTGGTACCCATCGGCTGCTGCGAAGGAGAAGGGCGAATCCTGATCCTTTGGGGATGGGGTGCTGAGTTGTTGACTGAGTATTTGTCGTGATCTCCAAGGGTCAATCCTGAGTTGCTAACTTCCCTCCAAATTCCTCTCATTTCCTCCTATATTGAGACTCAAGCCAGATTTTTTTTAACTGATAGTCTGTTATGGTTGTCAATATTTTCCCTTGTAATACTATTGAAACATCTTGTGTAATGAGATTTCAATTTTTCGCACAAGTGATTGCTATTTGTTGCTGCGGGTGGAGAGTTAGTCACGCCTATCATGTGCTTTCAGAGGGATGGTTCTTGTCCCACGAAATACTTACTAGAGCACCAATTATATTTGTGTGGGTTGCAACAATCTAATCATTCTTAAATACATATGCCTATCATTTGCTCTATTCATGTGTGGTTTCAACAATGTGATCATTCTTGAACAACTTACAAGGATGGGTCAACTTACAAGCAGAATATGATAAGGAACACATATGTTACTGGATAAGCTGCTCTCTGTATTATTTTTAGGTTAACTGTAATTCTTTTTATATTCTGCAACTTACCCCAAGGTACTCAAACAAGATGCTCATAGATTAGCCAAACAAGCTAGACAATTTGCTTTGTCAAGAAAAGTAGTTGTTATTGTATTTGTGTGTACTCCAAAACACAAATTAGAAAAACTTTAAACCCGTAGCAACGCACGGGTACTCAACTAGTTGTATAAAATAAATAAATAATCAAATCATAATTTTGGACATCATGGCATGTCAAATTGCGTGTTATAAATTGAAAGCATTAGTTTAACAACTTTTTCGGTTTGTCTTCAACTCTAGCACTAACCATCAACACATGGTGTACAATACTATCTGTCCACAAAAGAGTGTAATTATGAAAATTGTGTCAGTCAAACTAGTTCAAGTCTAACTGAATTTATAGTAAATAATATAACATTTATGTCACAAAATAAAGTTATTATAAAAATACATTTTGTAACTAATTCAATGATGCTTATTTTGTACTAAGTTTTTTATATAATTTTAATTAAATTAAAACTGTTTGACTCATTCATAATTGTTTTTTTGTACGGAGGGTGGTCGGGTTCATGTCGATGTCGGGCATTCAAGGGCCGAACTTTTGTTTGAGCAGTGAGCCACTGACCCACAGCGGTAAGACAGCACCATCATCATCATCGTCAGTACGAGACGCAATTCCGCGATCCGTCCTTCTCCACTGCAAATTGGGCCCAGAGATTTAGTACTAGTATACTCCGTCTGTCCGTCTGATACACTGCCAAAACCCCAAACCAAGGACGAGAGCGAGACAGGCCCGGCCAGCTGCCACGTGCCCACACGCTCAGAGGCTGGCTGGAGTGTGGTGTCCCCACCCCCCACCACACCACAGCTTCCCGAACAGGCGGGCCTCACAAAGTCCACGCCGCAGAGGATCCGGCCAAGTTCTAGCTCCCCTTGCGCGCTTCGTCCAATGACTCCTCCCTCGTACAGGAGGAACAATCCTATGAACACACAGGCAGGCAGCAGGACCAAACGTCCAAATCCATCCACCCCAGCACCAAATCCAAGGTCGCAAATTTCCCACCAGAACCCCGGCTAGTCAAAAGCACAAAAGCCCACCACCACCACTCCGCAAAGATCAAACCCCAGGAAATCCGAGCACCAGCTACGCTGCCGCTGCTAATTATTCCATCCATCTCTCTCCATCGATCCAAATATTCCTTTTAATTTCTTTCCTCATCCATCGCTTACCAGCAGCAGCAGCAGAGCAGCTACCGCACAAACACAAAACACACTCCACTCTCCTACGGAGAAAAACAAAACAAAAGAAACACAAAGGCCTGAAGCCTGAGCCCCCCAAGCGAAAAGGGGAAGGGGGGAGAGAAAAAAAGGTTTGGTTTTTATTAGCTGCAAAAAAAGAATGGCAGCAGCGATCCAAACCCAATCCCCAGCGCTCCCCAGCGCGTGGGTAATAATCCCAGTTCGAGCAGTCGCCTCGCCCGTTGCTGTTCCTGGCTTGCGGCTTCCCCAATCTCCACCCACATCCCTATCCTTCTCGTCCTTGGCTTGGTTGCCTTACCCACCCATCCGCACCGCCGCGGCGGTGTTCGTGGTGTTCAAGTTATTGTTGGTGTCATTATTCCTTTCCTCCTCCCAGTTTGGCCATCGGTGTTGGTATTCTTCGACACGGAGATCCAGCCGCACATCGATTCGCCTTTTTTTTCCTCGCTCCGCGGCGCGGGGTATAACAGCGACTGTGAGGCATTTGGTGCGGGCAGACGCTACGAGGTGGGGTGAGGAAAGTTGGGAAGTTTCTGCTCTTCGCTTTGCAGAAGAAGGTGCTCGGATCTAGGTTTCCAGGCCCTCGATCGCCGCCATGGACGCCGGTGGGGACGGGGACGGGGACGGCGCCGGGAAGGCGGCGCTGGAGGGCCCCGCCGAGGCCACGACTCCGCCTCCGGCGCCAGTGTTGGCCCCGGTCCCGCTTGCGGCTTCTGCGACTGGAGCGGGCGCGGGAACCTCGGGGTCAGGGGAGAAGCCTGTGAAGCGGATGATGAAAACCCCCTACCAGCTTGAGGTTCTGGAGAGTACCTATGCGGGTTCGTGGATTTCGATGAATTCATTCGAGTGTTATTTCCCCTGTTTTTTTGGGTATTTTTTTTTTCGATTGAGCATTCCTGGAGTTTTTGGTTTGCTGCAGTGGAGCAGTATCCGTCGGAAGCTATGCGGCTGGAGCTGTCGGCTAAGATAGGGCTGTCAGATAGGCAGCTGCAAATGTGGTTCTGCCACCGCCGCCTCAAGGACCGCAAGCCACCATCGAAGCGGCAACGTCTGGAGGAAGAGTCCGCACTAGCACCAGTGATGCCTCCACCGCCAGTGTTACCGGCACCTGTGATGCCACTGGCAAGCAGTGACCTTATGGTGGTTGCTCCTGGGCCGTATGATGAGCCGGTGCACCCAGTTCACTCACGAAGGGGTGCTGGGCGTTCCTCAGCAGTTCCCAGGATTTCCATGCCGGATATTGGGAGGAGGTATTATGAGCCGCCACCAATTATGATAACACCGGCTATCCCGTCGATGCAGCTCACACAATCTGAGCTCCGTGTGATTAATTCTGTGGAGTCACAGCTCGGGGAACCATTGAGGGAGGATGGTCCAGCGCTTGGCGTTGATTTTGATCCCCTTCCTCCTGGCGCCTTTGGTGCACCGATTGGTATGCATATTGAAATCTGAACTCATTGTGTTTTATGCCAAGGTTTAAGCTAGTGAATGCTCAAGGTGACCTGTCTGTGGAAATGTTCATTCAGGATTTTCACACGCCCTGGCTGAATGATTATTGATTTGCAAATGTCTTTTTATAGTATTTGACTTCTAAAGTCACCAATATTCTTTGTTCCTTTGCTTATATGGTAAAAGAACCATGTAATTGATTTTAGTCAGTCCTTTTATATTCAAGTAGATTGACCCAATATGGTTGGAGAGGCGAATTTAAAAATACATGTATATGGTACTAGTATATGTTATCAGTATGCTGGAGTAGATAATATGGTGAGGGGTATGAATGACTGATTGATGAAAAATTTAGATGATAAGCAAGCGTGAAAATCCCAAAGGTCTATTATTCGTAAGAGACCATCCTTGGATTAAGAGTTAAACTAGTATTCTTTCTATAGATGAGTGTTGAGCTGAATATTAATTCTGAATGTGAGGATCATCAAGTAAAATTTGCACATCATAAGGTCTGATTGAGCACAGCCATGTTTTACTTCCTACTAATAAGACTGAGATCCATAATCTCTATTAAAACAAGCAATTATTGTATCCCTATTAAGTATTAACACGCATGGCTCATTCTAGCCCTTATTTATATGAGTTACCTTGTACTTATAATATTATATAGAATATTAATATTATCTGTCCTGTTTAGTAACCGCCTTTGTTGTACGTTAGCTTGGCATTTTCTTTCTGCTGCACACCTGAAAAGTGCCTAAAAATATCAATTTCTACATTTCGTTTTGGGAAATGCTTGACATATGTCCCATCTGTACAACTCTGTCACAACTACTACTTCTAATCCCAAATATAAGTCCATGTGGACTTGGGCACAAAGTCAAGGTAAGGTGTACCATGATTGCTAAAAGTTAAGGTAGCTGTCAAGTTTATTGCATTGTTAAGGATGTATTTAAGCGTGTGCAGACATAGAAGAATGAAGCAAAAGGCTGTATTGGAAGTGTCATGGATAAGTTAGGTGCATTTGGAAGAATGCTAGATGGACCTGAACTTGGTATTCGAGCGAGTAGGTGTTTTAGTCCCTTTGGTTTAGAAGTAAAAAGCCACCCAACTGAGTTGAACAATTTGATCTTTTGGTTGAAAAGGAGTTGTACGAATGGTTTGTGTAGATACTAGATAGCAGTTTTTTTTTCCTTTTCTAGTACACTTATAGTGCTTAATGATCATTTTCCTTGTTTCTCAATTTTTTTATACTGTGCGAATGTGTGAATCTTCTGTATTATATTCCCCATCCGGATGTGGCATAGGATGAAACTTGGGGCCTATTTGGGATTGCTTATGCTCCTGGTTTCTCGCCAAATTTGGAGTTTGTGGGGTAAAATAATTTTGTTTAAGTCTCTGTTTTTAGTCTAAAATAGGAACGAGATGCCTCAACGACTCACCCAAACCCCTCAATCTACTCGAGCTCCAGCTACACAAACTCATGGAATTCGTAGAGCTAGGGATACCCAGCTTCACAAATTCTTGGAGCTGGAGCTCTTCCAAAGAGACCCATCAAGTGACAGCATGTATGCTGACTGCCTGGAGTTATGTTCAGCTGGTTTTGGGTTTATTGTGAGGCATAATTTAGTTTTAGGGCAGAGTGGAGCAGTACAACAGCTTCATTCATTTGTGTATATATATCAGAAGCAAGGGGGTGATTAGAGATTAGATTGGAGACAGTGCGCTAGTGCCTCCCTCACTCCCATGAGGAAGAATCACACCCCACATGTTGTCTTGCACATCCAGTTGCAACATTGTAGTCTGGTCGGTGGACGGTGGCTGCCACTAACATCTACTGCAAAGTAGCAAGTGGCAACTGAAAATCTGATGATTGCTGGGCCTTTTATGTCTAACTGGTCTACCTGGGCTTTAGGTGAGGCCCAATTAGTATTAGGGCATGGGAGAGCGGTGTAAACTTTGCATCAACCACCTTAGAAATAGTGCGCTGCGCCACCTCGTGCGCTATAATATTTTCATTGCACATCAGAAGACAAGGAGGGATCTGAAGGGAGGCAGCAAGGCGAGCGCTACCTCAACTAGATCCGTCTCCCATAGTTCTTCAGCATCCATGTTGGTTCTTACCGAGAGCAAGGGAGGGTTTTACCTGGGATGTGAAAGGGACGACATCATGGCAACAGTGGGGCTGCACTAGGGTTTAGCTCAGGCTCTTCTACTTTTTCTCCCTGTGCTCTAGATCCCATTTCTTTTCCCATATGTCCTGCCATCAGGCCTGAAAGCAAGCCGCTGAATCAGCTAAGGGCTAAGGCTAGTCGACGACTACTTACCACACCCAACTTGACATGGAACTTTAGTATATGACATCACTGTTCTAGGAGCAGGTTACTGGTAGATAAAACATTGCCATATATCTCTAGATCCAATATGCGGTATTTGAGTTGATTATGTTTAGGGGGAATTGGCCATATATCTCTAGATCCAATAGACGTGATTTGAGTTGATTATGTTTAGGGGAATTGGAAAATAGTGCGGATGAGCATTTTGTTGCTTTTGTATGGTTCCATGTATCTATAATCCAATCATACTAGATCTCATTTATTGACCAAAGTTTGATTTGGATGACATCACCTTGAGAAGGCTTGGCACTGGAGCACACCCCCTTAACGTTCTACAAACAAATATTAGATGGGCATTTGCTAAATGGCATGCGTCTAAGTCTTGTATAAGTTTCTTTATTTGGTGAATAAAATTTCTTATATGAGGATTCTATTAATAGCTTCTGTGCACTTACCAATTCAAGTTCTAACTATTGAATATCTTTTTCCTGTGTATTTTCCGGCAGTTCCAGAGCAACAAAAGCAGCCTGTGCGATCTTATGATACAAAGATATTTTCTAGGCATGATCAAAAGCTCTTAAAGGTATATCTGTAGGAAACTTTTAAATGTAAGTTTGCATCTCTTGTATGTATCTGTGGTGGATTTGTGCAACTGCATAAACTGGGTTTTTTATTTGAATGTTCTTACCTTTTGAAGTGAAATTGCATCAGTGCTAAAATGATGGTGGTGTGAGGTCTATTTAATTTATCTCCTATTGATATGTGATGTGATTATGAGTAATTAAGGTTGCTGTGCTGATTTATTTAGCCCTAAACTTCGATTGTGCCCTACTCAAATGAGTGTGTGTGCATCATACCTCATGTGGTGAGTGCTAAACCAGTTTGGGATAGGGCATGCATTTCTATCTTTTAAGTGATAAGAATGCTTAGGAAGATTCAAAATCATAAATCATGTTTACCCAGTTTTATGGGCACCTCTTCGCTACCATCTCCCAAAATGATCAAGACTAGACTTCACCATTGAGTAGTATACACTGCTGGTGTTTTGTAGGTAATATGGCAAGGCTACTAAGAATTTGGTGACTTGGTTGCAACAAATATTGGTGTGGCAGTATTATCATGTAGTACTTGGCGGGCACCTTTTTCTCTGCATTAGTTCTGCACATCAAGCTATGCATGTAAAGGTTATGTTTCCTATGGTTGTAGTTACAGAAGAGCTACTTACCTTTACAAGTGTCATCCCTTTAGCATATATCCCTATTTTCGTGAGTATTCATGCTACAAACTTTGTTCCCCTAATGATATTTGCATCAATCTGTATTCTTAGATTTCTGGGTGAGACTACTCTCTGTGCCATAGTTACCATATTTTTTTTTTGCGGAAAATAGTTACCATATTAAGGGTTCCATGCTCTTCTTTAGTTTCCTAAGTATCACATTTTTAATCTCCTTTTCTTTCTCCCCCCCCCCCCCCCCCCCCCTAGGCTTCAGCATTTTTACCTACCATGGAATCCCCATTTGTTCCAAACTCGTTTACTGGGAAGAGAAAATCAATGGTTGGTAATTCACCCATAGTCCAACCTCATGTTGGATCACGGGCTGTCCATGAGTATCAGTTCCTTCCTGAGCAACCAAGTGATGCATATGAGAGGGCAAGCCGATCTCACTACTATGATACTCCAGTGGAAGTTTCGAATTCTAGGATATCTTCTCTCACATCAGGATCACAGCTTCTCCATGGATCTGAGGAGGCTGTGCCTGGTTATGCTTTTCAAGGCCACACATCTGGTTCTAGCCTGTTGCCCCAGTCCAGCAGGTCTCAGGTGTTTCCAGCAGCACCAGGAGATTATGAGACGACCCAGTCTAATAGCAACCTTAATTCTGTTCCTGTTGAAGGCCAGTTTGATATTTCTCGGGTTGCTACATTTGAAAACTCACTTGTATCATCTGAAAGAAGAGCTTACAATGATGAAGATACTTCTCGAGTGGAAAGAAAACGAAAAGTATGATTTCTTTGAGTTCACATACGCATCTTGCCCTTCAGCTTTATAGTCGTATACATATTAAATTTATCTGGGATTTTCTTCAGCATACTGAAGAAGCAAAGATTGCAAAGGAAGTTGAAGCTCATGAAAGACGAATTAGAAAGGAGCTTGAGAAACAAGATATCTTGAATAGAAAGGTATTACCGCTTCTATAATTGTAGATATGTTTTCCTCATTAAGTTCGTTTACAATGTGATGTCTGTGCAGAGAGAGGAGCAAAGGCGCAAGGAAATGGAGAGACTTGACCGTGAGAGAAGAAAAGAAGAGGAGAGATTACTGCGTGAGAGGCAGAGAGAAGAAGAGAGGTTGCAAAGGGAGCAAAGGCGTGAACATGAGCGTATGGAGAAGTTTTTGCAGAAGCAATCTAGACGAGTTAGTTTTCTGGTTCTTAGAATGTTAACTGAAATGTAGTGTATTAAATAGCTTATTCCTTCTGCCTACACCTGTGCAGGCAGAGAAACAAAGGCAAAAGGAGGAACTCCGGAAAGAGAAAGAAGCAGCAAGGCAAAAAGCTGCCAATGAAAGGGCTACTGCACGCAGAATTGCACGAGAGTATATGGAACTGGTGGAAGATGAACGATTGGAACTAATGGAATTAGCTGCACAAAACAAAGGCTTGCCCTCAATGCTGTATCTTGACAGTGACACATTGCAGCAGCTTGATTCCTTTCGAGGTATGTTACATGTTTGTCTAGTTTAGCTCCAAACTCCTTAATATGTACTCTTTCAGAAGTAATATTCACTTCTAATAACTTCCTTGGGCAAAATTCCAGTTTCCTGTGCATCCACTAACAGAGTATAGCTAAAGGCATAGAAATAGACATAGACTACATTTTTGTTACAAGTGACAAGTCTATTGAATTTCTAGGTAAGAATCTGCCACATTTGCATTCAAAATAGAGCACTTTTTAACAGGAGGATTTTAGGGATTATTTGGGTCTCCAGTTATGCCTTGGCTGGTTTTCAAAATAATGATAAGAATTTTTTTTTAAAAAAAAGTCAAAAAAAAGTTTGCAGGATTTTGGAGTTTTGGAAAATCACTCCAGTACTTTTTTAATCCAGATAATTCAAAGTATAATACAAAAATGCACTTTCCCACAAATTAATAATTTGCTTCACATTATTCTGACTGTTCACAAATTAAATTTCTCTTTCCCACAACTCACTTGAAAATTACTTTTTGGTATAATGCCTCCAAATGTTTTTGCCAGATAGTTGTTTATTTTAGCAATAGTTTTTTTTTCTCGTGAACACACTGGAGTTTGCATATCATAATACTAAGAAGAAAAACGTCGAGACACCCTTACAAATACACATACTCACACCAATGTTTCTAAGACTACAGGCCTGCCTTGTTACAGAACAAAACCAACATCAACCTAGGAACAAAGACTCACTTGTGTGCAAGGGTAGCCAGGTATGATAAACCTCTGGCCTGGCTAAACTGCAAAACCTCATTTTCTCATTGTCTAGCAACAAAGCTCCAGGCAGATGGCAGAGCTCCATAAAAGCACAACCTAAGATGATACCATAATTCAAATCTTGACGTGCTTGTCCATTGACCTCCTCAAGCCTCATTAATTCTAGCTCACCGGTCCACAGAGGACGTCCCTTCAAGCTGCTGGGAGAGATTTTGCATGCCAATTTTCTGCAATTGGAAAATGGACTCACTCATTTGACATGTATTGTTATTTAAGGCATTATTATCAAAGGAACAGACATGTGACAATATGATAGCTTGTTTGGTTTTACGCTTTACTTCTGACATCGGAAGCCTACTGCATATTTCAACTTACATGTTTTTGTTTTTTTATTCTCCTTTTCCAGGCATGCTAAGTCAATTTCCTCCTACAACGGTGAGACTGAAGTTGCCATTTTCTATAAAGCCTTGGACTGGTTCCGAGGATAATGTTGGAAAGCTTTTGATGGTAATGTTGTATTCATCTTACATTCTTACTCTTTTCTTTTTATTATTTGTACATTTCTTAAGAGATGTTGAGATCCTATATTCATGGGGACATCGTTCCTAAGAAACATTAACTGTGAAGGTCATTGTCATCTCCCTTGTTCAAAGGCTAGTAAGGCAGTGTGTGTGTTGTTTTTTTGTAGGGGAGACCTCTTGACGCCTCCCCCGTTTTCCTGTACATCTTGTATGGTCTCTTTCTCATTCTTAATAAATTGGCACACAGTTCCCCTGCATCATTCGAGAATAAAAAGTCCCTAAGAAACATTAAATTACAACTGAACTGTTTCTGTTTCTTTTATTTATAAAGATGTTTTGCTCATGTTTGTTTATCTTACCTTATGCTTCTCTGTAGTACACATGTATAAATGTTTTAATACATTGGCATCAATTCTATGTTTGTCTATGTACTATAGTATCTATGGTGTTCGCATAACTTCATCTCAAGAGACATTTTTGCTAACTAAATTGCAGGTGTGGAAATTCTTCATTACTTTTACTGATGTTTTGGGTCTTTGTCCAGTTACACTTGATGAGTTTGTTCAGTCTCTTCATGACTATGTAAGTTCCTTTTTCCGCTGGGCTTCTTTGTTTTTGTTGCTGCTGGTAGAGTAATGGTAAAGGGAGGAAAGTTGAATAACAAATGAAGACACGTTGATGATTGATCAAAGGTTATCTCTGGCTTGGGGGAGCAAATGAATAAATATTAAATTTGACAGGAGTGGATATGCATCTCTCCTGCGTGTTTGAGAAAATTGAACAGGAGTTACCACAATCCTTATGTTTGTCGTAGTTCCTACTTGTGGTCCTATAACATTTCTTATGTCAGATTTGATATTCCTTGTTGGATTGCGTTCTATGAGCGTATTTATCTATACTGCCATTGAAGTTTTAATACATTGCTCGGTCATAATATATCAATTTAAAAATTTAACTTCATATATATTATTGGATGTTATAAATCAAACTTGGATCTCCATGATCATGCAAAGCTGAAATAATTCCAAGTTCAGTCATGAATTTGGTTGACTCAGAATATGCAAGGGAAAACTTATTCGGTGTATTTTTTTTTGTTTGATCTCATTAGGGTTCTTTGCTCCATTTAACTAGGTGCTACATAACTAAAACAATGGTATAGTGAAGGTTTTTTCCAGTGTGTTTATATTATCTTGTCTACAACCTTTTTGATACTGGGAGAAGCAAGGTGATTAAGGTATTAACTGGTGTCCATATAGAGTTGTTTATTATATCCATAACTTTACATGTCCATGTGATACAGTACTGTTGTATACATTCTTTTATAAAACTTTTGTAGCCTTGGAAAAATTAGTCACTAGGTTTGGAAGCTAGCATCTTCTGAAGAAATATGCTGATAATCTACAATCTTTTTTCTCATATTTGTCTTAGCCTAAATTGTTATCTTTTTACAGGATTCAAGGTTGTTGGGGGAACTGCATGTTGCTCTGCTGAAATCCATTATAAAGGATATTGAGGATGTTGCTAGAACTTCATCAATTGCACTGGGGGTAAATCCAGGAGGTGGCCATCCACAAATTGTTGAAGGGGTGGGTATATATTTGTACATTCATATTTGATGTTAATCTCAAATATTACATTCCTTTTCTTTCCATCCTGTACATTTCATGTTTTTTCTTAATATATTCTTGGACAATCATGTTTCTTTCTGGTAGGCATATGCCTGGGGATTCAATATACGTAGCTGGCAACACCATCTTAATCTTCTTACATGGCCTGAGATATTAAGACAGTTTGCTTTATCTGCTGGTTTCGGACCCCAATTAAAGAAAAGGACGGTAGAAGATTCTTACTATCGTAATGATAATGAGGTCTGTGCTACTATACATCCCACCTGCCTCTAAGATGATTTCAGTTTAAAGTATCTCTTAATGTTATGCATTTCTCACTTGAATCAATACGATATTTGAATTCTGTTATAATTTTCTCCTTAACTGATACAGTACCTTGTAAACAAATGGTCAAGTGATACTTATGAAATTCAAAATAACCTCCTGGATGATGCCCACAACTTTCCAGTAATATGGCTGTCTTATTTTGTTTGAGGTCCTTCCAAATTTTAACCTACATCAATTTATGCTACTGAATGATCACGAGTCTGGTAAATTGCTATCAAGAAATGATGAGTATTAATCAAAAACATAGATTGATTTTAAAGATAACCAGTTTGCTTGTTTCTAGTGATTAGGCTGAAGGTCAAAAGTCAAAACTGAAAAAGTACTGTTGAATGTACTGGAAATCATGACAATTCTCATGAAAAATTAAACATATATCTGAGCCCTGTGTACAAAATATTAGTTTTCAGAAGCGATCTCCGTATTGAGTTTACACCAAATTCTCAGTTTTCTTCACGACAGGAAAAAACATATAAAAGTAGTTTAACAAGGTCGACGCAAAATTTGTTGCAGGGTCATGATGGTGAGAATGTTATATCGACACTTCGAAATGGTTCAGCAGCTGTTCACGCTGCTGCTAAGATGAAAGAAAGAGGTTACACCAATCAACGTAGATCCCGCCACCGTATCACTCCTGGAACTGTAAAATTTGCTGCTTTCCATGTGCTTTCTCTTGAAGAGAGTAAAGGTCTCTCAATATTGGAAGTAGCAGAAAAAATTCAGGTACATATATATATATATGTATCTTTAATTCCCTCCCCCTTTAAGTGGGTTATCTTTGATTTTGTAAACTGACTATTTTCCTGTTCAGAAATCTGGATTGAGAGACCTCACAACAAGCAAAACACCTGAGGCATCCATAGCTGCCGCCTTGTCTAGGGATACAAAACTTTTTGAGAGAACTGCTCCTTCAACATATTGCGTGAAGTCGCCTTATAGAAAAGATCCAGCTGATTCTGAGGCTGTGTTGTCAGCAGCACGTGAAAAAATTAGGGCTTTTCAGAATGTCCTTTCTGACTCTGAAAAGGAGGCAGATGAAGCTGAGAGGGATGATGATTCTGATTGTGATGATGCTGATGATGACCCTGATGGCGATGATGTGAACACTGAGGTGGAGGATGACAAGGATCCTTCTCTTGCTGTCAAGGCACGAGATGAAGTACCGAGTACAACTACAGTTATTGGCATAAGGCCCGAGTTAGATAGTGTGGGTAATGCATTGAACTCACCAAGTAGTTTTACTAAATCAGCAAAAGGCACTCCTCTCCCTTCTTTAGGAAAGTCCAATGCAGCAGATACTTCTAATGATTCACCTCTTGGAGGCTCATCAGCTAATCATGAAGTAGCCCCTGGTGATTCTGAAAATACACAAATTGATGAAAGCAATCAAGTTGAGCCTTGGGTACGTGCATTAGCAGAAGTTGACTACTGTGATCTTAGTGTTGAAGAACGCCTTAACGCACTGGTTGCCCTTGTTGGTGTTGCCACTGAAGGGAACTCTATTCGTGGTGTACTCGAGGTATATATTATGATCCTGCTAAAATACTCTTCTATCTTGTCATTCCTCATTGGGAGACATCTGATCATGAGTCTTGCAGGAACGTTTGGAGTTAGCGAATGCCTTAAAGAAGCAAATGTGGGCAGAAGCGCAACTTGACAAGAGGCGTTCCAAGGAAGAATTTGCTAGCAGAATACAATATAACTCTGACATGGGTTTGAAGGCTGATATATATCAAGAAAACAATGCTACAGAGATTACTTCAACTCCAGCCTGTGATGCTTATAAAGAGAATGATGGACATGTTGGGACAATTAACAATTGTGAGATGCTTGATCAGCATAATCAGGGTAATGCTGGCAGTATGGCTTATGAGAGAAATGGCGTAGGCCAGGAAATCCTTGCAACCCCAGATACTTCGTATGTTCAGCAGTATGCTTATGCTGATAAAACACGATCTCAATTGAAATCGTACATTGGTCACCGAGCAGAACAGCTCTATGTTTACAGATCCCTGCCCCTAGGTCAGGATCGGAGGCGAAACAGATATTGGCAGTTTACAACTTCAGCATCACCAAATGACCCTGGCTCAGGAAGAATCTTTTTTGAATCCAAAGATGGATGTTGGAGAGTTATCGACACAGAGGAGGCAAGTGTTAATTTATACTTATTAGATTCTATATTTCTACTTTATTCATTTTACTATGGTACTAAAAAGCTCAAGTTAGATGCCAAATCATGCTATTTGCCAGATAATATGTTTGCTAGCATCAGGTTACCAGTCATGTACGTTATAATTTTCTAAAATGTCATGTGCTAATCCACCTGTGAAGATGTAAGTGATTTTTGGTTCTGGAATTTCCAGTACTATGGTGGTAACCATTTTGAAAATACCAGTGTGCTTCACACTAAAAAATATTGGGATTATACAATCAGAGCCGCCGGGTCGTTTAGGTGGGCCTTTCTGTTCTCATTGTTTTCTGGACCTTCTTGGTTCTAGCCTGTATTTTTTTGGTTTCTGGGGACCACAAGAATTTGCAAATTTGCCCGAAACTCGCTCTGGTTGTGCCATGTTGACATGGCCATGTGGGCCCACAGCAAACCTGGCTTGTACATATGAATAACCTTTTTGCCCCTTTCTTCCTCCTTTCATGCAAGCAAGCAGCAACCCCAGGGCCACATCCTGCTGCTCCTCTTCCATATCCCAGCTACCATCTTCCTCTTACTCTTTCCTCTCTGTTTTCTTCCTTCACCAAATTCCAGGGCCAGCACCGGCACCAGTACACAACCGCCTGTCCACCTCATCTCTTTCGCTCCAATGTTTACAAATTGTATAGGCGAACCTAGTTGCGATAGGACCAACTAAGTGACTAATCGCAATTATTCATTGACCAGACTGATTAGTTGAGCTTAGTCTGTCCTAGTCGTCCTATACATTTCAGGACATATGCATACTATATATACCTATATATACTAATATATTATACACAATAAAGCAAGCATCAAGATTACATTAGTGGTTAGTTGGGTGACTTGTGACTTTGTGAGAGTTGATTTCTGCACTGTTCCACATCTGCACATATACAAAACAGCAGTACATCATCTTAGGCTATACAAAACAGCAGTACATCACCTTAGGCTGGAGTACCAGCAAGCAGGCAGAGGTGCTGCGGCACAGCAAGTAAGGGGGGAGAGGAGCTAGCGCTGTGGAGTGAGGGATGGGGAAGGAGGGAAAGAGCACACTCACCACACCACGGGAATGGCATGCGGGGGAGGAGGAAAGGCGTGTGGGTGGGTGGGGTGGGGAGGGGGGAGGAATCACACGTGGGAGGATTTGCGGTGGCGTGGGAAAAGGAAATCAATGCTGCCTGTGTTCTCTGCGTTTTTGGTGGAGTCTGGGCACACTTATGTGCTAACCTAACTGACAATTTGGCAGCCCAGTAGCTCACCTCTAAGCACAGTTAAGCTGGTCCGTGAATAGGACAGGCAGTCACAGATCCAGCCTCGTCATCCCCCTCGTAGTCAGACAATAATCGTGATTAGGCGACGGTTAGTCAGACTACTAGGTTTCTAGTCGAGCTAGTTGCTTCAGTAACCCTGATCGATCTAATGGGACGACTTGTAAACACTGCTCTGCTCTATCTTCGTTGAGGTTGGCTGCTACAGAGGGGTGAATTGAGGAGAGATGGAGGAAAGGAAGGGAAGAGACGGGAGGTGGCTAAGCAGGCACGAGAGTTACAGGCTGCAGTGGCGGTGCTGATGATGTGAACACGGGCACAGGAGGTGGCGTTGTGATGTCGCACTCGAACCCGTGGTCACTGAGTGCGACGGTGTGGCCTCCCTATCAGATGCAGCACCCCTTGGAGGATTACCATGGTCATGAGAGCTCCTGCAGCCTGAGCGATTTTTGGGAAAATCACTGAGTTCCTGTCATCCCTGGATGACCTTCTGGTGAAGTTTTTGGGGATGTTGCCAGTGGTTAGGATGACAAAAAAAGGCAATTGTCCCATAGATGTTGCTTTAAGAGCCTGATGCTCATATTGCATAAGAGCAACAATGCTAAGCAGATATTGTATAGTTTGTTGTATGCTCACTAAGTAGGAACCTGCTTGACTTTGATTTGAATGTTCATTAATCATTACTTTACTAGCTGGATTTCAGACAAGCATTACGCATAAACCACCTCAAATTTTTGGACATTCTGTCTATTTAAATTGCAGGCCTTTGATTCTTTAGTGGCCGCCCTCGATACACGTGGCAGCCAGGAGACACAACTGCATTCAATGCTGCAAGTGATTGATCCCACCTTTAGAGAAGCTATTAAGAGGAGAAGTGCAAGTATAGAACTAACTGCTGGAAGGTATCCAAAAAATGGAGCTACTGACATGATAAAGGCAAATTATCATAGTGAGGTTGGAAGCTCAAGCAGTACTCCTTTTAGTGCTACATCTGATAGTGTGACAGCATATTCTGATTCTTTTAAAGTAGAGCTTGGGCGTAATGATTTTGAGAAGACAGCTATATCAAAAAGGGCAGATAGATTTTTAAAATGGATGTGGAGGGAATGCTACACTCAGGAATTGACATGTGCCATGAAATACGGGAAGAAAAGATGCTCTGAATTGTTGCATTCTTGTAATTGCTGCTATCAGATTTACTTAGCCGAAGAAAGGCACTGTCCTTCTTGCCATAAGACTTTCAAATCCATTTACAATTTTTCTGATCATACAACACAATGCGAAGAGAAGCAGAGAACTGACCCTTACTGGAAGATGCAAATCACTGATTATTCTGTTCCAATAGGAATGGTATTAATCAAGCTGCAGTTAGTTACAATTGAGGTAAAGTCACATGTTTTGGTGGTTCTTTAGTTCTTTTTTCTTTAATTAATCTTGCCACTGGACTTCTTAAGCAACTTATTAGTCCTGTTTAACAGGCATATATACCATCAGAAGCACTTCAACCATTTTGGACTGATGTGTATAGGAAATCTTGGAGTGTGAAGCTGTACACTACCAAATCTATTGCTGAAACATTCCAGGTTAAGTATTTTTCCCCACCATTCTGGCTTCCCATCCTTTCCTGTTCTGGACTGAAGCTCTGGTTACATGCATTCAAGTTTCATTTGCCTGGCAGATATATATATAACTTTAAGTGTTAAAGGGTTTCCAGCACTTTAGCTAGAACACTTGCAGCACATGGTTGATGCCTTATTCAAAACTGTGCTATTTTTTTTGGGATGTATGGAATAACTTATCTAGTCTCCACCTTTAGCTGTCATCATTAGAATGTAATTTGGGAAACTGCTTCTGTTGAGGACTTGCCATGTTCTAGCATGGTGCCTTGATTACTGTGTTCTTTAGAAGTTCATTCACAAATTATGCTCTGGTGTGCTAGTCCCAGCCTAGCATCTGACCTAAACTGAACTACCAAATGAAAGGATGGTGCGACTGATAATACTAGCATAACTAAATAGCTTCATTTTAACTTTAATTCAAAGTGTATACTGCTTTTGTGGTTATCAGTTTCCTTTGTAAAGATTTTTGAGTCACATGTATGTTGACTTTCGTATATCTGGTAGATGCTTGGCTTCTGACTATCTGAGACTGTTTTTTTCATTCCCCTGCAGCTTTTGACTGTTCTGGAAGGTGCAATAAGACCAGGTTGCCTCTCTTCTGATTTTGAAACAACAAGTGAATGTCTAAACTCACAGGGTATTGCACTCCAGAATCCCGTGTTACCGGCTGGATCTGCTTCTGTCCTTCCATGGATCCCTGACACTACTTCTGCTGTTATGCTCCGAATGTTAGACCTTGACTCAGCTATTTCTTACGTGCAAAATCAAAAGATGGAGAGAGACGATGGAGGTTTCATGGTAAGTTAAATTTTTATAATACTATTTCTTTTTTGGTTGGAAGTGAGGTATGACTGTTATTGGACTGACACGTGCCATCAAATTTGTAGTTTAATGTTTTGGTCAAAACCTATCTCACTGCTCTGCTAATATATCTTCAAATCGTGAAATGTTTCCATGTGCTTGATTATTTATCTGGACAGACTTTTCATCTATATATATGATGCAATCATCAGTTCCCTTGAAAATTATATAATTGCATATTTATGTTATTCCTTACCTGCAGAAATTTCCATCAAGGTATACAGTTGCTAAGAGCAAACAAGAAGGTATACTTGAACCAACTGGTTTGAATCTGTATGATGGAAGGTGGCTTCCTGGTAGTGGTCGTAGGGGACGTGGACGTGGAAGTAGAGGAGGTAGCAGGGGAGGCAGAGGTCGAAGTCGAGGTGGAAGGATCCCAAGAGGTGTTAGCAGTTCATCAAGGATCGAATTCAAGGGTGACATTGTTGCTTCTGATAAAGCGCCAAGGAAGAATGCACGCCGAGGGGGGCGTGCACGTGGTCGTGGCCGTAGACGAGGACGTCGAACTGTGAGGCCTCGGCAGCCATCTGTGGGCAGAGCCAGATCAATTCCAAAGGAAAATTTGTTGGGAAGCTTTAGCATGCTTAGCAGCTCAAAGCCTGCCCCCGTTGAGGAGTCTCCACAAAGCTCTGGTGCAGATGAGTGGGGCCTGGAGACCAGAATGACATACAACGAATGTGACGAGAACAGTTCTGGATCAGAGTCAGAAGATAACGAGGAAAACAGCCAGCCCATGGATGAGGATTATGAAGAGCAAGTTCCAGATTACTCAATGGGTTATTCTAGTGGATCCAGGCACCATGGAATGATGTCCATGATGGATCATGAGACTGACGAGGAGGATGAAGATGCTGAAGGTGATGAGAATGTGGAAGAAGATGATGCAGATCAAGCAGTTGATGATGCCGATGTTGAGATGGATGAAGATGATGAGATTGGTGATGATGGAGAGGATGGCGGTGTCGGAGGGGAGATGAATGTGGATGAGGATCCAGATGCTACTTCATATTCATCTGACTACAGCGAATAAGAAAGCATAAATTGGGACCTTATCCGAGATCCGCCTTCCGCCTTCGGCGTGAAGGAGCAATAGACGCGGAACCCATGAACTGATGTTCGATGGGTGGGATGTGCATTACTGTTTTTAGGCATTGCAGGTTTTATTTTAATAGATTTTCTAACCCATGCATACTCATTTGATGAGTGGTTGTACCGTGCTAGTTATGTCACTGGGGAATTCCCTGAGTTATACAATGTGTCTAAGGAGAAATATTATCATATCGCGATTTGGTTCGCATGCATGTACTATCTTTGTCTCCAAAAATCAAGTATCTGCCTGGTATGTAGCATCTTAAACGAATTACTTACCATCTCCTAAAAGTACATATAAAAGTATATACAAGTGATCTTTTATCATTGGTAGTTTGGCTTTGATCTCTTCTCACGGGTAAGTATTGCCTCTGTTCTAATTCATCGGACGGTTTCGTTTTTCTAGATATGCAATTTTTATTATATACTTTCTCCGTATCATAATTAGATGATGTTTTAGACAAGCTTTGAGTCAAACATTGAGAATATAAATCATCAATAACTGACTTTTAAGTTAAAGAGATTTCAAATGTGAAAATTATATAAATAGATTTATCTTGAAAAATACTTTCATAAAAGTATATATATCATTATTTTATAAATATTTTTATACAAACAAGAGGTCAAAGTTATGTTTGGAAGACCGTATCGCTGTCCAAAACATTATCTAATTAGGATACGGAGTGAGTACCTAACCATATTGTATATCTAGTTGCATAGTAAAAATTACTCATATAGCAATTCTATGTGCCACCAAAATTCAGAACTTCATATTTTGGAATTGAGTAGGGATCTAGATTCTATGGACTGACAAAAGTCAAAAACCACCTCTAATTTGGAATAAAATAGAGGAAGTAGGTATCCAGAAAAGACACGATTTAAAATTTGGCTGATGACCGGTCACCTCTATGATTGATAGTAAACTTGGGTAGTTTGAGATGATTTCGGTGTTCTGGAATGAATGGCACAGTTTTGGGCTTTTTGGTTGCGCAAAATCTGCACCCAAAAAAACCTTTCTGTCGTGATCATTTTCCCCTAAATTACACGGTACAGATGTAGATACATATATACCAAACTAATCGGATGGGTCACGGCTGCCGACTAAAAAATATGATACTTGGATCAACCTAAGAAAATGTTAAAAAAAATTGTAAATCCTTGACAAAACCAAAAGTCAACCACCGATCAAACAATAAAACTTACTTCTTTTATTTTTTGAGAAAAACAATAAAACTTACTCCTTCCATTCCAAATTATAATTCCATTTTAAATTATAAGTTATTTAAAGAATCTTACAAAGTCAAAATATTAAATTTGACTAAAATTACAGAGAAAATTATTTTATCGAATAGATATACTATGAAAATATAATTAATGAGATGTTTTAATTATGACATCATAAATATTATTATATAAGTTTAGTCAAATTTGAAAAATATACTTTGACTTTAAGATTTTTGATGAAAAATCTCATGATACTTAATTGACATCATAAATGTTACTACTCCATCCCAAATTATAAATCATTTGACTTTTTGGGCTCTAAGTTTAACCATTCGTCTTATTCAAAAATTTGTGTCAAATATCAAATCTTTTGTTGTGGCTTGCTTTATTAATAAAAGTTCTTCAAAATAACTTAAATTTGACTATTTTAATGTAAATTTTTTGAATAAGACGAATGGTCAAACTTGAAATCAAAAAAGTCAAACGATTTATAATTTAGGATGGATTGAGTATTATATTATTATTATACAAGTTTGGTTAAATTTGAGATGCTTTAACTCCTCAAGGTTGCTGAAATGACTTATAATTTAGGATCGAGAGATTACTTATGTTCGCATAACCAAAGCAAACATCTCAGCATTTATCTCATTTCCTGTGGCAGGCCTGTCGATGAGGACGTGCGAGGTGCTCCAACCATCAAGATGCGTATGAACAGACAGGCCATGACAGAATAACTGATATCAACCATAAATTCGCACAAAGTTCATAGTAGTTCTTATTTACAACTCTGCGAGACCCGAATGTATACATGCCAGTCAGGGAGCAAGACACCCTGACGATGGGGGAAAAAAAATCTCTTTTGCTAACCTCGGCCCTCGGCACTCCCAGAAGCAAGCTACTTCGTTCTTTGCCAATGTGTTTGGCTAAAGTAATACTTACATTACAAATATGTTGATAAATACCCCAAACATAATTATGACGAACAGGGAGCTGATTTATTCAGGAACAGGAACCTTCAGCTTTGGTTCTTCACAACAAGAACTGGACGCTTAGAATGATGTACACAGTAGTTACTGACGCTCCCAAGAAACAACCTGCAGCAACGATGAAGGATAGTGGTCAGAAAACGGATGACCAAGTGCCCAGGATGAGGATTATCCTTGATGGGTCCCATGTGCCGCATAACCCATAACAGGAAGCCAATCCATGGAATGGAACACAATACTTTCTTCCAAGTCATATTGGGTCTCTTTGGAGGAATCGTTGCTCAAAGCAGAACTTGATAGAAATGGTTTGTGTTAACTCGGCCCACTATAATGCAGTGACTTAAAGAAAGAACAATTTTGGAATGTGGAGAGAAAAAAAAACTTACAACTGTCAGTATGTAGTAGTCAAATCGAAGAAATGTCCTAACTAAGATACCTGTCTCAATGACTATTAACCCAGAGCTGCTATATAAGTGGGATGCTCTCCCCCCGTTGAAAGTATTTTTTTAAAAAAATTAAGCCAGAGCTGGAATATGGGCTAAAAAAGGCTTCCTGGTCAGTAAGCCAAAACTGGAATGTGGCTCAATCTTTTTCAGAAATGACTTTGCAAAGTACTCCTATATTTGATTAACTAGAAGTCTAGAACGCAGAAAGGTGTATATCGTTCCATTCACTATGCGACTCGGGCTCTTCTCGCCCGCCCAATGACTTTGCAAGTTCGTTTCCCGTTTCAGTCAGATGCACAATATTACTGTTGTTTAACTATCATCAACGAAACTTGAGAAGATTTGATTATATTCACAGAAGTAAACTCACACATAAATACAACTACCAATTACTTTGTGCAGGCGACTCGGAAAATGAACACAAAAAAATAGAACGAAATTCAAGATTTTTAAACTATATATACCTCTGTATTGGTCCACGACTGTGGCTTCCAAGAACAAGCAGATCAACATTTTTCTTCTCAGCTGCTCCATATATCACCTCTTTTGCATCTCCTACCTCAACAATTGTCTCTACAGCAAACTGCAATTCAAACAGGGGTAGAATGGTAACGGCAATGGTAATGCTAGCTACAACCACCTGCAATTCAAACAGGGGTAGGAAGCTAATGGCAGATTGTTGCAACGAAATGACAATACTGAATATGTACAGAACACACTACTACTGCAGTCTGGAATAAGGTAAACAAAATCTGCCCAATGCCTCAATCCATACCAGATACCACACTACTGAAAATGTACTTTTCCAGTGGGAAATGTTCAGATAAAGTTGTTTTTTTATGAAGTCGGATGAAGTTGCTAAATGTTGCACCCTGAATCTCTCTATGGCTCTAGCTAAAGAACAACTAAGTCTAGCTGTAACCTGCTCGGTACTCTGTAAGTTTGTAAAATAGATAAATCAGCCGAGTCATGACACACTAACACTTGGGGGAAAAGGAAAGCGGATCTGCACATACCCCATGGTCAGCGCAGATGGCCCTGGCCTTGTCGAGGAGCGCCTGCGTGAGCTCCCTCTGCTGCTCCTGCATCGACTTGACGAGCTCCGGAGCTACCGGAGGAAGCGTGCCCACTAAACAAATCAAATCAAATAGTCAATCGAATCATCCCATTCAACCAATATCGGGATGGAGTGAGCAACGAAGGAAATAAATGGGGGGCATCAATCGATACGCACGAGGAGCGCCAAAGGACGCGGCGGAGACGTATCCGACGGGGAAGGGCGGCTGCACGGTGAGCACCAGTAGCGGCGGCGCCAGCGTGGGCGCCAGGTTCCGCAGCACCCACTCCAGCGCGTGGCGGCTGCACTCGCTCTCGTCCACCGCCACCATCACCTTCTGCAGCCTTCGCTGGCTGTCGCCCTGCTGCTCCTTCCCCTGGTGCGGCGCTGGCTCAGCCATCGTCGTCCACTCCCGCGGCCCGCCGCAACTTCCAGCTGTCGGTGCAAGCTCAAGCTCCCCAATGGCTGCCAGAACGCTCGCTCGATCTAGCTTCTCTCTGCTCTCATCTCAGGTCGCCTTTTATTAATAGTTGGATGGATGCTGCCAGAATGCTCGATTGATGGATAATCAAACACTCACGATCGGTGGCGTGGCTTGGCTTCTGGAACCTGGCAGATGCATAGGCCAAGTTGGCGAAGTCAGCCACATGTAAGTCTACGAGGCGATCGGAGAGCAATGCTCGTGGATCCAGTCCACAGATAGGATACTAGGATACGCAAATCCAATACGGCGGTTGTTCGCTCGGAGCGAACCGGCTCTGTTCATGGCAGCAATTTTCGTTCCTATATATAAATCTTCATTCATCGGTTCTACATGCTCTTATTTCAATAGAGTATCGTGAATATTTTTTTACTTGTCCAGAAATTCTACTTGTTCGATGCATTATACTTTATTCAGATAACGATACTATTAATTTTATTCAAATAACTTTATTTTTTTTATATTTTTTTATTACGTAAAAGATATGTGTGTCTTTATATTAAGATAGAGAAATAGTTGAACACAACACACCACAGCGACACCGAAGGATATAAAAAAGTTTGTACATGACACTCAGATCTTCCCTAGTGTTTGTGATTATGACATCCAAAAAAGATCTTAGTTTAATGTTGTTTTTCTATTTTTTTTTCTTGTATTATCCATAATCAATCATCGTTATTTATTCATTATTAGAACTAAACGATCACTCTATATAATACATTAAAGTATTATACTACACAAGATTTATTCTTCCAAAATCAAACTCTCAACGACGAATGGCTTAGCCAACGCAACCTTCGAGTATCAAATCCTTCACAGTACATGTGTGGCAACAGGAAATTTTTCATTGGATGTTGTAAAATGACTTCCGTGTATGTTTGTTTGCACGACGCAACTCATCACACCAAAAGCTCCATTGGCTGCCACAATTATTGTGTGGCGGCCATTATTTACGCCACACAACTGTAGCGCTTCTAAATCTGTAGTATGGTGAGTTGTGACAGACAACCAAATAGATTCTTCATCTTTGTCCCCATAGACATGAAAAGTTTTGGTCTCTTTATGAAAATAATTCCTAAGGGATCTCTGTCTCCATTGGTACACATAGGAATATAGATTGCAATTCAATTGAAACACAAAAGGTAAGTAATAGTTTTCAGGACAACTATATAGTTGCTGAATTGCAAAGTATATAGGCCTAATTGATTGATGGCTAAATTTTAGTTGTCAAAGCTTGGACAAGCCAAGTTCTATTTGGTTGGTTATCAAAATATATCAATATCTTACATTTAGTTTGCCAAATATCGTTGCCCAACTTTTGTCAACTTTTGGTTTTCAAGTCACTGGTTTGGCAAATTTTGAAAGTCAACCAAGTCACTCTTATGTCTCTCTGACTTTGGATGTGTCGGCAACTCTGGCACCATAGGCACAGGAGACGTCATAGGCAGAGGAGACGCATTAAACAGTCATGCAAGGACAAGCACTTCTACACGTTTGAAGGAGTCGAAGTTGTTTTCAGATGCAAAGCCATGGTTTATAGCTATATCCTATGGATCTGGCTTCCATAGAGGAGCCTGCTAACGTGGAGCCATGCTAAAGACTCTCTAAGAACATCTCTACTGGATTGAAAATAAGTGATCCCTCTCTCTATAACAAGAGATATAGTAGATTGAAGGTACAAAACACCCACTAGTAAATCCCTTTTCAAACCCCTTTCCTATTTTTTTCTCAATTGAGAAAAAACACCTCTCAATCCCTTAAAGAAAGGGGAACAAGCGGGATTTTCTTCTCAATCCTCTTTTTCCTTCCCATGTGAAAGGTCCTAACCCAAGGCTAGAGGGGGGGGGGGGTGAATAGCCTAAATTGAAAACTTAAAACAAACTCAACAACTTGTTAGACTACAATATGGCGAAGCTCGTCTTGCACTAGCAAACTAAGGGATGCAAAGCCTTCTAACCACAATTGCTATCCTAATATAACTCTAGAATCACTCAAAACCTACTCAAATCTAGTAGCCTTCTAGGCACAACTTAATATACTAAGATAAGTATGAATAAGGTAATGTAAGGATGGGAAGAGTGATAATACCGCCGTGTGGAGGTAATAAGCCAATCAAGTGTTCTCCAATCAATCCAATCAATCACAATGATGAACAAGAAGTTGACACTAGATTTTTCACCCGAGGTTCACTACTTTGCCAACTAGCTACGTCCTCGTTGTGTCGGCTTACTCACTTGGAGGTTCACGCGCTAATTGGCATCACACGCCAAATCCGTCACCGGGTGCCGCACAACCAACACAAGATGAGGGCACTCAAAGACACGAGCAATCCACTAGAGTTACCTTTGCGATCTCCCGCGAGGAAGGCACAAGAACCCCTCACAATCAACTTGTAGTCGACGAAGCACAATCACCAAGCTTCTCGATCTACCTCCGCTGCTCCAAACCGTCTAGGTGATGGCAATCACCAAGAGCAACAAGAAATCCGCAGCGAGAACGTCTCCCAAGTGCCACTAGATGCAAACTATATGCGAAATGCACTTGGATCACTCAATCTCTTTTGGAAATTCACTAACCAAGCATGGAGATGAGTGGGAGGGAGTTTGCTCAGCTCAAAGGAGTCTCAAGATGTTCAAATGTGCAAGAGCGAACCTCCCCAAGCCGGCCAACACATATTTATAGACCCCCTCAAAGTTTTCTAGCCGTTACCCTGTTAAGTTGGCGACGGACGCTCGACACGGGGGGCGACGGACGCTCCGTCGCTAGCATCCGACGCACTGTCAGAACTAGCCGTTGGGCTGCTTCACGGCCGACGGACGCTCCGTCGCCAGCGTCCGACGCTCTGTCAGAACTAGCCATTGAACTGCTTCACGGGCGACGGACGCTCCATCGCCAGCGTCCGACGCTCTGACCTTCAGCGTCCGGCGCCTGTCTTCAATCTGCTCGCTTGCAGAGCTCTCTGGAAGCCCGACGGACGCTCCACTCATTTTGCGACGGACGCTGCGCCTCAGCGTCTGACGCACTTTGAATTTTCTTCTGGAACTTCTCTGTGGCCGACGGACGCTCGGAGTTCATAGTCCCAGCGTCCGACGCCATCGTCCGTTGCGTCGGACAACGTCCGACGCCCTTTTCTTCAGCGTCCGACGCCCTCTCTGCGTCTCTGCTTCTTCCACCTTTGCTCTGAGTTGCCAAGCACTAAAATACCTCTTTAGTGAACACTTCTTGGCATGTTTTACTTGACATTTAGCATGGTGTATAGGTCCTAGATGCACATGCAATATAGATAACATCTAGTGGCACTTGACAAACCGCAATCACTTTGCATTTCCCCTCTTAATAGTACGGTTGTCTAACCTAAATGTGATCACACCTACTTGGTGTCTTGATCACCATAAGAAAATCCCTAGCATATACCTTTGCCTTGTTTAGCTTAGGGTCATTCCACTTGCCTTCTTCTCCAAGTGTGAGTTTTAGGTTTCCACCATCTTTGCTTGCTCCATCACTTGTCATCATCTTCAATGAGTGTACTAGACCTACTCACATACTTAGAGCTAGGTTAGTACTTAGGCTTCATCAATTACCAAAATCACTATGGAGTCTTCACCATGCCACTGACATCTCGGGTCCACGATCGATGGAGTTGTTGGTCAGATGAGCATCGTCATGCTAGAGCACGGGCCGTTGTCGTCACTGTCGCGCTAGAGTTATAGCATCGTTGCACCACACCCCGCACCGCACTAGGTAGTGCGAGCATGCCCTACGCTGGCGACCGAAGATACCACCTTCATCGAGAGGAAGACGAGAAAGAAAGAAAGAAGATGCATTTTTACTACTTAAACACATTAGACTCTTGTATGTAGTGGAGAAAGTTTTCTCAACCTGCTAGAGTATATATCCCATGTACAATGAAAATCGATTTTCTCAATCCCTTATACTAGATGTTAAGGGATAGGTGAAAGGGAATCTGATGCGGATGCTCTAAGAACTGGGATTAGACCATGGTAAAGATGACTGGTCTAGATAGCAACTAGACTTTCATTTTTTATGGCATGGGGCTGGATATGGTTGCCAAACGCGGATAAGTTGGGCAGGCCATTTACCAAATAGACCGTAAATTCTCATGAAAGCTTGTTTCGATACACTTATATCTACTTAATCTATGTGAGTTGAAGTGGCTTATTGAAATCTAAATTAAACTAAGTTTTATTTTAATCTACCTCAAGAACGTATATATTAAGATAAATCCAAGTGCAGTCGACCAAGACCAACTTCGTTTTATTATGTAATATAATTAAAATTACCTGCAAGAAATTAGAGATGTGGGCATTGAAATCCCTAGTCCCTCCGCGTCTTAAGGCCCTCTCTCCTATCAGCTATTCGCCACCACGCGGTTTCCAGAGGACGCCGCGGTTCTTTCTTATCCCTGTCCCTGCCAAAACACGGCCCACGGGCGCACGGCGCCGGGCCGCCGGCCCCATCATCCAAACACGCCCGCCCGCCCCCGCGTCCTGCTTCCGCCGCCACACGGGGCCAGGTTGCCGGTGCGCCCCACCTGTCATCTGCTGTCCAGCGGCAGGTGGGTAGCAAAGCAACCGGCGGAGAGTGGGCGGTCGCTGTCGTTGGTGCCACGGCCACGCGCTGACTCGGACGTCGACCGGACCAGTACGAAAAGGCACACGGCGCCCCCATTTCTCACCCGCTTCGTTCCTCTCTTTCTCTCTCTCTCTCTCGGTCTCTTCCTGCCGATAAGAAGCTTCGTCGCCGTCTCCTCTTTCTCCGTCCTAGCAAAATCATCCCCGTATTGAGAGCCAAAGAAACATCGAAAGCAGGAGGCCGGCGAACTACGCGAGGAAATTTTTTTCCTTTCCGGGAGGAAGTCGGGAGTAGGGACAGTACGCCCGGGTCAAAATCGTCTCCGGTTGTTCGGTGCCGCTGCTGTCAGAGGCGAGCAGAAAGGGGTGAACGAGGCAACGAGCTAGGACAGCTCAAGGAGAGGGGACGGTGGAGGTAGCCTGTGAGAAGGCACCTGACACGTGAAGGAGCCCGCGCGAGGGTAGGGGGGAAGCAAAGCAAATCGAGACATGGACTCGGAGCACTGGATCTCGCGCCTGGCCGCCGCCAAGCGTTACTACGCGGCGCAGCTCGGCCACGTCGACGGTGAGGACATCCATCCCCGCCTTTTTTTTTCCCCGCTTCTCCCTTCCCGGCCTGTTCCCCTCGGTAACAACATCACGCGAGGCGATCGATCCATCCACCATCCTGGTACTGATTTGCGGGTTGGTTGCAGATGTGCCCGGGATGGGGACGGAGGAGGTGGAGATTGAGATGGAGGACGACGGCGACATGGAGATGGAGATGGAGATGGCGCTGGAGCTCGGAGACGCGACGTGGCCGGAGGTCGCCTGCCCCTACTGCTACGAGGACCATGACGTCGCGTCTCTCTGCGTCCACCTCGAGGAGGACCACCCCTACGAGCCCCACGCCGCGGTGAGTCAGTCAGTCTGTGAGCTTCTTCCTGCAGGACTCTTTGCTGTTGATAGTGGATTGTGAATCTGAGACGTGATGCTCTTGCTTCTTCCTCTGATTGGAGCTGGAGGAAACGTTGTAGCCTTACTGCTTGTGGCGTTGATCTGATGAATCAGCTCATGAGTGCTCACAAAAAAAAACAAAAAAGAATCAGCTCATGAGCTCTCTTTTTTGTGGTATAGTAACCTTGTCAGAGGATTTCGAATATCCATGTGCTGTCTTGGTGGCAGATGCAATTTTAGGAGAGCCAAGGTTCAGCTAATAACTGAACTGAAGCTTATGGCTTCGTAGCTTCATGCAAAGAAGAGCACTTTGGACTAGAAATTGTGGCTTAGTGGCAAATAGAATGTTCAAGTAGGGCCTGAGAGGAAAGAATGTATTTTTCCCGAGTTTTAAGTTTATTCATGTGTTTCAGACTATTGGTTTAATGACAATTGACAACAGAATTCCTCTCAGCTCAGCCAAGACCTGTGGGCTGTCCTCGCCACCATCCTCTGGCGCCTTTGGGATGTGCAAAATTGCGCAATTTTTTTGTGATGAGCGTCCCTCACCCTGTCATGTTATAAAATCAGCGTGTGATGACCTTATCATCTGGAGCAAACTATTCTCTCCTGAGTCTCTTTTATTTGTGTTCTTGGCGTATTTACCTTCAAACTTATAACTCTATGATCCCCCATGTGCCAGGGTAAACCTGTGTACCGTTTTCTTCTGCAATCTAATTCTACATGGGGATCCCCCAACCCCACCCAAGCAAAAAAAAAAAAAAAAATCCTCTAAGAAATTTTGTTGTTACAGAAGTGCTTGAGAAAGGTTTTGGATGCTTTGCATTATTTGACAGTAGATGAAAAGGTGTCAAGAGACACCAGAAAACTTATGGTAGAAGCTTCTCTGTTTAAATGTGTGACCTGATTCTATTAGTTTGAGAGACGATAGTTGGGATAATGGATTCAATTATTACATCTGGCTCGTTATGTAATAATCTTAAAAAAGAGTCACCTTGTAGCAAGGATAGTGCCGCCTTAGTTTGAGTCATCCTAGGTGGTCCAAAATAACCTTCTTTATCAGACCGCCTCTATGACAACATTCAAAATGAGCACCTCATACTGCTTTTGTTTATGCTGTACTGTTAGACTGCTAGCAGGGGTAGTGTTCTCATTTTCATTTTCTCTCTCATTTCAGCCCTGCCCCATTTGCTCCCAAAGGATTGCAAGAGATATGCTTAACCATATCACCATGCAACATGGTTACTTGTTCAAGGTTTACCTCTACCTTCCTACCTCTCTCTGCAATAACATTCTTAATAAAATTTGGAAGCCTTCTGACACCCTATTTTTATTTTCTACTTACAGAATGGTCACAGGTCTCGAAGATTTATTATTCCTGAGAGCCATGCGATTTCTTTATTGAGCCGAGATCTACGTGGTACTCATTTACAGGCTCTTCTAGGGGGTGGTCATGGCCACAGATCAAATAACGCAGTGACCACAAACATTTCCAGTGATCCTCTTCTTTCATCGTTTGGCCTGAGCTTCCCAACATCAGATGCACCGGAACCATCAAAATCAGCATCTTCTATTCCAGATGGTGCCTCGATACGTAAGGAGACACCGGTTCAGCCTTGGGAATCAAGGTATATATTACTCCTGATATAAGTTTGCTAGATTCTTTATGGACTATTTTTACAAAAAAAATTCCATAAATTTGAAGCCACTTTACTAATTGCTTGCATGTCTGCCGAAAACAATCTCATTATGAACCTATTGCATCTTCTGTTCTCCTTTCTACTATACAATTACCTTGCATACATTGATTCCTTTGTATATGCTGTTGCCTGAGGTGTGGAATTACACTATGATAGTTCACACTTCCACAACCAACAAATTCTTATCTTTCAATGGAAATAATCTTTAACCTTAAATTGAATTAATTGAGCAAGCGGTTCTTGGTATTTCCAGCACCTCTGCATTAAAACTAAGTTACAGGAAGGTACACTGACAGATAATTCACTGTTAAAGGATGCACATTCATGGCATTTGAGACAAAGGGATTTCACATTCATGGCAATGTTTTTTAGTGCTTACAAGTTTCAAGGGCACACTTCCTTATGTATGAGATACAGGAACTTCAACTTATGTTTCCTTTTCGATGGCAGTATTGATTCATCTCTCACGAGCGAGGAAAGGGAGCAAAAGCGGAAACAGGCCACCGACAGAGCAACCTTTGTGCAAGGCCTAATGCTGTCTACTCTATTCGGAGATTGATTGTTCAAACAGCCCCCTAGGTTCTTGCACTTGCTAGATCGGCATTTACTTCTGCCTGGTCCGCATAGTCAAATAGTGCTCCACCCGGTTTGGGGCATCTAACTCTGATGGCAGGGGAATTTGCCCCAGGGAACCTTAGCAGCGTTCATCTTTGTTTTAGTGAAGTGCGCAGTTGATTCTATCATGATACAGCTCGATTTAAGCTAGCTGTTGTTGTACCTTTGTTTTTATCAATTTATCAGCCAGCAATTCTTATCTGTAACTCACTGGTACATTGTGTTTGTACCAACATACATAATAGCTGTAACAATCCAAGAAAGGCACTTGTTCGAGAGCAGTTGCCAAAGTGCAAATCCTTCTTGCTGTAGACCACTTCTGTATTCTCAGTTATGCATAATGGAGACACGAATGATGTGATTCGACCGAGGTTGTAACTTGTGTGGACGACAAGCTGCTGTGGAAGTTCACGTTGATTGACCCGATCAGCGAGCAATGACCGGAGATCAAGAAGGCAGCACCAGTACTTCCTAATTCGGCTGTCGTCGTAGAAGTAGACGTGTAGAACAAAGACTTGAAAATGCTGCTGTAGTGAAGGCAGAACCACACGCTCGTCCAGGTGAAGCCGTGAAGGTGAACTGTTTCCAGCGTCCAATCAGTGAAGTCGTGACTGCTGGTTGCAACGCGCAGCGCCAACGCCCTACTCCTTCCGTCGTCCGTCCCATAACGTCTTACTCCCTCCTCCCATCAAAAAGTTATTGTAGATTTGTGCTTATCAAATTTTCTTAAATTTAATTAGACTACAAACGGCAGCGCGTTCTACACCATAAGTATAGAATATTATTCTACAACCAGTAGCTAAAATTGACTAGAATATTGAACAATACTAGACAATGTTCAGTATCAGTTAGTAGTATGCATGGCTACTGATTTGAACTAAATCTTTTTCAATATAACAGTTTGGTGTTGTATAATTATTCTACACCTAGAATGTAGAATAAAAGGAGATGAAAGAAGTAGGTGTGTTGTCACTTTATTTTTATTTTATGGCGTCTCCAATGGTCTAGCTTATTGCTAGCTCATACATTTTTTAATCACTAAATAATGCAAGAGACAATAGACTAGCGTGGACTCAAAAGATAGTCTCGATCAGTCTCAATGGAGAGTTTCATGGTGTTGTTTTTAAGACTGTCATGTCATACAAAATGAAATGAAACTCGGATGAAACACTCACTCTCAGTGGAGAGTTTCATTGTATAGTTTCATACTCCCTCCGTCCCTAAATAGATGTCATTCTCGCTTCCCGAGAAACCAACGTTTTCAAAATATCGACAATTATATATTAAAATATATAAATAATTATGCTAAGTAATTAGTATCATCGAAAAGATCTTTAAGTCTAATTTTTCAACAAATTTATTTAGAGATATAAATGTTACATGTATTTTCTACAAACTTAATCAAATTTGTCAAAGTTTGACCTACACGTATCTCATAACGTCCTCTTTTTGGGATGGAGGGAGTAGGCATTTAATTCCAAGACTCATAGAGAATTTGTATTCGTACCAAGAGAGTGTCATCCCCATGACATTCATTTCTTCTCTCTTCTTAAATACACTAACATGTCATCAAACGTGTTTATGTGACAACATATTTAATGCGAATGAAACTCAAATGACATCCTCATTAAAATTGGTCTAACACTCTTCTCTCACAGCACGATATTTAAGATAATCTCTCTCTACCATATGAGTTAGCTTAAGAGTTAGTAGTAACTTATACTGTTGAAGACTGCCTAAGGTACCAGGACGCTCTCAGGTGAGCGGGTGGGGGATAAGACGGCGCGTCTCGAATAGTATCACCCTCACCCAGCTACAAAAGATGTACACGGGCAGAAGAAAACTACGGTTTTGATAACCGAAATATCTTTGGGCTATGTACTGAGAAAACCCAGTATCCGAAATCCAAATCGAAATTAACTGAACCAAACCCTGAAATGCCCAATTTCATGAAATATTCGAGAATATCACTTATCATGTAATTATATACATGTAATTGGAACCTATTGATTCATTATAAAATTGTTCATGTGTTTTGTTCATGTGCAGGTAAGCTGGAACAGCATGCCCTTTACAGAATAGTAGGGAAGAAACCACCAGCATAAATAGTACTCATGATGAAGTTTCATACAGCCTTAGCTAGAAATCTAAAGGCTACCAAAAATCTGGAGTGATGAATACGGGCGAATCGACATCTCATTAGATTGACTATCATCTCTACCATGAAAATCCAAGTGTACATCAAGCTAAGAAGAATCGGAAATAAAAGATTGCCTGTACAGGGAAGAGCTAGCATCCATCTACTCAATGCCATAAAGCTTGTATAAACCTGCAGAGCAATCTTGATGTTAGGCATCCATTTGAACACTACATGAATTTAATTGACAATGCACAGTGAATGTACCATAAGCCACGGAGACAAACTAGTCCTCCAGAATAACGAATCAGCTCACTTTGAGAAACGATCAGTTGGAATGTGTATTTAGCTGCAAGAACAGAAAGCAAGTGCAAACTCTCTTAATCTGCAGTTCAGTGTGCAAGATCATCCTATTTTCAACATGGAATACAAACAGTAGCACATGCAAATATAACTATCTGAAAGTAAGAGAGACAGGCATTAGTCATTCTTAAGAGGACTAAGCGGAGGAACAAACAGGGCATTTTATCATATAACAACTCAAAATCCTCCAGAACATTTCTTTCAAAAAAAAAGGCTCCACAACATGATTGCATTCTAGCCTCAGAAAGAAATTTGCAGAATCTTCAAAAGCATAAGATTTAATGCAAAGAGCTAGCATTCCACAAGAACAATGTTGAATAATGGAATAAAATAAGGAAAACAGACACAAAAATCTAATCAGAAGCAAGAGGATTTCATCAGAAACCAGGTGGCAACATTTCAATGAACTAAAAGATGATAACAGGCTTTGTACAGTGTACTTTTTGTGCCTCCTTTGTTTTTAAAGTACAGTGTACTAATGATTTTGCTGTGGAGTACTGAGATTGCCATAGCCAACAATAGATGGGAACAGGGTTTGAGACAATCATAGAAGCATAGGATTCTCAGTCTTTGATTGATTTCAATAAAAGCGGAGACTAATCTTGTTTCTAGAAATGTTGTTTAGCAATCATATAAATCAGAACCAGCCAATATGCAGTCATACATACCTAGTGCTCCTGAATGCATTGTTTAGACGCATTGTCAATAGCAAAAAGAAAGTATAAGTTTAATGCATCCATAACATACCTCAAAACGTATGCGCTTTTTTGCCAGTAATTATTTGGGAAATGTGAAGTCCTCTGCTGAAAGCTTCATTGAACTGCATTTTCTGAAGCCCAGGCAACCATGATAATACAGCCACAGATGCCATAATGATTACTCCAAACAATATGTCATACAAATGTGCCGCAGTAACCACAGTTTTCCAGACCATCTCAGATCTCCTCAGATATGGCTTGAATACCAGAGCAATAGATACGATTCCCCAGCCAGTTGGCAGAAAAGCCAAAAGACTAGTAAAAGTATCAACAAAGTGAAACTTTGTGAATTCTAACAACACAACAATAGCAGCCACTGTGCTCCCAACAATGATTGCCTGGACAAGACGATACTGTATGTGCTTCTTTGCCGAATATCTGTCTCGAAAGTACGCCACTGTCACAAGAGCCACAAAAGCTAGGAGGATGCATGCCCATGAAAGAAGATAGACAAGAATGCTTCTACTCTGACCAGCAATGTTTAGCCGGTAAACAATTGCATACTGAAAGAAGAAAAATCGAAGGTCTAATATGATTTCCAAGATGCAGCCCCATAGGCCAGTTGTCCGGAGATGACAGTTTCATCCTCCCACCACGTCTCCCAGCTTTGATCTGACTGAACTGAGATCCCACCCCGGAGCCAGATCCAGTTAAGAAAATCCGTCATTAAAATTCTTCAGCCAGTCAAAACCAGAGGGATTAAAAATGAAGGGAGCAAGAATCCATGACGACACAAGAAACCAACTTGAAAGTGTCAGCAGAATATACACCAGAGTATTCCCAGATGCACTGCCATAAGATGCATAAAGAGTTAATATCACACCAAGTTCTATAGCTTTGATGAAATGGCTGCGAGCATAGAGCCTATAGTTTTCAGCAAACTTCTTATGCTGCACAACAAAGCCTCTGCCAGTGGCCCGATACTTCGCTCCTCCGTGAAGCATCGTCCTCCCATAATAGTGTGTCTTTGTTCCCATGGAGAATGTGTAGAAAACAGATGCAAACTGTAGCTGCATTTTCGTGAAATCCCATACAGCATTGAGGAACCCATGCTCAACTGAGTTTTCAATAATCATGGGTAAAGCTGTGAACAGGCCTAGCTGTATGACGAACTGCTGATTGAGGACAGCACCCAGGGCTGCATTATTAGAAGAGGAAGTGTTCTTGCTGATATAGTCCTCAAGCCCACTGAGTGCAAGGTAAAAGCGCCCCCATACAAATGCATAGACAGTTAGCACAACCATCATTGTATTGAAATAGAATCCAACAGTTGTATAGAAGAAAGAGAGCATCCGGAAGAAATCCAGTCGGTGGCCCAGCCTGTAAACATCTCGGCTCAAAGTTTGTTCACCATTGCCACTAGAAACCTTGGCTTCAAACATAGAGACCTGGTTGAGCCCCACATCTCTACCTTTACCAACCTGGATATACTCGTGGTGTGTAACATTACCACCACGTAGGGTACAGTTGAAACCAGCAAAATATATCCTCACTGATGTTGATTGTTCTCGATGCTTTACTGATACCACCTCGGCCCAAAAACCAAAGACGATCAAAAACATCTGGGTGGCCATAATGCATTCTGACTTTAAGTGGATCAGCCAGAACACGCTGCCCCAGAGTGACAAAACTTGTCTCCTGGGCAGACATGAACCAAGCAAGAGAGAAACTGAACCCGTGAAGACATGTTCCCGAACCCCAAGAATTTTAGGCTTGCGAATTCCATAATAACGATTGAACTCTTCTAGCAGGTTTCTCATCTTTAGAGCTTCTTCAAAGTAGTTGTCTTGGTTCATATCAATTGTTTGAACTGCATCACCCCTTGTGAAGATGAGTGCATGATTCTGGTTTTCTGGCTTTCCTTCACCAATCTTCAGCTCTCCAGGCAACTTAACCCGATAGATTTCAACCTCCCGCTGCAGTTGCTGATCATACTTCACGAGAACAGAGAACAACTCTTTTTCGTTGACATTGATCAGCCTTTCATCAACATAGGCAACACGTAATGCTTCATATTTTTTCATTAGCTCCAATATTTCAAAAGCATTGGGGTCATTCTTAGCTTTCTGCTGTCCATACATCTGGCATGCAACAACATATGTGTATTTCATGAGGACAGTCCCATACTCGCTTCCTTTAAACAAGGAACTCACACTACTGCTTGCTCTGCTCAATGCACGAGAGGAAGATGCCCTGCTGTAGTACCCTGACCCACCAGCAACCCCATCATGCCTTGAGGAACCCATAGTAGCTAACTCCCTTGACCCAGTCTTTAAGTCATGTTCAGAGGCAGAATCCAGAAAAGTCAGCATTTTGAGAGCTTCATAATAGTACATCATTCCCCTCACCGTACGTGATAACGTTTGTCCCCTGTATGAGACCCAGTGCCGAAGATCCCTTAGCCTTTCCTTCTCACTGTACAGCTCGTTAATATCAGACATCCCCTAACGTTTCATTCGCTCTACAAAGTACTCCCACTCATCTGGGTAAATCTGTTTTAGATAGTATAATATTGAGATGCCATCTTCATTCTCTTTATAGAGTTGGTCCTTGCTGTACAACACCTCCTCCCTATAATAAGGCGTCAAGACACTGAAAGCCATCATCTTCTCAACCTGGGTTGCCCTTGGTATGTTCATAAACAATGAATTGCTGAAAAAGGCAATCCTCCGACGAGCTTCAAGGTTCTGTGGGACATTGATCATAGAGTCCCTGGAAGTCATGATGGTGTGCATGCGCCTCACTTGCTTATAGAAGGTAGCATTCTCCACTTCAGGAAGCACAACTGCATCCACAAAGAGGAGACTTGTGGGCCTTGATTGTGCAAGACCTTCATTTCTCAATTGTTCCATGCTCCTCTTCTCAGCCTGGAAATCACGAACAACATCATAGAGAGTCTGCAAGGCATTAACTATCTTGGTAACATCTTTGGTGGGCTTGAGAAGGAGGCCCAATAGAGCTACAAGCCTTGTATGGATATTATGCAGCTCAGTCATCTTATACTCCACAGTGAACTTCTCCATCTTCATGGATCCATCAAAATCACTGAACAATTGTGTAACAATGCCATGCTCCTCAGTCCCCTCCTTGATGATCTCAAGAAGCAAGTGTTTTGCACTATCATAGACCTCAATCACAGCGCAACGACGATAATCGTTCTTGCATATCTTCCTCCATAGCCTGCGATCAGGTCCTTTGACCTCTTTTGCCTGACCAAGCGCAAGGGACAGCTCATTACAGAGCAAGAAACAAGGCCAACGGATTACACGTACATTCCACAGCTCAGGCGGCAGCTCAAGAAGCTCAACCTCACGATCACTAACAATGTCTTCCTCCCGGAACTTGTTTATTATCTCATTCCAAACTAGTGCAAACCGCCGTGCCTCCACCTGATTTGACTCAATCTTCCGAAAGGATCGGCTGAAACCATACCTTAGCTGCAATCGCTGCCAGAAATTGCGAAGACGGCTGGGCAAAAAGCTTTCATTCACCTGCTGCTCCTCTGGCATGATGTTGAATGACATGGCACTTGCAAAGAACTGGAACCGGAGTCGCAGCTGTTTCATGTCCCTGATCTCCCCCAAATGTGCAAAAAGCCCCACAAATGCACCCGCCAGAGAAGAAAAGATAGCATACCAAATCTGGATATCCATGAGGTAGATCAACACCACTGGTAACCAGAGCACAAACACCGCAAAACCATTGCTTTGGCCAAAGAACTCATGCCAAGCATACTGGATTCCACTCAGCTTGTATATCTCTTTTGTGGGTTTTACAAGTGGCCTGATTTGGAGAAAATAGCTGAAGGCAAACTTCACGGCAAGCAAAAGCACCCAGAAGATGGAGTACTTGACATTGTCGAAGGTGCCCTCACGTAGTCCTCGGCCAACAAAGCTGCGGCTATTGAACCACCAGGTCAGGGCATAACAGATCTTCCAATTTGTCTTCTCCAAAGCGTTCCGCACCCAGGGCACAATGAAGAGCACTATAGCAAGGACCTCAGGGATAACAAACACTGCAGCTGCATAGAGGAAGCTCATGATCCGTGAATCAACTGCTAATGACCACTGCCCATTGCTTGTCCTCTGGTTCCAGATCCTCTTGTATAGGACAGCAAACGCAAGGACCCATGCGGCTGCAACAATGGCCTTGAGCACCATGCGCACAGCAAGCATGCGACCATCCCTAAATGCGCGGCGGAACTGCGTGCCGATGTCCAGCAGGGACTGGAGGAACCGGAGCGCAGCCCAGGTGATGAAAATGGTGAGCACGCGCACCTGTGTGTCCTTGGACTTTGAGCCCCGGGATGAGCGCAGATCATCCCAGGGCCACTTGGCGCCCTCCCACGCCACGATCGCTGCAGCTTGCAGGTAGAGAAGCAGCATCACCCACAGCCTGTCGAAGCTCCGATAAATGTTCCAGAACGAGCGGACCTCGACAAAGCCCGTCTTGCGTACTCGGCTGCGGTCCGGCGGGGTGCGGAAGAACTGGCGCGACTGCTCCATGGGCCAGCCGAGGCGGTCGAACACGTCACGGCGCCAGAAGTACTCGTTGAGGTCATCGTAGTTCCTCCAGGCGGCGTGCGGCGCTGTGCCGTCGCGGCTGGACACGGCCTCGGCGCGGATGACGTCGTAGATGGGCGTGACGACGCGCGTGAGGAAGGCGTTCTCGCCGTGCACGGCGGGGTTGGCGGGGCGGCCCGTGGCGGTGTCGATGAAGCCCTCGAAGATGCGGTGCAGCTCGTTGGCCATGTGGTGGTAGATGTAGCAGAGGCACTCGGGCATGAAGCGGAGGTTGGCGGCCTCGCCCCAGACGAGCAGGTACAGGCCCGCGAAGAGCAGATCAGCGCGCGGTTCGCCGTCGGGGATGTAGACGGAGGGGCGGCGGCCAAGGAAGCCGCACCAGGAGGCGTAGTTGCGGAGCAGCTTCTTCCGGATTTGGCGCGCGATGCGGGGCTCGAGCGTGTCGGAGAAGTCGGCGGAGGAGAGGCGCATCTGCGCGTTGGCGAGGAGGAGCACGAGGTGCTCCCGCTGGTTCCTGACGTTGTCGCGCTGGAAGCCGAAGAAGGCGCCGAGCCAGTCCATGAGGTCCTGGTCGGCGCGCCACTGCGAGAAGGGCGGCGGGCGGAGGCCGCCCACCGCCCGGAGCGCCGCCGCGGCCGCCCGCACCTCGGGGAACCGCAGCGACGGGTGCTCGGCGAGGAGGTCATGGATGGGCAGGATGTTGTAGGGCTCGCCGCCCACGGCCGCCGGCGAGGCGGCCGCGCGTCGCTGGGTGCCGCGCGGCGTGGTCATGCTGGATACATCGCCGAGCGTGATATTTGCAGGAGAGTAAAGGCAGACCATTTGCCTACACCAAGTCTGCTCATTTTCTTCCGGTGGATACCAAATATCCAGCTAAGAGCTAAGAAATATGTCAAGTTGTATTTGGATCGGATTGTATCTCTACATGGAATCCCTTTAATAATCGTGTCCGACCGAGGTTCAATTTTTGTCTCTCGCTTCTGGGAGCACCTCCAAAGCTACCTTGGCACTCATCTCCTCCAAAGCTCAGCTTACCATCCGCAAACTGATGGTCAAACCGAAAGGGTTAATCAAGTTTTGGAAGATAGGTTGAGAGCTTGTGTCATTTTTTTTCCGGATAAATGGAATGAATGCTTACCTTTAATTGAGTTCTCTTATAACAACAGCTATTAAAAGAGCATCCGGATGGCACCCTTCGAAGCTTTGTATGGCAAGAAATGTAGGACTCCAGTTAACTGGGTTGAAGTGGGAGACCGTGGTTATTTTGGGCCTGATTTTATAAAGGAAGCTAGAGAACAGGTCAGTATCATCCAGAGTCACTTGAAAGCAGCTCGGAATCGTCAGAAAACTTATGCCGACAAGAGAAGGAGGCCTCTGCAATTTGAAGCTAGTGACTACGTGTATCTTAAGGTGTCTCCCATGCGAGGTGTGCATAGTTTTGAAGTCAAAGAAAAATTAGCTCCTCGTTATGTTGGGCCTTACAAGATTCTAGAAAGATGTGGTCATGTTGCTTACCGCATTCAGCTTCCGGATATTGTATCCGCAGTCCATAATGTGTTCCATGTCTCTCAGCTGAAGAGGTGTTTGCGAGTGCCTAATGAGGCAGTGTAAATTGAAGGACTTCCTCTCCAACCTGACCTATCTTATATCGAGCATCCAATCAAGATTTTGGATGAAAAAGAAAGGGTTACTAGAAATAGCGTGCTGAAATTTTACAAGGTTCAATAGAAAAATCATTCGGAGAACGAAGCAACTTGGGAACGAGAGAGCTATATCTTGCAGCATTATCCTCATTTCCTTCCAAATCCATCAAGATAATAATTAGTTTAAAAATTGTTCTCTCATCTTTTTCCTACACAAGGCACGTAAGAAATCTCGGGACGAGATTTTATTTAAGGGGTAGAGTTGTAACACCCTCGGTGTTACTCCTAAATCAATTTATTAAATCATGTCATGCGCATCATGTTTATAAATTAATGCATGAGATGAATTGTGTGGTTAAATTCTTGTTACCGTTAATATTGAATAAAAATGTTAAATAAAAGTTAACCCAATAGTTCTTGTCGGGTTCAAAAGCTTATTCGTATGTAATTAGCAATCTAATTAATTGCGCGAGTGCTTGGGTTGTCGGGCTGGTGTGCGCGGTCATTCCGCGTCGCTGCTCGATGTCGCGCGGTCAACAATATCTCGCACGACTGCCTGCTCTGTCTGTGCTGCTGCGGCGTGTTGTCTGCTCCCGACCGAGTGTGCGTGCGTGTGTTTAATTTTCTACGGCGCCATCGATTCGTCGTCGTTTCGTCGTCGCGTCCACCTGCACCTGGCCATGCAATGCATTGCCATTAATAGCTAATTAGGCTCTAGTCTTGTCTTTCATGTTCGTGTCCCCTTGTCTTCTTGCTCCTCATGGTGGCAGAGGTGTAGCTCATTTAATAGGTCCGATAGCTCATGCAAGGAGTACTTTCCTGTGATCCTTGTCCCCTTGTCCTCTAGTTGCTTTAGCAAGTATGTGTGCTAATGTCGTGACAGAGCCTGGACAACCATGGATGCATCAGCATAATTGGTCACTCACGTTTTGCCTTTTTCCTTTATATCTAGTCAGACTAGTTAATGCTTGGCAGATGAGGGTGGTCAGTTCTCTCCGTGGAGCTGCCACCGCTATCTTAAAGCTTTAGCGCAGCTGTGTCCGCAGCAGAGCATCGCAGAGTTGCTCAGTTGTGCGTGGCTAGCGCTGTCCGAGGTGTCTTTGGCCTAACCAAACCGTCGATCGGTTGGCAGTAAGTCCCGAGTGCTCGTAAGCTAATTAGTTTCTTATTCTAAATTAGTTTGAGCTGGTTGGTTTAATTAGTATGCTTAGTTATTTAGATTATTTTATTCTGTAGGAATTGTGGTGTTAGCTGAGAAATGAGTTTAATTCGATTTTTATCAATAGCTTCATTGCGTCAGCATATGCTTGCTGTATGTGATCGTTGTAGCAATAGAATATGGTGATGGTCTCTATATCTCATTTATTAGAGCTCGTGTGGCAGTTGGTAGCCGTGTTCTAATTCAAGGTTTGTGGTTGTCTATTTATTAACTATTACATCATCACCATTGTATGCATATAGCGAACGAGCCAGTGGAGATCGTGACCTTCGACGAGCAGGAGTACGACGAGGTCGTCGAGGAGTACGAGGAGGAGATCCTCGTGCAGGAGGACGTCCCGGAGCCACCAGTCGCTGACTTTGCTGACACCGCGCCCGCTGAAGGCAAGCCCCGGTACATAACCCTAGTTTTATATTCATTGATATATAGTTATATATATATATATTTATATATATGCTGTGCATTTACGTTCAGGAGTTCTATGAAAATCACATGCATAAATATATCTGTCCTATGAGTCGTACTAGTACAGGTGCGAGTAGCTACCATGCTTAGGCTATCGGTAGCGTGAGTGACCTGCCGTTGCTCACACTAGGTGAATAATTTTACTCTCATGGAGGAGGGTGAAAAATAAAAATGGTGACCGGGTAGGGATGAGGTTTGGTATTTGGTGGGTGTGATGAGTTGAGTCCCGCGGCCAACGGAGCTTAATTAGGTTACACGTTTCCCCTGTCTGTGTCGATTAGGGACCGTCCGTTGCTGTGGATGGTAGTCAGGTCACAGACTTATTATCCTGAGCACATACTTGCTTATGGGAGCGGGAAGGCTTGTTACTCTCTTGTCTTGGGTTTCGGCTCTATCTGGACCGACTGTACCGGTGGTTTTTGGGTGGAGGTCTAAGCACTGCACTGAGTCCGGGACTCAGGTGCAGGGGCTTAGAGTCCCAGTTTAGACGGGGACTTGGACCCCTGGACAGGAGAGTGGTAGGTTGGTCTTGTCTGTGCCGAGGTGCAGATGAGACGTGTGTTTTGGGGTACCCAGTTGGGCTACATTGATTCGCGAATCGCCGCGCTATGTGGTACAACTTAACTATGGTCTGGCACCGTAGTAAGAACTGGAACAAGAAAGATGATAAACTGGTTCTGATTGCTTATCACATGTTTGGATGTAGAGTAGGTGCTTACTTAGAATGATTGGTTAATGAATTAAAATGGATGCTAATAAAATGAAAATAAGAATACACTCTTAGTAAGGCTTTTGGCAAATTTGTTAAACCCACAAACCTACAGCCACATCATATCCTTGAGAGTCGGGAAAGTATTCCCAATAGCCGGTTAAGTCTTGCGAGTACATTGTGTACTCAGGGTTTATTTTACCCTTATTGCATGTGCATCTTAAGGAGTTACCCTTTGTGTGGAGGATTCTTCTGGTGGGCACAAACGGATCCTTGTATCGTTTTCGCTAGATGTTCATTTAAATTCCGCTATTTTATTTCTACACTCAGAACTCTGGTTTGTAATAAATAAATTTCGAGACTTTGTATTGTATAAAATGGACTAAGTATGTAAGTTCTGTACTCATTATTGGATCCTGGATGGAAACGTGGATTTTCGAGTTCTCCCGTTGGGTGCGCTCGACGGAACTGGTCTAGTTAGTGTGCTTTCTTGAATACTTAGTGTCTAATAGAAGACAAGTACTCCGGTGAGTTCATTAATTTAGGCTGTTCTGCCACAATTGGTATCAGAGTCAATTATGAGTATTCGGAACTTGAAACCTATTTAAAAATTAAAATTTTGACCAACAAAAGTTTTATAAAAGTAGGGTGTGATATCTCTGCGTATATAAGTATGAGCCCTAGCAATATGGTCTATCTAGGATAGTGGCACTTGTTTTTACTAATCATTTCCCTGCAGGTATACTAACTTCGATGCGTAAGAAATCGTGTAGCATTCGGCTAGTGAGAGTGCGATGTGCCAAAAATTTATGCGTATGTCGCTATATTCCGACTTGAGTGAACGAATAGGCCGAACATGCATCATGCAAAGTGAACCTCTTTAAATTAAAAATTTCCCCCATGCATGTACAATATTAGTAACAGAGTAATTAAGATAATGGAATGTTTCAAATAAATGGCTTAGTTCTCCAAGCAAGTGTCCAGCTTTATCTTTTCCCAAAATGATTCTTATTCTTTTTCTGGAGGCCATGTTCTTAAAGGGGGGGGGGGGCGACGTTTCCGCTAGACAAAATACAATACAGTGCATTAACATGTATATATATATATATATATATATATATATATATATATATATATATATATATATATATATATATAGTGAGGCTAAAATGCAACAAGGTGCATTTGCTAAATGCACAGACCCTCCGGCTCCTGCGCTCGCTCCGCGTCCCGCTCCTGCCCAGAGAATATTTTTTGTTTCGGATAAAAAAAATGCAATATCTCCTAAACCGTAGCTCCTATTTCAGATTCGTTTGCACCAGGTTGTTGAAAAAAAAGTGCTTAACAAAACGAGATCCAACAAGACTATATTTGATGAACTTTTTTTTCAAGTATGTAATTGCAACTTCAATGTACTATGAGTTGTCATCATGATTATGACACAATTGCAACTTGGCGGAAGTAATTGCAACAGATATGATCCAGTGTAACTAGACCTGATGTAGTTGCAACCTGACGTGATACAATTACAACTAGAGTCGAACCAGTTGCAACTGGGCAACAGTTGCAAAACTGACGCGATCCAACCACAACTAGAGTCGGCCCAGTTGCAACTAGGCAATAACCAATTGCAATCTAACGCGATCCAATTACAACTAGAGTTGGACCTGTTGTAACTAGGCAAGAAACAGTTGCAACTTGACACGATCCAATTACAACTAGAGTTGAGTCAGTTGTAACTCGACAAAAAACCAATTGCAACAGGTTAGGAAACTAGTTGCAATAATCATGGTAGAAAATGCACCCAGGTGCATTATAGATATACAATATATATATATATATATATATATATATATATATATATATATATATATATAGAGAGAGAGAGAGAGAGAGAGATACTGACGGATGGGGGCCTGCTCGCCCCTCTAGTTTCCGCCACTGTGTCCGGTTGGACTTGGGCCTCTCCGTGGAGCTATTACACTCCCGGCGCCTCTTGTGATGATTTATTCATGGATCATGGTCCATCGCATCTATTATACGAGGAGGTCAATCAATATAGGAATTGGTGTTGTTTGGTTTCTCGTTTTCAGCCCGTCAATAGTTTATGGTGTGAATGGGTTACGTTACTTTGTGTTTGGATGGGCCTCGTGGCAACAGATACCAGGTGTTGTTTGTTTCTGCGTTGTAATCGTTAACGTGAATGAGATGAGGTCACGGGGCTACTTGTTCCACGTAATTGATAGCCTTGATTTGTTTGTTTGGCGCAAGGGGAGGCAGTCAGATCCGTTAGCGCTGCATGGTGGGCGGGATCAGGTCACAACGCTTTTGTACATGCCCGTAACGGTTGACACTGGTATGGATTACCGGCTAGGTGAACCAAACACGAGGAGGCGCAATTAGATTACGGTGTCAACTGTTTACAAGCTGAGAACCCCGAACCAAACAACACCCCAGTGTTAACAGATGCAACCCAATAGAATCCCATTACCCCTCCCCTCCCACCGGCAGCGGTTCCTATCCCGGAGTCGGGAAAAAAAACGCCGCCGCCGCCATCCTTTGCTTCGCAACGCTCAGCCACGCGCTGCCCCCCCACCCCACGAGCGCCTCCTCGTCCACCGCCATGGCCGCACGCGCCCGACTCCGGTGAGGCCGCGCCGCCGCCCGCACCTGTCCCCTCGCCTTATCGCGCCACGCCCGTCCTGTCGTCTCGTCGAGACGGAGAAGCCGCCCTCTTCCAGTCTTCCTCCAAGAACAAGAAGAAACAAGAACATGTAGAACATGTATCATTCACGCCCATGAACCAAACAAATAGCGTCTATGGTTTCCCGTAACAGGTTGCGACGTCAACTGATTTCATTAACGTTCCCATAGACATTGCTGAACCAAACAACACCATAGGGTGAAAATACAAGATGCTAATATTACTTTTTTAACTAAAAATCAAAATGACGAATTCCATGACTACTTCAAATTAATATACATATATATTTCCTATATTGTGTTGAGAAAGCGTGAATCTCTCTCGATGAAAAGGAAAAAAAGAAGAAGAAGATGCAAGGGAAGTAAACAAAAAGGAAAAAAAAAGAAAGTCCGGTCTCGGTACGTTTTGCCGTTCGTGGGCCGCGGATGAATCCTGCAGTGCTACGACTTCGCTCCTTGTATAGGCCTGACCACAGCCGAAAACTATGGCAGCAAACTTGCCCGGCCCGCCTGCTCCACTCCAGCCTCCAGCCAGCCCGCGCCTCAGAAGCCCAATCCATGGCTCGCGAAGCGACGAACGCGTGGCCTTGGCCGCCAGCGCGGAAGCGAAGGAGGAAGGGCAAAGGAGCCGTTCTCTCCCCCGCGCCGCCGACGCAAGCAGCCGTCCCAGCCACCCCATCCGCCACGGAGATGGAGGCCGCGGCGTCCGTCCCGGCCACGAGCTACGTCTACGACGCCCTCCCGGGCCTGCACTTGGCCTTCTCGCCGGAGGAGTCGCTCGATGACGCCGCCGCGCCCCGCCGGACCACCGCCGTCGCCGCGGGGCAGGACGAGGATGATGCGACCGCGACCTACGCCGTCTTCCGCAACGAGGTAACGGCGGCTGGGGATGCGCCCGCGGACATCCCTGCTGCGGACTTCTTCTCGCTCGACGTCTCCGCCCCTGCCTCCGTCGAGGCCGAGCCCGAGCCGGCATCCCCGGCGCCCGCCGCTGCCGCGGCGACGCCCTCTAGCTCCCGTGCTCTCGAGGACCAGCCGGCGCAGGGGTCGGAGCGCGCGTGGTTCAGAGGAGGGAGGCGGTTCAGGAGCCCCATGCTTCAGCTTCACAAGGGTGAGGGTATTGATTTGGTGCTTTGCGCAGCGGGTTTGCTAGCTTAAATTCTGGAATCGTTTTGCATTTTGTGGCTTCCTGTGCCTAAATTATCGCGCAAGTAAATAGTTTGCTCTGCTATGGAATTAAATTATTGATGGAGTGATGTGATCAGTCAGATATAACAGATTAAAGATCACATTTTATTGAGTATAAATAAATCAGAACAGTCTGGACTTGGCAATTTGGGTGTTTTACATTATACTCCAGTATTCAAGGCCAGTGCAAACTATAGGTTGCCACACGGAGCTTGAGGAACCTCTAATGTCTACTTGAAACCTGCATGAGGGTTTTGGTGCTTTGGAAAAAGCGTTGCAATGTCATTCTTCTCGACAGTTTAAAAATTCAAACAGATACATATGATGAACAAAACTACTCTAACTCCAGTTCAAAATTATAGCTCACTTTAGGTTTGGCCTAAGTTAGACTTCTCTAACTTTGACCAAGTTTATAGAAAAACACAGCAAGAATTCCAAAAAAGTTCCATTTCTCTATGAATTATGTCTTGATAGTGCATTTATTTGAACTTATAGATATGTTTTTTCTAAAAAAATGGTCAAAGTTAGAGAAGTTTGACTTAAAAACAAAGCTAAAGTGAAGTATAGTTTGGAATGGATGCAGTACCTTGTAGTGGTCTTCATGTATTTGGATGCAGAAACTGTGTAGCGAGTGCTATGATGCCAAATAGAGTGGATTGTTAGCTGGAATTTGTTAGACAACAGTCTCAAGGATATTATAAATAAGAAATAGTAAAGCTACTTATGTCGTTGATCCAGACATTCAAATCACTTTTATCTTTAACACTTGAGCTAGTAGAACATGAGATCAATAAGAACTCACAGATGTATATATACGGTTTTGTGATGGATAGTTTGACTGTTGGAGTACTAATATATTGTATATTTGTTGCAGAGATTCTTGACTTCTGTGATTTTATCTCACCTTCTAGTGAAGAGCAATCTTCACGAACAGCTGCTGTGCAAGATGTCTCTGATGTAGTCAAACATATATGGCCACAGTGCAAGGCATCACACTCTTTCCCCCGCTAGTTTGTGTCAAATAGCTGTGAACTATTTTGGTGATTCCCACTCTTGCGTGGCAGGTGGAAGTTTTTGGATCTTTCAGGACAGGTCTCTATCTACCAACAAGTGATATAGATGTAAGCATTCTTCTTTCCTCCTCTTTCTATATTTCTAGCTTGGTTCTTCACTTTATCTGTTCCATTGTGTTGTATTAATTGTTGGATCATAGTGCTTACGTTGTTAGACAGTAACTATGAAGGAGAAGGAACAGCTGAAGATTTGTTTTTTGTCTTCTAATTTTGTTTAACGGCACATTAGTTGAGGTCCTTACAGCTGTAACTATTACTATCAAATCTAAAGCAATAGAAAGTGCTATTTCTATAAGTATCAATATGATTGAGATAATGGAATAAATAGTAGGGGAGTATATAGTAACAGAAAAAGGTAAAGGTGGACTTCCATCCTATGTTTCTGATGTTGCAATTGCAGAAAAAACAACAAATATCTTCCAACTTCCATATAGGGAGGCTGAAAAGTGGTATATGTGTCGGTTGATGCTAGCAATATCGTCATGCATAGGTCAGAAGGACATGCTATGTTTGTACGGACCTGTCTTCACCTTGTATTTTTTTTCTTGAACGACACCGGAGAGTTGCATGCCATTTCATTAAGAAGAGAAAGAATACAAAGGAGAGACAAGAGTCTGCTCCTAGTACAAGGGAGAGAAATTTCTTGTATTTGCACTAGCTAATTCAATATCAACAGACCTACTTTGTTTGTTCTTTGTAACGCTCCCTCCGTTTCACTATATTTGTCAATAACCTACAATATTTGTCCATCGAGAGTGCGTAGTTATTACGACGTTTCCATTTTCTACCCTCAATCAAGTGCTTTGGAAAAACAGAGATAGTTGTATCGTGTTATTTAGCAGGGGCATGGACAATCATTTTACATTGAATTTTCTTGAAACACACACTGGTTGTCTGGGTTAGTGTACCGGTGTGTTACGGACAAACATAGTGGTATGGATGGAGTAATTGATAAAGAAAGTTTTTAGGGTACACCACCAAAGCTTGTTGTAAACTTGCACTTCCCATGTTTCACCTGGACACACAGGGTTATGCACCTTCTTTTTATGAAATGCCTATCTCCTTTATCTGCTTAATTTAATATTAGGCTTGCTGTTGCAGGTTGTCATATTTGAGTCCA
>CM039137.1:2499382-2817807 GCA_022036555.1 Microstegium vimineum
ATGAATCTTTTTATGCTCATATCATTGTTGCTCCCACTAACCCCTCTTGTAGCACTACCACTTCTATTTCATCTACTAGTGATGGTTTCACTTGTGATTCCTCACTAATGGTGGAAAATGAAACCCTCAAGAAGGAGGTTACAAAGCCCAATCACTCCTTAGCTAAGGCTTATGGAGGTGAGGGCCACTTTCTTATGTGCTTGGGTAGCCAAAGAGCTTCTCTCTACAAAGAGGGATTGGGCTATACCCCCAAGAAAGGCAAGGCCGCTTTTGTACCGGTAGCTATTGCAAGAGTTGCAAGCAAGTTGGTCACAATGAGCAAGCATGAAAGAACAAGAAGGCCAAGCAAGACATATCCTCTATTAGAGTTGATTCATTATATGTTCTTTCCAAGGGTACTAATGGTGTTTATGTCAAGTTTGTTGGTGCACCATGGATGGCTTTCAAGAAGTCCATTTGGGTACCAACATCCTTGGTAACTAACCTTGGAGGACCCAAATAGGTTTGGGTACCTAAAAAGAATTGATCTCTCTTGTAGGTCAATTACAAAGCCGGAGGAGGCATTGGGTGCTTGATAGTGGGTGCACTCAACACATGACCGGAGATGGAAGAATGTTCAACTCAATCAACCAAGATAGTGATCATGGCTTTGATAGTATTACTTTCGGTGACAATGGCAAAGGCAAGGTGAAAGGACTTGGAAAGATTGCTATCTCCAATGGTCTAAGCATTAGCAATGTGCTTCTAGTAGAAAGGCTTGAGTTCGACTTATTGTCGGTGACTCAATTGTGTGATCTCGGTTTCAAGTGCATATTTGGAGTGGAGGATGTGGAAATCATAAGTGTGGATGGTTCTAACATGATCTTCAAGGGATTTAGATATGAGAATCTCTATCTCATGGATTTCAATGCTAGTGAGGCTCAACTCTCAACTTGTCTCATCACCAAATCTAGCATGGGTTGGTTATGGCATAGAAGGCTTGGACATGTTGGCATGAAGCAATTAAACAAGCTAGTCAAGCATGATCTTGTGAGAGGCTTGAAAGATGTCTCATTTGAGAAGGACAAGCTATGTAGTGCATGTCAAGCGGGAAAACAACTTGGCAACACTCATCCAAAGAAGAGCATCATGAGTACAAGCAAAGCTTTTGAGTTATTGCATATGGATCTCTTTGGGCCAACTACTTATGCAAGCATTGGAGGAAACAAGTATCGATTTGTGATAGTTGATGACTTCACAAGATATACATGGGCATTCTTCTTGAGTGACAAGAGTGACACATTTGATATCTTCAAGTCATTTGTCAAGAGGTGCCAATGGGAGTGAGTTCAAGAATACAAGAATTGATGAACTTTGTGATGACTTTGGGATCAACCATCAATTCTCTCCAAAGTACACTCCTCAATCCAATGGGATAGTTGAAAGGAAGAATAGAACCTTGATTGACATGGCAAGATCAATGTTGAGTGAATATAATGTTAGTCATTTTTTTTGGGCCGAAGCTATCAACACAGCTTGCTACTCTAGCAACCGTCTCTATTGTCATGGGATGCTTGAGAAGACTCCATACGAGCTATTGAATGGAAGAAAGCCAAACATTGCTTACTTTCAGGTATTTGGGTGCAAATGCTATATATTGAAGAAAGGCACAAGACTAAGAAAGTTTGAAAAGAAATGTGATGAGGTCTTTCTACTTGGTTACTCTACATCTAGCAAGGCTTATAGAGTGTGGAACTCATCTAGTGGAATTCTTGAGGAAGTTCATGATATGGAATTTGATGAAACTCAAGGCTCTCAAGATGAACAAGAAAACTTGGATGATGTGAGAGGTGACAAGTTGGTCAATGCAATGAAAGATATGGATATTTGTGACATTAGACCAAGACAAGTGCAAGATGAAGATGAAGATCAAGTGACCATTCCCTTACAAGAAAAAGCTAGTGGCTCTCCAACTCAAGATCAAGCAAGTTCTAGTGAAGCTCAAGTTCAAGATAAAAATCAAGCTAGTTCATCATCTCAACCGATTGCTCAAGATTCCCACATGCAAGTGCTCCAACCAACCAACATTGCAAGAGATCATCCTCTATATCAAGTTATTGGAGGCATTTAAAGTGGTGTTCAAACAAGATCAAGATTGACTTCATTTTGTGATAATTACTCTTTTGTCTCATCATTTGAGCCAACCAAGATTGATGAAGCTTTGAAGGATGTGGATTGGATAAATGCTATGCATGAAGAACTTAACAACTTCACAAGAAATCAAGTTTGGGAACTGGTGGATAGACCAAGAAATCATAATATCATTCAAACCAAATGGGTATTCAAGAACAAGCAAGATCAAGATGGAATAGTGGTGAGAAACAAAGCAAGACTAGTAGCATAAGGGTACACTCAAGTAGAGGGTCTTGACTTTGGGGAAACATATGCTCTGGTGGCAAGATTAGAGGCAATTAGAATTCTATTGGCCTATGCTTGTGCCCATAACATCAAGTTATACCAAATGGATGTCAAGAGTGCATTCTTGAATGGGTATATCAATGAGGAGGTATATGTTGAGCAACCACCCGGATTTGAAGATACAAAGAAGCTCGACCATGTATTCAAGCTCAAGAAGGCTCTTTATGGATTGAAGCAAGCACCTAGAGCATGGTATGAGAGGTTAAGAAGCTTTCTCCTCTTTAAGGGATTCAAGATTGGATTGGTTGACACCACCCTATTCACAAAGAAGATTGGAAGTGACTTGTTTTTCTTGCAAATCTATGTTGATGACATTATCTTTGGATCTACAAATCAAGAATTTTGTGAAGAGTTTGGTGAAATGATGGCAAATGAATTTGAGATGTCCATGATTGGTGAACTTAGTTACTTCCTTGGACTTCAAATCAAGCAAATGAAAAATGGCACATTTGTGAATCAAGGGAAGTACATCAAGGACATGATGAAGAAGTTTGGATTAGAAGAGGCTAAAGGCATTAGTACTCCTTTGGGGACTAATGGACACTTGGACAATGATACAAGTGGCATGATGGTGGATCAAACACTCTATCGGTCAATGATTGGAAGTCTACTCTATGTGACCGCATCAAGACCGGATGTCATGTTTAGTGTATGCATGTGTGCAAGATTTCAAGCATCTCCTAGAAAGAGTCATGTGAAAGCCACAAAAAGAATATTGAGATATTTGAAGCATACACAAGATGTTGGATTATGGTTTCCAAAGGGGTCAAGATTTGAATTAGTTGGGTATTCGGACTCCGATTATGCGGGATGCAAGGTTGATAGGAAGAGCACTAGTGGAACATGCCAACTATTGGGAGGATCACTAGTTTCATGGTCATCCAAGAAGCAAAATAGTGTGGCACTCTCTACCGCCGAAGCCGAATATATTAGTGCGGGGAGTTGTTGTGCACAATTATTATGGATGAAGGCCACCTTGAATGATTATGGAATCAAATTCAAGAAGGTTCCCTTGCTATGTGACAATGAAAGTGTGGTGAAGCTCATAAGCAATCCCATCCAACACTCTAGAACCAAGCACATAGATGTGAGACACCATTTCATAAGAGATCATCAACAAAAGGGTGACATTTACATTGACAATGTGGGCACCGATGATCAATTAGCCGACATATTCACCAAGCCACTTGATGAGAAGAGGTTTTGCAAGTTAAGGAATGAGTTGAATATCTTGGATTTCTCCAACATGAGTCGATGCACCCCACTTATGACATGCCTCTACTCCAAAATAGCAAGGTACAATTGATTGACATATGCATTCATCCTTTACTAGACTTGTGTAGAGCATATCAGCATCTTCTCTCATTAAATTAGGCTCATTCATGAAAATTAAATGATTTCTATGGACATATGGTACCACTATAGCTTCTATGAGTTCCTTGATCTAGTGGTGACATATGACATGTTGATAAGTTTGCAACCTCACATGTTTAGTCTAGAATGCTTATTCTTGTACTTCCCGTCTGCATAACACTTCGTCCGCCTGGCGTGGGACCTCTCTCGAACATATTTTCTCGTGGAACTGGCGTGTTAGAAGAGAAGATAGCTTCTATGAAATCCTCAGTTTGAACAATTCTCGTCGACCTGGCGTGGGACCTCTCTCGCGCGCGTTTCCTGGGCTCCGGGTCCCTGAGCCCTCCTCGGGCTTCTTCGTCGCCATCGTTGTCGACGGCGAGATGGTCCTCGCGGCCGGGGACCTGGCCGATGCGACCTACGGGAGGACTCGGGCCCGGTGCCCATCCGGCCCGCGCCCGGTCCTCCTCTCCCGGCGGGAGCACGTCTCGCTACGCGACACGGGCGCCGGCAGCGGCAGCTTCATGTCGGCCGACAGACCGACTGAGCTGTGGACAAGATCCCGCTCGCTCCCTGCCTCTGCGCCGCGCACGCTTGTGCTCCGGCCTCCGATGGCAGTCAGTCACAGACTCACAGCCTGCTAGTACGCGCTAAGCCAGCCAGCGGGGCGATGGTAGCAGCAGTAGTCAGCGGTGGCGCTGTGGCGGTGATGGAGAGCTAGCTGGTGATACACTCCTGAGTGCTGACTACTGTTGTGCTGAGTACTGATGCGAGGTGCAGGTGCTACTGTTGTGCTGAGTACTGATGCGAGGTGCAGGTGGCAGGATAGGCTACTGCTGTGCTGCAGCAGGATTAAGCAGGGCGATGCAATTATTAGGAGCGCGGCAGCAGCAGGGGAGGAAGGGCAAGCGGCTCCGGCTCGACACGCGGCAAGGTGGAACGGTGGGCGGGCGGCGCGGCGGGCGAGGTGACGCTCCTCGACATCCTGCCGTGGGTGAGCTCCGCCTTGGCCGCCACAGGAGCAAGCGCGAGCGAGCTCCGCCTCGGCTGGCCGCCATGGGCGAGCTCCTCCCCGGCCGGTGCTGCGCTGGCGAGCTCGGCTCCTGCCGGACGTGGATGAGATCGAGAGTAACAGAGAGAGAAGGGGGAGGAAAGAACGCTCGTGGGAGAGGGATGAGAGGGGTATTATGGACCGCTACAGTGGCCGGTCCCACATGTAAGGCCTAGCAAAAACGAACGACACATGGACGGAATGACAAGGCTGGCAAAAAAAGTTCAGAGCGGTGTTACCTGTGTGCGGCTATCTTTTTTAATGGTTTCAATGTAATTGTGATCTTTCTTAATGACACTCATGTAAAAGGCTCTTTTATATATATATATATGTGTGTGTGTGTGTGTGTGTGTGTGTGTCTTCCACGGGTCGTAGTGTATGTTGCTAAATCCACCACTACCTTCTTGCTCTTTCTCCGGACCAGCCCAGCCCCACGGATAACTTCCTGATGGTCGAACCCATCTAAACCAAACCGTGAATGAACACGCTATGTCGCCGGGCCGTCGCACGCACATCGGCGGATGGCCCGTCGTGATCGAGGGAAGAAGAAAAGCCGGGGCATAGGCGTATCTACAGAATTACTGTTTATTGACATGGAAACACCGACACAGTCACGCAGCTCGACTATGCACGCCAATTTCAGGAGCCAGGAGGGATTAAAGAATAGACCAAGCTAACAGCATGTAGTATAACTTTTTAATTACATAATTTAATGCAATAATCTCCATTCACATTAGAGTCCGTTTGCAGAGGTCACTGGCTAGCAGTGCAATTTGATTCTCCGTGACGTGCCGCAGCAGGTGGAGCCGTGCCGAGCCTACTTCATGCTCTTGTACATACCGTCAATGATGCTCTGCGTACGAAAAGCGACAAAAAGATTCACACGACGAAGGTCAGCTTCACCAACATATAGTCCAAGCCAGCCATACCTGATAGTGTTTCAGCAGCTGCGGCCGCTTCTTCTTGTACGTCGGGGTGATAAGGTCACGTTCCATGTCGAACAGTACGGGGTCCAGATGAACAGCCCTGATGAGCTCGAATCCTTTGAGCTGTTGCACCAGGATTAAGAGAATGACGATGCGTCAGATCAAGTTGCCGAGGTCATTACAAAAGCAGCAATACCATTCTAAACAAATAGACGACGATGGTTTCGGTTTCGCTCTTATTACCTTCTTTTCTTTCCCCATCTTTGTAAGTTCTCCCAAGACGAACTCTTTCGCTTTAGGGACTTCGCATATCGTGGTAAAGTCTCCAGTTACCCCGTTCGACTCTGCCCAATGCTCTAGTGCTTGCTTGTTGGGGTTCACAACTGCAACCAGGCTTGACTCGAAGCTGTTGCCATAGACCCAAATCTGAAGATACACCAATAATAATTTAGACTTAGAAAATTAGTGGATATAATATGGAATTATCAGTAATCATTTGCTGCAGAACACTTGAGTCTGTGTGTAGATGAAGGCTGTTTTGAGCTGTACCGAATCAACACCAGGAGTTTGACCAAAGATGTTCTCCAGATTCTCGACCGCAACGTACTCTCCTTGTGAGAGCTTGAAAATGTTCTTCTTGCGATCAATGATCTTCATGCTTCCGTCAGACTGCCACTCTCCAATGTCTCCTGTAGTAATAAATAGTAATATTTGACAGTGAACAACCGTTAGATGTGGAAAGATATCTGGACTTTTGGAAAAATTCATAGGTATTTCAGATGGCAAGTTAAATAAGGGTCTCTTTCAAGACAGTTATCAATGATCTTCCAGGAGTTAATGTAATTGTTGACAAATCAGGGCTATGAAAGCACCAGGTCGCTTAGACATTTTCTTGACTGCCAGAGATAGATGCTGACATGGACATGTTTGATCAGATGCTGCAGGAATACCGGAACAGGGATCGATGATACCTGTGTGGAACCAGCCATCAACCAAAACTTCGTTTGTTAGGTCCTCTCGTTTGTAGTACCCTGAGAACAAGGTGTCCCCTCTGATGCAAATTTCACCACGAGGCATTTCGCTCGACAGTGCATCATAACCCATCTCAGGGACAGACTCCAGGCGTGCTTCAACATATGGGACTGGAGGGCCAACAGTTCCGAGCATGGACATGTTGTTCGGCAGGGAAACGAAGGACCCGGCACAGGTTTCCGTGAGTCCTGGAGAGGAAAAAGCATAGTTGATTAAGATTATCAGACATTTTGGGCGACTGCTCAAGGTGTTTTTTTTTGTCAATTTAGAACTGTATATTTCGATGTTGATGAGGATACCATATCCTTGAAGGACATGGGAGCATGTCACCACACGCAGATACTCCTCAACATGTCTAGATAGGGGAGCTGCGCCAGATAGAATCAGTCGAACCCTTCCACCTAGTCCCCGTTTCACCTATACAGAATACAAAAGAACAAATCAAATCAGTAAATAAGTAGCGATAAGAGATCAAACTGACTTCTGAAATCATATCTTCTCGCCATTTCATTGTACCTTGGTGAAGACCAGTCTATCAAAGACTGCAGCAGCCTCTTCATGCTTGCTTCCCTTCAACATATTGCCTTGTTTGCTGCACAATCATTTGCAGTAAAAGTTAAGAGTTTGATCACTATATTAACTAAGATGTACCTTGGTGCATATAAAGTGTAAAAGGACAGCATTACTATTTGTAAGCAACATTGAACAAGGTTTTCTTCAGGAAACCACCCGCTGTAATTTTATCTTGCAATCCTGAGTCAGAGAAATAGAACATCAGTATCTGGATTGAGGTTTCAATGACATAAGTATTTGAATATTGCTGCTAGAAGGTACAGTAAAAAAGGAATATTTAATCAAATTGCAGTATACCTCCATAAATTCTGTCCAGAACACGTGGAACAGCACAAAATACTGTTGGTTTGAGTTCTCCAATGTCTTCAACCAAGAGTTTCACATCCTGAAGCAGAATGCTTATTGATCAAATTGTGATAATAAAAAAGGTAGAGAGTAATAGTATCAACATGTATTTTGTACTTACCCCACGCCAAAATCCGATTGAAGCACCATGGTGAATGAACACCTCCTCAATCACCCGGTCAAAGATATGAGCAAGTGGAAGATAGGAAAGGAAAACATCATCCTCGTGAAGCTGATAGAACAAAATAGGATTTTGTAAAAGGAAGAGACAATGTATCAGGATAGAAAAAACAGAAGCAAAAGATGAATGCCATACCTCCTCATTTGAGTTGATAAGGAACCGATCTACTGCTGAAACAATGGTAACAATGCTCTTGTTTGAGATCAGTACTCCCTTGGGATCACCAGTTGTTCCACTGGTGTACATTATTGTGCATATGTCATTCTTTTCCTTCGGTGGAAGTTCAAACTTCTCTTCACCTCCCTGTTGGTAGAGCAGAAAAGATTAATCTTTCTAACTGATATATGAAGCCATATTTCTCACAAGGATGTCCCCAAAAAATGTATCAATTTGAAATGGAAAACATGCCTTAACACATTAGTAGTATTCTTGTAACTAAGCATTTATTCATCCCATCTGTGATTTGGTCAAGAAGGAAGAACCTTACCAGTTGCAGAAACTCTTCCCATGAGTAGATGGACAAGCCATTCTGCTCAACTTTTTCCTTGTGCCCGGGATCAACCTTACCAAAGCTAACAATTGCTGCAAACAAAATGAAAAATGAAAGACTATCAGTAAGTCATATCCACTACATTATTAGCTTATCCACACATCCAGGAAATTTCACAAACTTACTCTTCAAATATGTGGTTGCATTGGGAAATGTCTTGAGCATCTGAAAAAGAGCAATGAATTATTTGAACTGCCCAAACAAACAAGCTGGTACAAGGTATTCTCGCTAGATCAGGCAAGTTAGATGTACACTATGCAGTGGATTATTCTATAGAAATCACCATGTACTATTTTGTTATCTTTTTGGATATAAGAAAAATGCAAATAATGATTTTAGAGTCCTGCTGTAACATACAAATGTTGTATGAGAAAAACTTATAGGTTTGAAATAGGTGATAAAACAATGTATTGATTTTGTAATAACAACTTATAAGTTTCTTTAAATTCTATATATATTATCAAAAGGTTTCTAAAAAAGAAGCATACCTCTCCAATCTTCTTTTCCTCAACAAAAGCAATTTGTACCTCTGCATGGCACAATACAAATTCTATTGCCCCAGCACCTACAGCCATAAAAGTTAACGGTAGATGCAGCGGATCATTGTTATTAGCTTACCCAAACAGGACCTATATGTGTGCGTGTGTGACTGTACACATGTTGTGATTTGACAATTGCTTTGTAAACATAATTCTGAACAATTTTTATTGCTCTACAGAAACAAAAAAAAAAAAAGCTTACCAAGCGTGTCATACAGTGGAACACAGTAAATGCCATGGGCATTGCAGGCCTGAACAGTTAAGCAAAGGAGTGCATCAGCAACACGTAAAAGGGTGATAGCATTTTGAAAGTTATGGTATGGTCAATAACCGAAAAGATGCAGAAATATATTCGTAAAGGACAGTAGAATTCTGGCATCCACATCCATAGAAATTTACACAAACTTTCTCCCCAAAAGGACCAAACAATTGACAAAGTAAAAAACTATGTGCTAAAGAAGAATTTTACTTCCCCATAAATTCCAGCACGTTATGAAAAGTTAAAATGCTCCGGCCATCTTTTTCTTTGGAGGAACAAGAAAGTTGTATCAGTAGGACTTGTAGTAATGAGGCTAATTTGTCTTTTTCTTTTATTCAGCATTATTTGGTGATTACACAGTACCATCCTATGTTTCTAGTTGGGTTCCTGGTATTGGTTGCTACTATAATAAGTGCACCTGCATACTGATGACCCACTCAGGAGAATTGGCTCCATAGATGCCGCACCGACCACCCTGCAGACAATCATACATGCAACTGTGAGCGATCCATGGTGATGCATAGCGAATAATAATGGGAGAAAATAAAATAAACGAGGTATCGTTCTAGGCAATAAACCAAGGAAACGCCCCATACCTTGCCGACACCACAGCTCCGGATGGCAGCCCCAACGTTGAGGACGGTGTCGTATACCTGCTTGTAAGTCAGCCATGTGTAGCTGCCAGCCTGAGGACGCGTGATGAGATGCGACAAGGAGGTGACAGTGAATTATAAGTAAGCAGAACATAAAAAAACAAAAAAGAGGCGCACGGGCGCAGGTATGGAACCAGCACGGGGCGCAGGTATGGAAAGCAGGATGCGGGCCACGATCACCAACCTTCCCGTCGACAATTTCGCGGCGGCCCAGCATGTTGTTGCCGGGGTACTTCTCCACGGACAAGCTGCATCACGGAGTCACATCACGCGCACGAGCACGAGCACGTCAGTCAGCACCGGGGGGTTGGGAACAAAATAACAACACTACTAAAAATTTCTACAGCGAGCGAATTGCGGTGGGATTGGGATCCATGTCGGTGGTGGTGAGCGCAATCCGCAGGTCGGAGAGCCCCCGGCATTGCGAATTCCACCCCAGGCGGGAGAGAATAGATAGATCTATCTGTACGCCTACGCGCGCGCGGGAAGGAAAAGCGAGAGGAGGAGGAAGACGGACGGACGGCTGAGGAGGATCACGCGCGCGGCGGCGGCGGGAAACGGACGACGACGTACCGGAATATGTCCCAGCAGCAGTCGAGGCCCGGCACGGCGGGCGGCGCCGCGCCGTTGTCACCGGCCGCGCATCTGTACGTCGGCCCCGCCGATGGCGCCCCGTCCGCCGCCTCCTTCGCCGGCTCCACCTGCACGAGGTGCTTCATCGATCGCGCCGGCGCCACCATCTCTATTCCTGCGCTCTCGCTCGGCTCGGCCTCTCCTCCCTCGCCGTGTGTGTTTTGTTTTTTTTTTTTTCTCCTCCGTCTCTGGCAAGGCCTTTGCGTGCGTACGTGAGCGAGCGCACGAGACGAGCGGTGCGTCAGGCACGCAGCGGCGCGGCGAATTTATCACGCGGCGAACCGGGCTGGTGATGCGCGCGCGCGGTGCCCAACGCCAACAAGACAACAACAGCCCAGCCCAGCCCAGGAGGATCTCTCACACGGCGCGACGTGGCCAGCCAGGCAAGCCACCCAGCACGACTCTATTTTTCTTTTGAACGAATCCCGGCACGCGGCACTATTGTATTGCGTTCTGCATGGGCCGCTGTTGCCGCGATCGCCAAGACTGATCTGACCCCGACCCCAACAACAGCCGAGGATAAGAGGATACGGGACGCATGCGGAACGCATGGGTTCAGAGTATAGTTGACAACAGGAATCGCTTCTTCCAGCGCGTCACGGCGACGAATTTGTTTGTTTATATTTATATGCGGCACGGCATGGTGGACTGGAGCTCGTGGAATTGACGATCGCGTGGCGTCGAATTTCTTCGGGGGACGGAATCGGCGTTGAGATTGAGATTGACAAGATCGGATCGGTTCAACTTCAACTTGCACGGTCGTTAGTTGCTGCCACTAACTATATTTAACTAACCACGGCGTTGAGTGGTGGGCGCTGCACGGAAGGGACCGGCCCAACCCGGCCATTTACTCCGATCCGCGTCAATAATGACAACATGGCGTACGTTGGCCGGTTGTTCTGTACATAGCTCATTCTATTTTGAAAGGAAATACTATTACTCATTCTATCCATAGACGGAGTACTGTAGAACAGAGGCTTGCTTGAGCGGCCAACTAGAAAGATGGTGACACGCTTTAAATATGGATCTCATCTTCTCGGATGTTTTTTTCTAGATTTTAGTGCCCTACAAATATATTAACAAATTAATTATGGTTAACTTTGTCTATTTATGAAGAGAGGCAAAATGATTATTTTAGTGCAAAATAACATTTTTAATATATAGCTCTCATCATGTAGAGCATAGAAGATTTTATAGTATAATTTTCAGATGCTTATATGATTTTATATCTATTTTGCAATGACTTCAACCGAGCCGTGGTGTCTATTTGGCCAATTACACGAAACTGCAATGTCTTATAACAAATATTGAAAGTGAATGTGTGCACCAGCTAATTTTTGCCTTCCAAGATGTCGGCTAATTCTCCCTTATTTTTATTATACTAGGAAAAATATCCGTGCGTTGCTACGGGGTCTATCTAGGACTAATGTTTATTTTTTTTTATTAGGAAAATCTATTGTTTATTTCTTTTAACAAAAAATCTAATATTTAATTAAGTGTGGGGATAGAATAAAACATGTAGATAGTTTTTTATTTATTTTGATGGGCCAAAATAATGGCAGTCTGGGCCTCATGTATCCCCTTCTGCTATATCTTTACGTGAATCCGGATTTCACGTGCTTTCTTCATTACAATTGAAAAACCGTGACGCCCATTGTCCAGCACCGCCACCTCCTACTTCGTGCTATTGCCGCGCGTTCATGTTGTGAAGGATCCAGCTATCCAGCACTTGCGTTCCCGACTTCCCGCAGACCCAAAATCAGCCAAAAAAAAACACAGTAGAAACAAAACCGGCATGACTCCCGTGATGTCTCCTGCTCACGCCCTCTCGCCTCCCTCGCGACGCGTCTCGGCCGGTTGCCCGTCTCTCTTGCGCCGCCCAGCCATCCCTTGCCACTGGCTCCCTCATTTGCCCCCGTCATCTTCTCTCTGCTGTCACCCAGTGCAGCGCCCTCTTCTGGTCCTCCCCAACCCTAACTCGTCGCCCTCTGCTTCGTCCGTCGGATTCTCACGGGCTCGGTGGCGACAACCGCACAAGCTCGGTCCATAAAGGAGACGGCCCCGGGAGAAGTTGGTGGCTTCGTGGCTCTGGTGCACTTGGCCGCGCACTCGTGCGTGGAGGCGACAACGTGGGCACACTTGGCCACGCGTGCTAGGGAAGGCGATGGCGTGGTGTGACCTTGTCAGATATCCTCTTCCATTTTTCTCTTATTTCGTGGATCTGATTCTTTCTATAACTTCGTCTTCAATCGATTGGATTCGTGGAGGACTTGATTTTGTCTTATTGTTCTTCGATCGATTATGTCTTGACTTTGATTTGATGAGTAGCGGTGACATGAGATGCCGATGTCTAGTATTTATAGTCTTATGTTTTTATTGTATTCGATAATGTACTATAATTGATTTTGGTAATCGATTTTGGGAAAAGGCAGGCTAGACGGAAAAAAAACCAGCAGATCTAAGTTTGCTCGTGTCCTATTGGATTTTGTCAGCGAGTCCATCTCTATTTTTGGAAGGAGATATGGTTGTGTCTATATTGATTGTGTGAGAGTCCTAATCCTGATGATCTTTGTATAGGATTACGTGTGTTGTTCCTATCAATTTGAGTGTTGTATTCGATTTCGGTCCGGTACCTAAAGTTTCTTTTCTTTTCTCCCTGCAGTTTTCACGTTTCACCATCCTTATAAATAGGCCAGACGAAATTATGTCCAGACCAAAATTATGGCTAAAATTTTGCCATTTTATTATTAGGTATAGATATAGATATATAATTTAGACATGGTATATATCTAAATATTTAGTTAAAATAATTTATATAGAAAAATCAAGACATCTTATAATTTTGAATGGATAAAGTATATCGAAAAGTATTTTAATTTGAAATCGAGGAGGTAATAAACAAATAAACAATGCGTGTTCATTCATTGAGAAGGTAGAAAGGTTGAGAAGACGAACAATTATTAAGGTAGAAAGATTGCGAAGGCGAACGGGCTTTGATCACATGGATGGATGGCATTCAGATTCGTGAATAAGGAATCCTGGAGAATTATATTGATGGGACGGATTGGAGTAGGGATGCAAGTGGGTACGCGATAGTGTTTTTTGGGCCAGCTAATTAATTATGGTCAAATATCATTCTAGTTCATTTTTCTATTTACCTCAAACTACGAAAATGTCATTCTAGTTCATTCGATTAATTTTTTGGTCCATCCAATGACCCAAAATAATTTGAACTTGCATCCCTAGCATCCCTAGATTGGAGGTTTACGGGATTGTTTTATAGAAACCCGAATGTAATCAAAAGAGTGTTACATGAGATGCTAGTGGGGATGGAAGTGTCACGTGACTAGTAATGGGGGATTTAAATGAGATTTTGTTTAATGCGGAGAATGAGGTAGACCAAGAACACAACGTCAACTCCAATCTTTTCAGGATGCTTTATCAGATTGTGAGCTCACTGACATGGGGTATATTGATGACTTATTCATTTGGCATAGAGGGAAAATTTGGGGGAGACTTGACATAGGGCTGTTTGGTCGAGTCGTCATTCCCAGATGGCTCTAATAAATAGCGAGATGATAAGGTCAGATCACCGTGCCATCATGATGGTCATGCCTTACATCACTGATCGACATGAGGGCGGAGGAGGAGTGGAGGACAAAAGAAGTGTTTTGAAGTAAGATGGCTCCAAGAAGATACCGTGGAAGAGATGATCAGGGGCCTTCTGTTAAAGATAAGTTGAGTGATGTTCGTGATGATTTGCATAGATGGGATAAGGAAGTGCTAAAGAATCTGACAAAAAGAATGTCAGACCTGAAGAGGGAACTAGAGAGATTGAGGGGGGCAATGACATGCTAGCATGCCTCCTAAAAGGAGATCATTGTTCTACTAGAACTAATGTTAGAGCAAGAGGAGATATACTGGTTTCAACGAGCCAAGGCAAATTGGCTAAAAAAACAGGGATAGAAACATGATTTTTTTTTCCAGAATTATGCTTCGAAGAGGAGAAAGAAGAACACAATCAATGACCTTGTTCACGATGATGGGGATCTACAGGATGATGGTGAGGTGATGGGCAATATTATTCAAGGATATTTTCATAACATTTTTTCATCAGAAGTGGGGGATCCGAATCCCTTAGTGTTAGTGGAGGTTCCGCGTAGAATTACTTCGGAGATGAATGAGGGACTGCTAGAGAATTTCACCCATGAGGAAGTGAGAATAACAGTATTCTAAATTGACAATTTCAAGGCGCCAGGCCTTGAAGGGATGCATGCGGTATTTTATAAGAGATTATAGGAAATGCTAGGTGATGATAGCAAATTGTGTTAGCTGGTTTGGGATGTTTCAAAAGGGGCTGTATCTGGAGAGTTGGAGACGGATCTCAGATAAAGGATTTGGAAAGATAATTGGATCCCATCCCATCAAGTCACAACCTCAAGATTTTAACACCAAATGAAAATAATCTGGTGACGAAGGTGGATGAGTTAATTAATCCACAGTGTCGGTCCTACCGTTTCGTGGGCCCTCTGGCGAACTCGTCTTGAGGGCTCCTTTAAACAGACGTTAATTTTTTACATGTAAAATAAAAGCGAATTCAATGACATATTTTTAATTTAACATGTCTAATAGTTACCAATAAATAATTGTAGACAAAATCTGCAATATAAATTGTCTAAAGTTCTAAGACGACTATATGATTACAAAGTATTAGTAGAAGTCTACAGTATATATACAAATAATTTATTTGGATTAAGAAATAATTAAACGATCAAAATAATACCTAGGGCCTGATGAACTAAAATTGATTGTTTATAGAGGCATGGACGCTATGCGCCGTGTTCGTTCGTCATGTCTGTCAGTGTGTGCCTCTGGGGCCATACGGCGGCACAGCTCCACGCGTCACGCTCAGGCTCGACGCTCTGCGCTCACGCAACTCTGTCTCTGATTGTCTCACTCGGGCGCTGGCTGTGGACGTCGCGGTCGTGACTGCACGTAATCTACTAATGGACTATAGGGATTGAAGGTTTTGCATACACGGGTTTGGGCCCCTGAATCCTCTGGGCCTCGGCCGTCGCACCCCGTGCACCTCCCTAGGGCCGGCACGGTTAATCCAGTGACTGGCACATGGGATGAAGATTTGATTAAGGACCTTTTCTGGTCCGTGGATGCTCACCATATCCTACAAATCCCCTTATGACATGGAGGATCTTGTAGCATGATATTACAATCAAAATGGTTTATTCTCAGTCCGATCTGCTTATGGTCAATGGCTACATAAATTTGGAGAGAATAGGGTGGATGAGCAAGCGGGAGTTGTCGGAGAAGTTGAAGTTTGGTCAACACTGTGGAAGCTAAATGTTCCGGCTGAGGTAAAAAAAATTTGGTTGGCAGGTGATGCATGGGCTGCTGCCTGCAGAGTTATTTCTGCAAACCGGCACATTGAGAACTCAGGAAGCTAGCTGCCAAGCTTGCCATGAAGGATGTGAAGACATTAAACATCTTCTATTTTTATGTAAACGAGCACAGGAGATATGGCAGAAGATAGGCGTTTGGCATGAAATTAAGAAGTATATAGCAGTGGATCGATCAGTCTCAATAGTGGTGGCGGAGATAATAAATAGATCGAGATCGTTGGGTTCCTTGAACAACTTGGGTTTGGCTCAACTGATTCTAACGAGTAGCTGGTATATATGTTGGGGATGAAGGAAATTCGTCCATGGCAAGGCAATCCAACCTCCAATCAGAAGTGTATTAGCCATCGTGACTTTGACAACGAACTATCAGTGAGCTCTGAAGAAGAACGCCAAACACGTAGATGGTTAGAAGAAGCCGCCAGAAGGAACTTTGCTTTTGAATATAGATGCTGGCTACAAACCAGAGCTGGGCGCGCCAGAGGCACAGGAGGGGTCATCAGAGACTCGGCTGGTACGTTCATAGCTGCGTCCTACTGCTACCTTGATCACGTTGTGGATACCCCAACAGCAGAGGCATATGATCTTAGAGAAGGGCTCTTGTTACTTAGCCCAGCATATTGGCTGCCAGCGACTCACTATTCATGATGAGTGTATGGTGCTATGTCAGGATTTTAATTTAATCTCTATAGATCATTGTAATAGGGATATTAATAGAGTAGCACACAACTTATCGAGTTTAGTTATTCAATTCAGTTAAAAAATTCTTGTATTTGGGTTGACAAACCCACTAGCTTCATTATTGAAGCCCTGGTGAACGATGTAACCCTGTTTTTAAATCAATTAAGTGCACCAGATGGCTTCCCTAGTAAAACATTGCATATCTCCCACTCTTAAGGTTGTACCTGCTATCTTAATCGCACATATAATATATATTAATATACACATAATTACATCTTTATATTAGTAAAAAAACAGACCATGAGCATAACAAATAGCAAACAGTAAGCGAAAATAGTTATATATGCATATGCTACTTTTGTGCATCAATATCATAGAAAACATGTGGTGTTCGGCAGGATTTATTTGTGGCTGCAGCTACCGCTGATTTGATATGAGAGAAAAACATGTTCTATGGTTGAAAAGTAGTACTTCATCTGGCTGATAAGCTTAAGCGAACGGGGGCTAAAACCAGCTCCTAGTTGTCAGTAACTTGGCATGTACTGAAACTATCTCTTCAAAGTTTGCGCCTGCAGTGATCCCGGGGGCAGGTCGAAACTTGCAGTGCCGTTGAACCAGTATAGAACCCATTTCAAATCACATAGCATGTTCTTGAGCGCCTTGGTCGAGTTCTCCTTCGTGTTAAAATCACCTAGGACGACCCTGTAGCCCCCTATTTTGTCACCATCAATCCTGTGGCAACGTTGCGGACATAAGACATTTTTACAACCTTTTGTTCATTGTCAGCTTGTTACAAAACAACAAATTTGTGTGAATGAACAAAATAAGGAAAAATGAGATCACAAGCATAGAATGCATCTAAATAAATTCAACTCCTGAACCTCAGGTGAGGGCATCTTCAGTGATTAAAATATTTCTTCAAGTGAAGTTGCAAATTAAAGATATGCCATAATAATAAAAAATATTAAGAAGTCTGATGCTTGAGTAACATGATTTGTAAGCAAACATAACATGAGAGCCCTAGTGTAGCAAGAAAATCTTACTTGTAAGGGACCTTCAATGACTTGTCAGGTGGAACATTGTTCTCTTTATCCAAACTTACAGCGAACTCAACAAACTCTTGCAGACACCTCAGAAACCATGTCATGGCATCATCATATCGGGTGCTGAACAACACATTCGCAGGACCAAACCTGAATATCAACCATTCACTTATTCACATGCAAAGCATGATAAAGTTCCATTGCCAATCAAGGTGAACAGAAAATGCAGAAAAATACCAAAGCAATTGGTTATTTTAGGTTCAATTTTGGTATATACCCCATACTACAAAAAAAAATGGTTACTTTCATATGTTAACAACATCCGATACTAGTTTAACTTTGGTGAAATGAAAATCCATTAAAAATAAACATACAAGTTCTGAAAGTATCTTTTGACATAGATTATGATGTCATCTATCACCACACAATTTGAACTAAAAACTCAATTTGTCCAGGGATAAAAAAGAACAAAACATTTCATGTTTATTTTTGGGGAGGAAACTAGTCAAAATTTAATCAGTGGACCAAATGAACAAATTGTTTTTTTCAGCATAGTGATATGGAGTTTTTTTCCTTTTTAGTATGAATGAACCACCGAAAAGTGAGGATTCAGGAATACTAGCGTACAGATCATCTAGAAAGGGACAAACACAAAGCAGGAAGCTTACAGTTTATATGTTTTGTTATTGATGTATGTGATTCTTGGATAGCTTTTTTTTGAATGGAATGGCAGGAGCTCTGCCTTTCAATTAAGAAGAATAGAATTGGTCCGGTTTATAAGGAAAACCACACCTGAAAACCTTATATAGGTCCAGATTAAAACACATAAAAAACCACAACACTGGAACACTTAATCCTGACGACTAACACACAAAGGTAACACAAAAATCAACGGCATGTCCTCATTGCCGAGTTGATCACAAGCACCAAAAACAGCTCTGGCTTCCCAGGGTGAACAACATCCAAACACCATGACATCCTCCCATCATCCGATATCTTCGACAAGATCATATATCAAATCTCACTTTGTGCCATCATTTAGTCCTCTGTATGCCAGCTTGGCCTAGCATGGCCTGAACGAGTCCTCGAGCAGCCCAAACAGTACAAGGAAGCATTACGTGACGATCTGCCCCAACATGGCTGGTCCGTCGAGCCCACTGAGATCCACCAACGCCTTGACGACAAGGTCGGATAGCGGACCTTTGAAGAGGTGGACGTAGTGCGCCAAGGTTGTCTCCATATTTTCACTTTCTTCCTGTGTGACGTCCAGCCGCTTCATGAGCACTTGCCTTGCTTTACTCTGCGCGTCACCACGCGGCCAATCAATGGCAGCTTGACGCGCACTGCGCCGAGACGGCTTGCTCAGCCTCTTCTTTTCCTTTCGTGGCTTCACTAGGTCATGTTGTTGTAGAGGAAGAAGGGGTTGCTGGATAGGCTTGGTTACTGATTGTATGAAGTTTGCCAGCGCCACCTCGTGTGCGGTCTGGCCACCATTTCTTGGCAAAGGTGGTGAAGTGTGTCCTTGTCCTCCAATGTCCATGCAAGGCTCAGCAGCAGCAGCAACTCCAATACCACCACGAGGGTGTTGAGCCTCGCAGTGTGGACGCCTGGTGTACACGCAACCTGGGCGAAAACGACATCTCCTCAACCTGAACCTCGTCTTCGCCATTTTTGGTTCTGTATCCTCGAGCTGATGGCTTGTTAGCACACGGGACGATGTAGCGATCTCTAGTGTGGGGTAGTAGACTCAACAGTCTCTAACCTTGGCATTTGAGTTGACAAACCTGGTGTCTGCTTCTCTGGTTGTGCAACAGGATAGGATGGCTCGACACTAGTTGAGGCTGAGAGTAGAAGTGAGTTGGATTCCCCATCAGCGGCGTGAGGAGGTGAGCTACAAGAAATAGAATTCAAAGGGGATTCCTTGGCTGCAGCAATCTCTATTTGGAGAAGGGCATCTTCAACATCTTGGATTGTAACCTCTGGTGTTGTTGACCTGATAAACGAAGCAGAATTGATGTTGTTGAATGCAGTTCTCTCTTTCATTGGGGGGCGCTGGGGGCTGTCTCCTTGGACCTGTGAAGTTGGTCTCCCCAGCTCCTTGGTTTCTAGCTCGGTGAAGTGGCCATGGCATTACTCATGGCAAGTTTGAGATGGACAGATGTGTCGTGCAACTGGTTAAGCGTGTCATCATGCACTTGCATTCTAGCTATCGTTGCCTGGTTCACATGTGACCAACCTTGATTCAATGATGCAGCTATCTTCAACTTTTCTGCCATGTCATGTATCTGAAGCACAAGTTTCTCCGTAGGCTTCATACATTTTTCATTGGACTCTTGCAACTTATGCAACTGTGCACTGAGCAACAGGGAAAACTCACCCCGCAAGCTTTGTATCTCTGTGTCAAACATCTTCTTGATATCATGCTGGAAATAATTAGCATTTTCAGTAAAATGCAGAAATGCAGGATCATTGCTCCTTTGGTGCAGACGCTCAACGCGATGGTCATTCTAATGACCTGGTGATTGTTCCTCCCGTGCAAGACGCTGCGACAGAGGTGGACGACAAGGCATGACTGAATGACGAGGGTGTTGGCAACGCTGACGACAATCCCGCTCACGATGTCCCGAGCGCCGGCACCGGAAGCAGGTGATGGGATCTCGACAAGCCGCAGCCCAGTGACCCCGTGCAAGGCAAATGAAGCAGCGGCCTTCAACGATCTTTCGAATGCGGTGAGAGAGACGGGTCGTGCTCCCATCATTGCTACTAGGATGGGTTGGCGAGTGGTGCAACTCCTCCCGTGGATACTCAACCTTTCTCCACAAGGTGTTCCTAGACAGATCGATGCTTGAAGAAGCAGAGCCTGAAGGTTTGTCAGCGAAGCGAACTCGAAGACCCACACGACGGGGACGAACTTCACGCCGAACAGGGTCAATGATAATTGATTTAAGTTTGTGGTCCTTCGGCTGGTGGTTAAAATTTTTGCCTGACGAAGAATGCTTCACAATATCGGCGTAGGTAAGGCTGGTCTTGGACTCGGACTCGGGCGTTGGTGGCACTACCAGGTCGTCGTCAGGCTGTGGCCGACGTTGATTGAGCGGCGGCGGTGGAGTGTCCACGGAGTTCTGCAGGTCAGTCATCGACAAGTTGGGGATGGGGCGCTGGTTATTAGAGTTGCAACAGCTGGGAGATGGTTGCTCCAGCAGAGGCGCGTAGAGAGGCGATGATGGATGCGCACCAGGATGAGGAAGCGGCGGTGGCGAGTCCACCAACAGGACCTCATCCACATCCCCATCATCGGAATCGTTGCTAGAACCGAGCTCCAAGTGCTGGAAGCCAATGGGGGAAGGTGGATCCACAACAGTGGTCATCGATCTGTAGCTGAACCTGGAGGCGGAGGCTTCTGGCGGCGGTGGGTTGGGCATGATGGGGATGAAGTCATGAGCAGCGCGGTCTTCTTCTCCGTTCTTGGACTCGGCGGCGAGCTTGGTGGCCATGGTCGACATCGCCTTGGCAGCGGCCTTGCCGGAGCTGGGACTAGCGTCGGCGGCGAGGCAGGCGACATGACGGAGCTCCTCGCCCGCAGTCATCTTTCCGGCGGCGACGAAATTCCCCACGTGCAGAGCCTCCCCGCGGCCGGCCAGCGAGCGACATACACGACCCAGGAGCTCACATCGTGGCCAGTGGCAGCTGAAGCTGGATGTGTACGCGCCCGCTGTCCCCGGCGACACAGAGGGCGTCGGCCCAGGTGAACCCCGCCGAGGGAGTGGGTGGCGCGGCAGAGGAGGCGGAAACGGCGGATGGTGAGGAGCCCCCGAGGTGGAAGCAGAGTAGGTCGACGATGTTGCAGGCTATTTCGGCTCCGTCGTTGGATCCTCCACCTAGGCACCCGTCACGGGCCCCTCCGGCTGCGGATCTGCGCTCCCAAACACCTCCGGCGGCAGATCTTGGGGTGGATGCGTCGGCCTCCTTGGACCGCTCGCTGGCGGCGCGCGGGCGGTCTGCAGGCGGCAGGCCTGGTGCGCGGGCGGCGCGCAGGCAGCACGCGCGAGCGGCGCGGCGCGGGCGCCAGCACGGGCCTGCGGTGGGGCGGCGGGTTGCTCAGAAGCTGCTAGCACAACTCGTTCAAAAAGAAAGCCTCATTTTTTTTATGTTCTCTTGGATAGCTTCCCACAGCATGAATCTTGATCCGATATCTATGCAAATGCTGAGGAACTCAAAAGCACAGTTTTCCTTCTAGAACAACTATAGCGTGCTAAGTATCAAGGTTTACCATCCAAATGTAATCAATGAAGTGAAACATGCAACTTAGCAATGTAAGTTGCAAAGAAGTCCTTGAAAAGAACTTAGTGTGTGACACGTGCACTTGATGGCTAACAAAGTGTGGCTAGAAAACCAAAAACATGGACAAATGTGGCAATCAACCAAACACTTAACTAGGTAGCTGTGGCATGACAAAGGTATGGCAAGTTAGGCTGCAAACCAAACACAGCAGTACTCAACTACCTTTGAGTCTTTGACACACTTACATATGTATACACTACTATCCTAGGCAGTAATATACCCCAAATAGTTGAGAAGGCGGCTAGCGGATAGAGGTTCTTGGACCTAAGTATATCTGGATATGCGCCCCTATCAATACAGAAGACGGCTACCGGACTTCTTCAAGCCAAAATGTATTTGAGTATAGATTTACAGAAAGCAACATATCAGAAAAGAAAAGAACAAAATATCGAAACAGGTATAGCATACTAATAGGCCAATGGAGCCATAATTTGGAGACACTTCTGAAAAGAGTGATGAGTACATAAACTTATAGAAAATATCATTATGTGCCAAGGATACTGAAATTTTGGGGTAAAATACTGAGCCATGATATGCAACAGAAGTGCAGCTTGACCCCAAGCAGCATTTATCTCATCCCACTCAACCTAAGAGTGACATAGATTTAAATCAAATTGCTGAACTCAGAAGTGTGCCTCAAATAGCATGCAGGCAAATTATTGAATGTAGTGAATCAATGTCTTATGTTTGATCTTTGCAATTTGCAATTAGGATACCTACCTCATGAGAGTGTCCAAGACGGAGGTTATTTATTGTTCCAAATACTCCATGTTCTGAAATATAGAATGCATCATTCAGAACATTTGTATGCTTTAATAGTTCTAGATGGGCCTGAGAAACTTCTATTTTTGCGAAAATAGCATCTTGTTCTTCCTGCGTAGTGAAGTGGTAATATTTTCAGGCAGTAAACTATCAGTAACAGTCTAACAGAAGAAAATGTTGGTAAACAATTCAATCCTAGGGAAACCTGCACATAGATCAGGAATCATAATTTCTGCTGCTATCTGTGGATAAGAAGGCAGTATGAAATATACCAATGCAGGCAATATCCACATTGCAACGACATTATTGGCTTTAGCCATCAATTTGTTGACACGGAAGAAATATATGATGACAAAAACAATGTAGACTTGGTAAACTGTGAGCTTCTGAATTCTAGCTGATATGAAACAGAGTACATGTTTAATTGTATGTACATTTCACTGAAGGAGTCAACATGTTTTGAAGTACGACAACATTAGTGCATTGTTAATCTGATAAGTAGATATCCATATACATATGAACTATAATGAGTATACCTGATGAGATGTCTGCTGAAACCAAAAGCTGTTGAATTCTTGCCAGTATCTGCAAGAATATGACACATAAGCTTTTCTTAATAATTTAGTATGTATCAATAGGAGTCAACTAAAAACTGCAGTCTGTGTAAGCGACTGCATAGCTGTGGTGGTAATTCGCAGAAAATTATTCCTGTGATAATAATTCTTCAGTGGTGGTATCTTTTGGTGCCAACTTATATCGAATGTTTTACTTAGTTAATTAAATAGCAGAACCAAATTATTTAACATTTCTAGTAAATAAGTGGATGCAGTATTGATCAACCTCTTGTTAACAGGAAAGAAACAAAGGAAGCAAGAAAAAACAGAAAACAGTGCAAGAAAAAACTAAAGATGGAGTACCTACTGATAGCATCAAGTAAAAAAACATGATTCAAGACAATGAAACCTAGAAAAACTTTAAAACTAATATCAAGAAGATTCCTGAAAGAAAATGGCGAGGAGAACAAAGTACTAACTTCTCTTTCAATTCCTTAAATTGTTTAGATTTCGTTTCAAGATCTTTCATCTCAGAAATAACTTCCGAATATTGCTTCTCAGCTTCTTCAATATCAGCTCTGAGTTTCTTTTCTTCTTCCTCAATCTGAAATGGCAGCACAAAATACAGAATTCACAAAAGAGTTATAACTTACACATTCCAACAAAAATTCTGATAGCATCTGCAATAAGGTTGGAGCATTGACATATCTGACAGTTTTTTAAAGAAAGGACATAGCTGACAGTAATATTCTGCCATGAGTTGATTGCTTATATTTGGTTATTCATCAAGTATACCAATTAAGCAGTAATATATGGATCCGGTATATCCATTAGTTAGTTGTAATCAAATCATATATGCCAAGAGGCATGCTCACCTTTTGTTTCTCCTTCTGAAAATCCGTTTCACTGAGGATGCTGTAGGACTCCAGCCCCAAATGTTGAAGAGAAGCCTCATAAGCTACAATATCAGAACTAATATCTTCAATCTCTAAATCCATCTTATCAGAAAGAATTCTCGTACATTCCAGACAAAGTGGCTGATTAACCTGCATATGACAGAAGTAGCAAATATATGTGTGCTCACATAATGAATATTGACGCATCTTAAACAAGCAATAGTACCTGAGTTTGTGAGCTAGCAATCTCAAATGCTCTTTTTAATACAGTAACACTAGAGAAAAATCCAGAATCATTTCCTGGCATAGAGCTACTGGAGTTCACACGTGGTGGCAGCAGCTGTCTACTAACTCCTTCAGAGGAAGATGTCTTATATATGGAAGCAGCAGGAGGTGGAAGCATAATATATGAACCCTCTATCGGCCTTGGTGGTTGGTTAGGTTCAATATGTGGGGCTGCTGCACTTCGTGGACGTGGGGGGATTCCAAAACCTTGAGATCTATTGTTCTTTGATAATACTACATAAGAACTGTCCATACTGCTTGCGCCCATACTACTGCCCTGAACAGCAGATGCATGCATACCTGCACCCATTAATGACACAAAGGTAAGAGCCACAACTATCGCAAAATTGCAAAATGGTGAAGCTTGATGGGAATGGGTAGTGCTTGAAGTTAAAAAGTGTAGCTTTAACAATGGCTGTCAAGATAATTCTGTCATACAAAATATTTTACAAGAAGATATCTAGAGTAGAGCTTGAAAGGCAAATGACAAATGATAATCCTGGTCTTAGTAACTAATGCACTGGAATAATTTAATCATTTATCTTGCTTGGCAACTCAAATAAATTCCAATGTTTAGCATCACCTAAACAAAATAATGAAGAACTATTAACCGTACGATCCATGCAGCAGCCTTTTCCGTACTACAAGAAAAGAATTATAGCTATGTTCCTGAACGAGTCACATGTCCAGTATTTAGCTGTTTAGCACTTTAGCTTACCCTCAATGTGGACATAAAGGTTCCATTGTGTGAATACCTCTATTCAAAACTCTAAAAGGAAGAGAAGAGTGTAAATGTATTTTTCTTGTAAGCCAAAATCTTTTCAATTGCAGCCGTGAGCTCACTAAGGCCTCCTTCGGAGCTTAGATTAAAAAAAATGCATGAATAGTAAAAACACTGGAATAGGATAGGAATTCATAAGCAAAATAGAGGAAACATTAATTTTCCATAGGAATGAGAATTTGTTTTCTCCTACAATCCAAAAGGGAGCATTGCAAACCGATAATACCCAAATTGCACTTGAAATTGCTGCATTTTTTTTAAAAAAAACATAACAGTTTAGTGCATTCCATTATAAAAATGCACTCTGAAGTCACAGAGCACTAAAGTGTGCCCAAACCCTCATGGTAATATGTATTCATCTTCTAAGAATTTAGCCATGATAAAATCAGTTGAGGATGACGAGTTGGTAAATGTAACAGAATAGGGCTAGTGCAATCTAATCGGGCCGGAGAATGGTTACCGGAGTCGGGGAGCCTGTGGGCGAACGGCTCGGCTCCGACGACACCAAGCGCGTCGTGGCACTCCTGACACCTGGTTCGCAGCGGATGTTTGAATATTAGGCAATTTCCATGTCATTTTAATTCCATAAATTAGCATAATGATGATGACATATAAAGGATTATATATAATTGAGATCATGACATCAGATATATTCATAGCAACATGAAACATGTAGATGTCAAAAGCATGTGAACATGATATATATAACATAACATAACATAAAAGCATGGCATGCATATGATAACAACAACTGCTACTGGACTGCATATGAAACGACGATACAGACCATATATGCAGAAACAACATATACGCAGAAACATATGAAACAGCATAACAGTAACACTGAAACATATATGCAGAACATGAAACTAGCAGGAACAGAGAACATACAGATTACGAAACGACACAGCAGATCATGTGAAACAAACTCGCTGCAACTGATGAAACAATATGGATAAACTACTGAAACATATAAAAATTATACGATGAAAAACAGAGACGTGACGAGATGAACATACCCGCCCATCTGCGCAGCGTCTGATGTACCAGAACCTTGACCAACCTCGAGGGTCATGACGTAGAGGACGAAAGTGTACTGTCCACCGGGAAGAAGACGACGACGCCGTGTACTCCAGGAAGAAGACCACGACGACGACGGCGGCGGCAACCTCCAGGAAGAAGACGACGACGGCGAACTGCGGGAGCGTCTCCTCCGGATGGTGAGGAAGAACAAGATGACGACGATGAACGACGACGGCGTTGGGCAGTCGCGATGACGCTCCCCAAAAACTTAATTGTCGATCCCCCGTGCAAGGTCTCGAACGGCAAGGGATCCGGAGGCACCTGCCCTCTCGCTCTTCCGTGCGCGCGGAATTACGAGATGAGAATGCAACTAGCAGCGGAACTGTGTCTGGAATATTTAGAACCGTTTAGAGTTGGAATCGGGTGGGAATATATCTCCCGCAGGGGAGGCCAAGGGGCTGCGCATGCTCCTGGCACGCGGGAGACTGAAGGACGAGACGCGCATGGAGGCATGCATTCGTGGGAGAGGGAGAATGCGCAGGATTCTAGCCATCAAGCCAAAATAGAAACTCCGGTAACTCTCTCCTATTACCAGCATGTATGCACGTGACATGATGGAGTGAAACTCCCTTAATTAATGAAAAGATAAAACTCTTCTCATAATTATTGGAAGCTAAAAAGGCAACACGTCACGTCATGCCCGCTCACCTGCCTACCACGTCCCTAGGACTTCCCCGGTACAAATAACAGTCAAGCACACAATTACATACCATAGAGCTATTGATTTATTGAACAAATAAATGGGTCAGCCCATAATAAATCCAACAATCCCCACCAAGCTCTAGGGTTTTTAACTATGTAGTTCCATAATCACAATTCTTTGATATACCAGTTTTTCGATGGAGACTGTTAAGTTGAACATCCACCTAGAACAACAGTTTCACTCAGTCACAACTGAACAATGGACTATGCCTTGAATTGACAGTTTTGTGCGACGTAAGATTCACTCAAGTCCTTTGCTGATACTAGGCTGCAAAAGCATCCCCGCTGTTTTGAAGCATATAAGTCACACTTCAGTGCCTTTCATGAGTGTTTAGGAATTACCCAAATTCCATAGACCATGACCAGTAGTTTGACTCATATAGGTGTACTCCTCATCAGATGTTCTATAGGACAACATCTCACCTTTGGAATACATTAAGGTAAATACCATCCTGTCTTACAGATAGGAAAGATGTGCATCAGAAATGACTCAAGAAAGAGATCTTTCCTCTCATCTACTCTTAGCTTGTTTCACCACTCTACTTCACGGGATCTCCGATCACATAGAGCAGATTACCACCATAGTAGATTTCATATGGGTCACATACCCATTTCTCTCGATGCACCCTCTATCACATTTTGTGATAGTCCCTTGGTGTATTGATCTGCCAAATTATTCGACGTATGGACATAGTCCACCGTTATAACTCCGGAGGTTTTCAACTTTCTGATAGATTTTAATCTTCTCTTAACATGCCTTGTAGACTTCATGTTATTCCTGGAACTGTTAACCTTTGTAATCACAGTCTGGTTGTCACAGTTCATGGAGATAGCCGGAATTGTTTTTCAACCACCGGTAAATCCAATAGGAAATCACGTAGCCACTCGGCCTCTGCCCCAACAGTGTCTAATGCTGCGAGTTCTGCTTCCATTGTAGACTTCGTTAAGATAGTCTGCTTGCAAGACTTCCAGGAAACATCGCCACCTCCAAGCAAGAACACATATCCGCTCGTGGCATAAAGCTCATCAGCATCAGAGATCCAGTTGGCATCACAATAGCCTTTCAGCACTCTAGGGTTCCCAGTATAATGTATACCATATGTCATAGTACCTCTCAGATAGTGCAATACTCTCTCAAGAGCACGCCAATGATCATCTCCCGGCTTTGACACAAATCGGCTCAGCTTGCTCACATCATATGAGATGTCAGGCCTTGTTGCACTAGTAAGGTACATGAGTGAACCAATAATTTGGGAGTATGTTAATTGATCCCTTGCTATTCTTCGATTTTTCCTCAATAGCACACTAGGGTCATAAGGCGTGGGAGCAGGGTCACAGTCACTAAACCCAAAGCGACTTAACACCTTTTCCACATAATGGGACTGTAACAAAGTTACCCCACCATCACCTTCTCTGATAAGCTTGATGTTCAGAATCACATTAGCTTCTCCCAAATCTTTCATTTCCAAGTTGCTCGACAAGAGAGACTTTACTTCCTCAATCACATTGAGATTAGATCCGAAGATCAAGATGTCATCAACATAGAGGCACAGTATAACAGCCTCACCCCCACCATACCGATAATACACACACGTGTCAGACTCATTCACTACAAAGCCAACAGCTGTGAGAGTATTATCAAACTTTTCATGTCATTGCTTAGGTGCTTGTTTTAGGCCATACAATGACTTTAACAGCCTGCACACCTTGTTCTCTTGACCATCCACAATGAATCCGTCAGGCTGATCCATATAGATCTCCTCATCTAACTCTCCATTTAGGAAAGTTGTCTTTACATCCATCTGATGAATGATAAGACCATATGAGGCTGCCACAGCAATCAAGGTACGAATTGTAGTCAATCGAGCCACTAGTGAATAGGTGTCAAAGAAATCTTCGCCCTCTTTCTGGGTATATCCTTTGGCCACAAGCATTGCCTTGTACCTCTCAATAGTACCATCAGGCCTAAGTTTTTTCTTGAAAATCCATTTGCAGCCTATGGGTTGACAACCATATGGACGGTCAATGACCTCCCATGTTCCATTAGACATAATAGAATCCATCTCACTCCTTACTGCTTCCTTCCATAAGTCAGCATCAGGAGAAGAATATGCCTCTCTTATGGTGGTTGGATTGTCTTCCACAAGGTACACTATAAAGTCATTACCAAAGGATTTTGCAACCATCGGTCTCTTGCTCTTTCGAGTGACTATAGTGTCATCCTCCTCAGGGATGTGCATATGAGAATCATCAGCATGATCTATAGAAATAGACAGTTCTTGCTCATGGGGAATTATAGTCTCATGACTTATTTCACTATGTGTATTTTTCATGGGAAACCCATTCTCAAAAAAATGTAGCGTCTCTTGATTCCATGATAATATCAACATACATATCAGGCACATCAGATTTTATAATTAAGAACATATATCCAGTGCTGTGAAAGAAATAACCAAGAAAAATACAATCAACAGTTTTAGGTCCAAGTTTACGCTTCTTGTTGATTGACACATTCACTTTTGCCAAACATCCCCAAGTGCGCAAATATGAGAGATTTAATCTCCTCTTTTCCCATTCCTCGAATGGTGTGATCTCTTTGTTTTTTGTTGGAATTCTGTTCAGGACATGACATGTTGTCAATATTGTCTCACCCCACCATTCCTTGGATAATCCTGATGTACTCAACATGGCATTCACCAAGTCTGTTAGAGTGCGGTTTTTCCGTTCGGCAATCCCATTGAATTGTGGTGAGAATGACGATGTCCTCTCATGAACAATACCATGCTCCATGCAAAACTCATCGAACACATTAGAGAAATATTCTCCACCTCGATCGGACCTTAACCGTTTAATTTTTCTTTCAAGTTGGTTCTCAACTTTAGCTTTATAAGCCTTAAAATAATTAAACGCTCCATCTTTTGTTTTTAATAGATACACATAGCAAAATATCGAAGAGTCATCTATAAAAGTGAGAAAGTATCTTTTACCGTCTTTAGTCAAAATTCTATTCATCTCACACAGATCAGAATGAACAAGTTCTAGAGGTGCCAAATTTCTCGCCTCAGCAGCCTTGTGGGGCTTACGGGGTTGTTTTGATTCAACACACATATGACACTTAGACTTTTTGATCAAGTTAAATTTAGGAATTAAATTCAGATTTGCTAACCGTATAAGACAACCAAAACTTGCATGACAGAAGCGTGAATGCCATAAATCTGACTCATCAGAAATATCAACAGAATTCACCATCTTATTACACACATCATGCAGTGATAAGCGGAACAGACCTCCGCAATCATATCCTTTACCCACAAAAGAACCATGTTTCAACACAACACATTTATTCGATTCAAGTACAACTTTGTAGCCATCTCGACATAGCATAGAAGCACTAACAAGGTTCTTCTTGATGGATGGCACATGTTGCACGCTCTTTAATGACACCGTCTTTTCCCAAGTAAACTTCAGAATGACCGTACCAACATAAAAAACATGAGCACGCGATCCATTTCCCATCAACAAGGCGTCAGATCTCCCGACCTGATAAGTGGAGAACAAAGAAACATCAGCACACACATGTATATTTGCACCACTGTCCATCCACCACTCTGGTGAATTACATACTGAAAGAACAAATGGTACAAAATTACCATACCTAGATGTTCCTCCTTCAGTATCAGCAGTAACAACATTAGCTGTTTTCTTCTCTTGTTTGAACTTACGATCTGGACACTCATTTGCCCAATGCTGTTCACTGCCACACACATAGCAGCTTCCATTTCTCTTATTATTACTATTGTTCTTCTTTTTAAAATGTGTTGTCTGAACAGGCTTAGGGCGTTCTCTTGTTTGTTCTGGTTTTTCTTCTTTTTATTGAAATTACGAAAATTAGAGTTTCTCTTCTACACAACATTTGCAGTAGAGTTCTCAACATTTTTTCTATTGTCCTTTGCTCTAGCTCTCTCCTCAACATCAAGAGTACCAATGAACTCTTTCACATTGAACTCTTGTCTCTTATGTTTGATGGAGGTGCCAAAGTCCTTCCAAGAAGGTGGTAACTTAGCGATTATACCGCCAGCCACAAACTTGTCAGGCAAAGGACAAGGAAAAAGTTAAAGTTCCTTTGCTAGTGTCTGAAACTCATGAGCCTGTTCCACTACCGATCGGTTCTCAACCATCGTGTAGTCATACAGGTGCTCCATGAGGTATAGCTCGCTACCAGCATCAGTAACTCCAAAATTTCCAACAAGTGCATCCCACAACTCTTTTTCCGTGGGAAGAATGATATAACTTTTCTGAAATTTTGTATCAAGTGCGCTAATCACTGCACCTTGAAAGAGGTTGTCATCAGCCTTAAACCTAGCCTCATCCGTAGGAGGAAGGTTAGCAGGTTTGCTCTCAGCGGCATAAAAACATGACATAACAGTGAGCCACAATTTCATCTTAGCTTTCCATATCAAAAATGTTTTACCATCAAACGGATGAGGCTTTAAAACGGCAACAAAACCTCTGACAGAAAAATGCCTATAATTAGGTTTTTAGATTGTTTGAATATTAGGCAATTTTCATATCATTTTAATTTCATAAATTAACATAATTATGATGACATATAAAGGATTATATATAATTGAGATAATGACATCAGTCATATTCATAGCAACATGAAACATGTAGATGTCAAAAGCATGTGAACATGATATATATAACATAACATCAAAGCATGACATATATATATATATATGTATGTATGATAACAACAACTACTACTGGACTGCATATGAAACGACGATACAGACCTACTGAAACGTATACGTAGAAATATATGAAACAACATAACAGTAACATTGAAACATATATGCAGAACATGAAACTAGCAGGAACAGAGAGCATACAGATTACGAAACGACACAGCAGAGCATGTGAAACAGACTCGCTACAACTGATGAAACAACATGGATAAACTATTGAAACATATAAAAATTGTACGATGAAAAATAGAGACGTGACGAGATGAACATACCCGCCCATCCGTGCAACATCTGATGTATCAGAACCTTGACCAACCTCGATAGTCATGACGTAGAGGACGAAAGTGTACTGTCCACCGGGAAGAAGACGACGACGCCGTGTACTCCAGGAAGAAGACCACGACGACGGCGACGGCGGCAACCTCCAGGAAGAAGACGACGACGGCGAACTGCGGGAGCGTCTCCTCCGGGAAGAAGACAACGGACGTCGATGGTGAGGAAGAAGATGACGACGATGAACGACGACGGCGTTGGGCAGTCGCGATGACGCTCCCCAAAAAACCTAATTGTCGATCCCTGTGCAAGGTCTCGAACGACAAGGGCTCCGGAGGCACCTGCCCTCTCGCTCTTCCGTGTGCGCGGAATTACGAGATGAGAATGCAACTAGCAGCGGAACTGTGTCTAAAATATTCGGAACCGTTTAGAGTTGGAACTGGGTGGGAATATATCTCCCGCATGGGAGGCCAAGGGGCTGCGCAGGCTCCTAGCGCACGAGAGACTGAAGGACGAGACGCGCATGGAGGCATGCATTCGTGGAGAGAGGGAGAATGCGTAGGATTCTAGCCATCAAGCCAAAATAGAAACTCCGGTAACTCTCTCCCATTACAAGCATGCATGCACGGGACATGATAGAGTGAAACTCCCTTAATTAATGAAAAGATGAAACTCTTCTCATAATTATTGGAAGCTAAAAAGTCAACACGTCACGTCATGTCCGTTCGCCTGCCTACCACGTCCCTAGGATTTTGCCGATACAAATAACATTCAAGCACACAATTACATATCATATAGCTATTGATTTATTGAATAAATAAATGTGTCAGCCCATAATAAATCCAACGGCGGAGACGGGTCCACCGCGCCGCCCTTGCCACCGTTCGGACGCTTCATCTCGCCGGGTAGACGCTCTCGAATCCTCGCTGAACCGCAACAGCATCGCGTTTCGCGGACTCTGAAGCTGCTTGTATCAGCTATTCTCGCCACGAGTGGAGTCGACTCGGAGGAAGGAGGTGACGGGCAGGCGAGGACGACCAGGACTCCATCATAGGAGCAACCCGAGGAAGACGCGGACGGAAACGGACGGCGCCGCAAATAGCATTATTCAATGACATGTGGGACCCAGAACGGAAAGGGTATCCGGGCCCACGTGCCGGTGAGTTGGAGACTTGGAGTACGGTATCGTCCCCGTGCCTTCTCCGTTATAAAGACGTCTCTTCTCTGGTAAGGTATTCTCTCTCTCTCCGTCTCTCGCTTCGCCAACGCCGGCGAGAGCTAGGGTTTCGTGCGCCACCGCCACTTCCGCTCGCCATGGCCAAGGCCCCCACGTATCAGATCCTGGTGCGTCTCCTCGACGGGCGCACCAGATGTCTCCGCTTCTCCACGCCCACCGTCTCCGGCGCCGTGCTCCTCGACTCCGTCGCGTCGATCTCTCGCGTCCCCGCCGCCGCCCTCCGCCTCGTCACCGGCCGCATCGACGTCTCTCCGTCCAACGTCCTCACCTCAGCAGCTGATGGCCAGTTCCCCTCCGCGTCCGCGCTCCTCCGCCTTCGAGGAGGCAAGGGCGGGTTCGGCTCCCTCCTCAGAGGGGCGGCCTCCAAGGCGGGGCAGAAGAAGACCAGCAACTTTGACGCTTGCCGCGACATCAGTGGCCGCCGCCTCCGTCACGTCAACGCTGAGCGCCGCCTCGAGGAATGGAAGGCCGAGGCCGCCGACCGCCAGCTAGAAAAGCTCGCCGAGAACTTCATCAAAAAGAAGGCCAAGGAGGCGGGCCGCGGCCGCGGACCCTCAGCTGCTGAGGTGGACAAGTACCTGGAGAAGTACCGCAAGGATGCTGAGATCTGCGTCAACGCGGTTGAAGAATCCGTGCGTGCATCTCTTGGAAAGAGGAAGACCGCGCCTAAGCCACCCTCTGGCGCAGACGCTAAGAAGCTTAAGATTTGGTGAGTAGCGTCCAATCTTTTAACATTAAAACATCTTGGTTCAATTACAGATTACCAAAATCAATTAGTTCTTATGAAACTTTTGTATGCTTAATTCAGCTACTACCTCCGTCCCAAAATACATGAATTCCTATAATCACTTAAGTCTATCTTAAGTGTGACTAACTTTATACTAGGGAAGAGCAACATCATCTATTGCACCAAATATGTGCAGCATGAAAATATATTTCATGGAGTATCTATCTAGTGATACTAATTTGGTGTCATAGATATTGGTGTTCTATTCTATAAACTTGATCAAAGTTAAAATAGTTCGATTAAGGACAACTCTAGAAGTTGATTTATTTTGGGACGGAGGAAGTATTTGTGAGGCCAATCTCAATGGAAAGTTTCATTTTGTTTTCAAGATGTGTCAGCCTTGGAAACTGAACATGAAACATCTTCTGCTAATTGCGCAATTTCATTTTAGTGATTCATAAGCTTGCTGCAGCATTTAATTATTCCATGTTGTGATCAATTGTGCCATGTAAACTATATAGCCATTTAATATTGTTCTAAGTATTAGCATATTAAAACATGGTCATATTCTTGTTTCATCTCCATGGAACTCTCATCTTCTCACTAATTTGGGCGAGTAATGTGGGCATGTAAGCGGCATTTCATGTTTGATTTTCTCAAATCAACAAGTCAATTTTGATAGTTTTTCTGGTAAACCGCAAATTTAAGTTACTTATGGGGTGGGGGGTGGGGGGGAGGGGTAAAATAAAGTTCCGTGCAGTTCTGTGTTTTGTTTTTAGGTAGCTAACTAAATCAAATATATCCACGATAGCTTAATGTTTGATGTTCTAGTTTGTGTTGTGAGGTGTCTGAATTATTTCGATTATGCAGGTTGGAAAGAACAAAGTAGAAGAAGATGAAAGTGATAGTGACAGTGATGTGGATGATGAGGACATTGAAGATCATGAGAGGACAAAGGCAAAATCTGTAGTAGTTGATGATGGGAATTGCTCAAATGGATCCAGCAAAAGCGAGGAAAAGCTTGATCTGGGTTCTGTTTCTGGGTCACATTCAGAAGGAGAATCCTCAGGGGAAAGGTCCCAACTGACAACAAGATCAGGAGCTGCAGGTGGTGACTTCGAATCTGATGGTAGTGCGGAGCCTGAGGTAGGAATGGTGGATCATCTCATTTGTGTGAACAGTGCTGCTGCTGCTGCTGCTGCTGCTGCTTCAGAAGAAGTGCTGAAATCAGATGAAGTGACAGCAGATGAGGATAACACTGCTTCAGCTACTTCAAACCAAAACAATCCAGAGGTACCACAAGTTGAAGAAGCGCTGGAAGCAGACAAGGATAGCACTACTTCAGCTACTTCAAACCAAAATAATCCTGAGGTGCCACAAGTAGAAAAATATGCTGATGCCAGCAAATCTTATTCAGAACCATTGGAGCTTGCAAATTACAGTACAGCTGCAGAATTGGAGGTATGTTTTTTTTTTCATGGCAGGTTCTTGTTTGTTATTTTGGTTACATGATAGTCAGCTCTAGAAATGTTTTTTCCTGAGTAATGACTTTGTCAGAAATTAGAAGTATACTGTATACGTATACTTTTGGGAATATTGGCCAGCTCTTCTAGTAAGCAGTTACTAGGTCAATCTAAATAGCACTATTGTCTTCTATAGTTAGCCCTCCTAGGCTCCAATACTCTGACAAACACTACACTATTGAATTGCTATTTCTGTTCCATCAATATATGAAATATATGAAATGGCAAGTGGGTAATCACTGTATATAGATATTATTGGCCCTCAAATACTCGTTGTCAATTCTGTTCCAATTTAATAATCATTTGAAGCGGACAATGGGATGGCTTTGGAAATTAATATGGAATCAGATTATTGTAGTATAGATATAATTAGCTCTCCAATAGTCCAACACTCTGACGAACACTTAGTTATCTCTTTCTGCCAATTCTGTTCCATTTTGGTATTCATTTGAAGTGGCATATGAGATTGGCTTGGAAATTAATGGGCAATCAGCTTATGAGAGGTCCATAGTTTTGTACATGTGAAGGTAATGTACAACAATGATGATGCTCATTCAAACGCACACTATCAGCACACTGTGTTAATCCACATGCTTCATTCCGTTTTCTTTAGACACTTCTAATCAGTTCTTGTATTGTGGACTTGTGGTAATATGTCCATATCCTACTTGGCTGTTTGAGCACAGTTCACTGGATTTATGTTCTGTTTTCCATATGAACTCTATCCACAAGGTTTTGGCTTTTTGTTTATTTTTTTCTTGCTTTTATTATATAATTAAGACAAATAAGGGTCTAGGTTTTTGTTTGATCACTGTTTTCCTTCTCTGTATATTAACTTAAAGTATATATATCAAGCCTTTTGCTTTATGATGTCCTGATCTCAATGTTGTTTCTCGCATTTCTAACCACCTCTATGGTTTTGCTGTTGCCTTATATAGGTGCTTGGTATGGAGAAGCTAAAACTGGAGCTGCAATCTCGCGGATTAAAATGTGGTGGAACTTTACATGAGCGAGCTGCCCGACTCTTCCTTCTGAAGACAACTCCATTGGATAAGTTACCAAAGAAGCTGCTCGCAAAGGCCACTACTGGGGGGAAGTGAGAACCTGTAGCAACATATAAACAAGTACTAAAGGTGCAATGCTTAAGTTTTTCTTTGGCGATATATGGAAATCTGTTGTCGTGTAACCATGTGTTATAAGCCCTTGGCTTGGCATTGACATTTAATGAGATGTCTGTATGTACGTATATGTTAACCGTTACATGGAAGCCCTAAGTTTGGACTAAGATTTGTGATGCCTTAAACTTTGCCACAAAAAAAAAAAAACAGAGGGAGGGGGGTGGGGGGGGGGGGGGGGGGCGAAGTTTGGCATCCCGTTGCCTTGTATAAACAGTTGCACCTGTTGAGCCCCTTGGATTGGTTAGCAATTCAGATTGTCCATGGCTTAGGTAGGATTTCAGAACAGATTGGGCAAGTGTTCTGTTGTGGAGAGGCATAGAACAGGGCTTAGAAATTAGCCGTGGAGCCACGACAGGTTAACTGAACTGCATCTTAAAAATGAAAGTAAAGGATTCACTCCGATAGTCAGATTAGTGGTGTTTGGACCAATTTGGGTTATTATAATGAGTATTATATCAATTATGATTACAGTAATCTAGATTGTGGGTTGTAATAATAATCTAATTTGTTTGGAACCTTGTATTGTTGTTTGGACTACAATTAATCTCTTATTCGTTGTCAATTGTCACTCTGTTCTAGCTTGTCTGAAACGGTCAAGGATAAGGTCACGTTGGCCTCTTAAGGTTGATCACGATAAAACTTTTGAACCGGTCTACAATTGCTGTGACGGAGATGGCCTCATTAATAGCTTCAACGAAGGACTACTTATTTCAAGTTAGAGCATCTCCAACGGTTTTGTATTTTTTATTTGATAAAATTAGGAATTTGTCAAGTCCTAATTTCCCATTATTCACTTGGCAAAACTACAAAAGAGGAAAATATCCCGAGGGAGTAGCAAGCGGGGCAATTGTCAAGCTAACCTCGGCTTGGCATAGATGTCAAATATCACCTGGTGTTTATCAAGTTAACAAAAATGTCAAGCTTATTTGCCAAACCGTTAGATAGGAGATTTTTAGGCTTTTTTACAAAAACAAGAATGTCAAACCTATTTGTAAAACCGTTGGAGATGCTCACAATTATGCTCGCCTATATGAACTATTTTGAGTGTGTTCCGTTGCTCCTGCTCCACCTCCATCGATGTGGTCGTGGTAATATTGTAAGGTTACGCCATGGATAGGCTGGTAACACCGTAATATAGCCTGTTTAAAAAAGCTAAAGGTGCCAAACACAGGTACGAAGGAGGGAACTTACATAGAACGGTAGTTAATCCCGGAGGTACTGTTATATAGGAATATGTTCAATCTAATCAAAACATAATTTTTTTAAAAAAAAATGATTTTGAGCTAGCTTTTACAATCGGCCCACAAAACGAAGGTGGCTTTTGAAAAGCAGAAGCTCGAGTAAACTGACCCCCTTTATTAGACGCTTGGTAATCAAACATCTGACCTTGACCGCCGTCTTGGGGATGAAATGAAATGAAAAGGTAGATCAGAAAGGAAGAAAGTTACTCAGAACGGATCAGGCAGTGCCCGAACGTGATGCCGTGGATCGATGAGGACGCGTCCGCGGTACCGCCTTTTGTTACCCGGGAGCTTAGCGTGAAAACGGCGGGCCACTTGCGCGCGCAGGTCGACTGTTCCTAGCACTTATCTGATTGATCTACCTGGCCTGGCCCCGGTGCCGGTGCCGGTGGTGAATCAACACTAGCTCCTCTCCTGACGTACGCGACGAGACCACCACCACTTGGCACTTGCCCGTCGTCGTCCCGTTGCTTTCTCCTCCATGACGAGGTAACCCGTGTGAAAGGGTAAGGTTCGAACAGTGGTGGCGCAGCCAATGCAAATGCTCGCTGCTGATGCATCCGCCGCCGTGGCAGGTTTCGCTGGCTTCCCTCCGTTCAGAAATTAAACTGAGCAGAAGAAAGCTTGAAGATGAAGCGATAGCGGTGAAGGCGATAGAGACGAAGTGCTCATCATGACCTAAGAAGCTAGCTGAGCTGTCGTCGAACGAAATAAACCATGGAGATGCTCCTGTCGAATCATTTTGGTAGTGAACCACCAGGCCGGTATACGAAGATCTAAATATCTATACTGTAGAGAACTATAAAGCTGATCAAGCTCTAGTTGCCACCTCTTTCTTTCCACAACACTCCTATGTATGTACATATATGTACTACAGACACGGCCTAGTGACCAAGGAACCATACCATACAGCATACACTCCTCAATTTGGAACGGCAACTGGCTTAGGAAACTTATCTAGCTAGCTAACAAGTTGCTCAACGTCTAACTTATAATTCTAAGCAAACACCGGCACTCAATAAGCTACTGTACTAGCGGTGTCACACCACCGGTGTGCTTTCAACCGTCTTCTCCTTTATTATCGGCGGGAGCGTGGACCTCCGCGCGCCACCGCTGGTCCCGGCCCGCATCACGCCTTTGAGCTCAGCCATCCTGGCCTTGCGCTCCCGCGCGCTCCGCGCTCTCAGCCTCGCCACCAGCGCCTCCGCGTCCTTCCTCGTCATCACCATCCTCACCGTGAGCACCTTGCCAGCCGGGGCCGGAGCCGCACCGTCAGCACCAGAACCACCGGCCCGAAGAGCTCTCCCCGCACTTGGTCGACGCTCCTCCTCCCCTGCTTGCGCGTCGTCGTCCCGCCCCTGCTTGCGCGCCGTGGTCACCACGCGGCGACTCGGCGTGGCAGGAGGCGCCGCCTCGGTGACGACGACGTTCTCGGGGCGCCTGTGCTGGCCGGTCCCGGCGCCCCTCCTGCCGGTGCCGATGGCGGTGGCCTCGCGGGACGCGCGCGGCGGCACGGTATTGCCCATGTGTGATGTGTGTGCGTGCGTGCGTGGAGCGGAACTGGCCAAGTGAATGGTTACTAGTGACACGAGATGGTGGTGTCCGGAACTATTTGTAGCGTCGCGAAGCGGGTCTGGACTTGTTCAGACGACAGGGGTAACAGGGACGTGTGCACAGCGCGGCGCGGATAAGTTTTCTCGTTCTCTCGTGCTCCAGCTCCAGTGGGGGGCGGCTGCCTGAACGGAAGCGCGGGAACTAAGGCCTGTTTGATTGAGACCCTATGACTATGAGGCAGGTTCAGGCATCGATCTCAGTCTCGACGTCTAAAATCGATCGAACGTCTAGGATAAGTGGCTGAGTCAGGGAAACCTTCTCTAAATGCCTAATGATTCACGTACGTACTTGAGCATAATTATACTTCTTCGTTGTTATATATATTAAGAAATGGTTTTTTAGATATAAGATCAGTTTTTTTTTGTCGTTAGATATAAGAAGAGAAGTCACTCTATCCATTCATTGTTTTAAACGGTCTCGAATAAATTAAGTTTCAAGTTGCCCAACCCTTTTTTTTTAATCAAGATAGCACCTTTGAACTGGTTTATATAGACCGTGACGGCGTCAAAGTGGCTCATCAAGGCACTAACTAACAACTGCAAACTGCCAATGAATCTCGATCTCCATACATATTAGTTATTATTATTTTTGAAACAATGAGAGCCAGCACGTCTTTTGGAACCAAAGTTAGTGTGGCGGATTTGTTGGTGACTATATCATGCCATATGTTGCTATATTAAGTTAAGCGAATTTAATTAAATACTTTCTGTCAATTGTTTGGTCATGGGTTATGGCATCGATTGTGCCAAGGTTCTCAGAAACAAACAATAAGTCAACCACTACAACATAATCAAGGATAGAATCATCTCATCTCAAAACATCCTTGATTTTTAGGATCGAATGGTCCTATATTCTGTATCCGGTTAAGAAGGATGGGTCCATTGAACTAAACAGGATATATAGGGTTTTGACACCATCAATCATTGTTAGCTGCTCGTCATCCTCTCATCCACCTCGCTTCTTCTCTTGATTTCTCTATCCGACTCCTCCCCATTGTCTTGCCTGCCCATCTACGCAGGCTGTGCCTGTACCACGCCGCTCGAACCTACACCGCATACCTATTAAACTACTATATGGTTCCAAAAATTTGAATAAGAAATCAAGCATATAAAGTGTTTGTGCTCATGAAGGTATTACAACAACCCTTTCTTATGCATGTCATGGTCATTTGGTTCCTAAAATAAATAAATACATGGGTGAGTAAAGAAAAATACTTATCAAGTACATATAGAACCAGGGGAAGAAACACAACATGTGAATTCATGAAGAAAAAATAGAACATCTATGAATAGTACTAACTCTGTTCTAAATTATAGTTTGCTTGACTTTTTTTACTTCAAATTTGACTATTTGATTTATTTAAAAAATTGTTTAAAATATTACTTCTTTTGATATGTCTTGCTTTACTAATAATTTTTTTTCAAGAATAACTTAAATTTAACTATACTTGTATAACTTTTTTTTTACTAAGACGAGTAGTTAAAAGTCGGGATAAAAAAGTTATACAAACTATAATTTAGAATGGAGAGAGGAACCATGTGTGCGGTGCGGTTCCCGGCTTTGGGTGAAGGAAGGAAGGAAGGAAGGAGCCCTTGTTTATGATGCTATCCGTTCTAATGGAAAATCAAAGTCCAACCCGATCGTTTTTGTAATGATCCATGGAAACATATATATAGATGTGCACGCATGTGCTGATGTGGAGCCACCTCTTGGCAGAGCTCGTGCGTAGCACATGGCCGGGTGACCAACCAGCCAGCCATACTATACTATACTGTACTTGCTTAACCGAAACAACAAAAGAACACTGAGCTAACAAGTTGGTAGTAATTAGTACTACGTACTACTTCTAAGCAATGTCCGGTACTGTAGCCGGACTAGTCGTGTCACAGTCTCACGCACGGACTGACGTACTCTCACACCACTGGGACTGGGATGCTCATGCTCTCCTTCAAGTAAGCTAGTAGCTAGTTCTCCTTTATCGGAGCGAGGCTGGGCTTCCACGCGTCCCGGCACGGCGTCGTCGGGCTCGCGCCGCCGACGCAGTCGTCCCCGGCACGGAACTCGTCCTTGATCTCGTCCATCCTGGCCTTGCGCTCCCGCGCGTTCAGCCTCGCCACCAGCGCCTCCGCGTCCTTCCTCTTCAGCACGATCTTCACCGTCACGACCGCGGCGGCCGAGGCCTGCTTCTGCTTGCCGACGGCGTCGTCGTGGTCGTCGTGGTCAGCCCACGAGACTCGCCCCGCAACACGAGCACGGGAACGCCCCGGCCCCGCCCGCGTCGTCTCGTCGTCCTGCGGCTGCTCGAGCTCGACGTGGTCCCGCCGCTTGCGCGGCGTGACGGCTAAGCGCCTCGGCGGCACGGCATCCGCCGGCACCTCGGTGACGAAGCTCTTGGGAGTGGGACGCCGCCTCCCCCTAGTCGTCACGGCGGCCGTGCCGGTGCCGGCCTCCTTGCGGCACATGCGCGGCGCCGCCACGGTGTTGCCCATATGTCTTCTGTGCGTGCGTGCAAGGGTGTTGCACTGCCGCTGCCTCCACTGGCGACTGGTGGACACTGGACAGCGGGACTGGTGGTGCTCGGCTCGGCTGCTGCTGGCCCGGGCCGGGCGGTTAAATACATAGTGCGCGCACATTGTAGCGTGCGCGAAGGGGGGAGGACTCGTTCCACCTGGGTAAAAAGGACGTGCGCAGCTCGCCGTATAGACCTGGGCAGGGTCCACGGGGGACTGAACTGAACTCTGAGCTGAGGGCTTCTCTTCTACCGTCGCCTTTTGGAGGGTGGACCGGGGGCTGGTGTGGTGTGGCTGCGTTGAGAGTGCCACGCCCACGCAAAACAGAGTTACCTGGCCTCGAGACCGTGGACGACGGGGCGGAATTGGCGCGTTTCGCCTCGATTCGATTCGAGTTGAGCTTTTGACCACGGGTGACGGTGACTTATTAGTGCCGTGGTGCTCGCGACCAGACTAGCCGGCCGGGAACGGATGCGAGCGTTGGTCAGAATTCCGTGTGGCTGACGTGGCGTTTTGTTGTGCGATAGTAGATAGGTGGGGGGTGGGCTCCCTATTTCTGGAAAATGGCCGTTTTCAGTTTCCTAGAAGATGGTGCGCGGAGCGTATCGGAAAATCTGAAGGCAACTGCCAACTGAACTGATCGACCGTGGAGGCCCGAGTGACGCCTTGAGTTGACCGTGAAGGGATCTGTGCTACGCTTTGCGTTGACAGGCCGTTGTCAGCTAGTACCACAGGGTGATCCACTGTCCTTGGTTTACTCCGTTCTGTTCAGTCATATTTTCGTTTCATTCATGCAAGAATACAATTGCTATGGTAATTTTCGCGAACTTTTTTCATTCAAAAATTCAATGGTCCAACCTGTTGTCATTTTTCTGGATTTTCAATCGTCCTGACAGTTTCAGAGCAGCTGGTCAGGCATGGTGTTGGTTAACTCAATCACGAACCCGTGGGCGCGACGAGCTAAACTATCCACATTCAAATCCAAATCCAAACGCCTATAATAAACCAACAACGAGAACGAGACTCAGCCTCGTATAACCAGAAGACCCGAAAGATGTAAACTCTCGGCATATTTGCAGAAAATAATCGCCATATTACCCGACAAATTTACATCTATTATTTTTAATAAACGGAAAACTGTACATTATTTGGACTACAAAACCACATGCAAACATGCAAAACATAATAAATGGAGAAGAAAAAGAAACAATTGCCACCAAAACTTTCAACTGTTTATCTATCGTCAAAATATAGAAGGGCTTTCTTTCCTTGATGAGCCCCGGGTGTATCTGTTTCTTAGACAACTACAAGAACAGTATTTGCTGTGAGGAATCACAGGATATACTGACGAGAACCTAAAACATGCTTCACTTTTATATGCTTTTATTTATGCCGCAACCGGCTGGACGAGCCCTGCCCCGGAGGGAGTGATGTCGCCTGCAGCATTTTCATCATACCTTGATAAGTACTTCTCTACCGCTGCAGCAGCCTGCCGCCCCTCCGTGATAGCCAAACCACCAGTGATTGTCCACGTCTGCAGTCCCCGGCTGCAAACACACCATCAACACTGGTCGCAAAGTCTCCAAACTGCGCTTTGAAGTTTGATCTGTTGTCCTTCTCCAAACCCAGTTTCTCAGCGATGGTCTGCAGGAACACAAGACTGTTAATTGATGACATTTCTCATAAATGGTACTTTAGGCACTATAACAATAGTAATTAGGCACTAGAACTAGAAAAGCCTTGAGGGGTACTAACCGCTTCAGGACCCAAGAATCCCATAGCTAGGAAGACGAGATCAGCCTCAATAATCTCTTCTGATCCTTCGATCTCCTTGAGTTGAAATCTTCCATCTACTTTCTCCCACTTCACACGCACTACCTCAAGGGCCTTAACCTTGCCATTTTCATCGCCAATAAAACGCTTTGTCAAGACTTCATAAGTTCTTGGATCCTTCCCAAACTTGGTAGCAGCTTCTTGATGCCCATAGTCTACACGGAAAATTCTTGGCCACTAAAAGCAAAAGGAGAAAGCAAATAAGAACACTCAAGCTGGAAAAGATGCACAAGCAATGATATATTCCTGCACTCAGAATCTAAGAGCATCTCCAAGAGACTCTCCATATCCTTTCTATATGCTAGGAATAGAGATTTTGGTGAAAAACTGTCCTCCAACAGCTTATCTAAATGATCTTCTAAATATAGCCATCCTATATTCCGGATTTTTCGCTAGCCAAATATAGAAGACGAGAATGACTCTCTAGAGTATGCATGTGATTTAGAAGAGCTGTTGGAAAATTAAAAGATATACAAAACGATTTTTATGCAAATGACTCTCCAAATGATGATTTAGAGAGTGAGATTTAGAAAGACTCTTGGAGATGCTCTAAGGATAAATACAGTACTCTAAAAATATAACTGCAAAGGGAGAAAGATAGTCACCTGGGGCCATGGGTTGTCAGCAGCTCTATTGCTTGGTGGTTTTGACAGGAGTTCAAGATTTACAAGGTTGGTGCAACCATGCCTAATAGATGTGCCAATGCAATCTGTGCCTGTATCACCTCCACCGATAACCACCACCTTTTTTCCACGGGCGGATATATATTTACCATCCTCTAGGTTGCTGTCAAGTAAACTTTTGGTATTTGCATGGAGAAATTCCATTGCGAAATGAACTCCAGATAGCTCACGCCCAGGGATGGTGAGGTCTCTGTTAAGGACATGCTCATAGGTCAAAACAGCACAACTATTTGAAGTATATGTCACATCATGCTATTTTTGTTTGCAGTTATTGAAGGATATACCATCTGTATTTTACAAACACAGGTATATTTGGGAGCTAGTGTAAATCATATTTTATCTGGGTGCCTTTAGTTTGTTACCTTGGTTTTGTTGCTCCACAAGCCAAAATAACTGCATCATTCTCAGAACGTAGGTGTTCAATTGAGTACAAAGGATCACTACCAACACTGGCATTGACCACAAATGTGACACCCTCTTCAGCCATTAAATTAACACGGCGCTGGACAATGCCAATCTTGTCTGTCTTCATGTTTGGCACACCATACATCATTAAACCTCCAATTCGGTCTGCACGTTCAAACACAGTTACGAAATGGCCCATTTTATTCAGTTGATCTGCAGCAGCCAAACCAGCTGGTCCACTGCCAACAATGGCCACCTTCCTTCTGTAATAGGAACATTTCATTGTTAATGAGCATAACTGAGATACTACCTAGTAGTGAAATTAAACAGCATATGCGGACAAAAATAAATGAATAATTTTAAAGCTAAAAAGTAAATACCCTGTTCTTTGAAGTGGAGGTCGTGGAACCATCCATCCCTCTTCGAAACCTTTGTCTATGATTGCACATTCTATACTTTTGATAGACACCGGATTCTCAATAATCCCAAGTACACATGACCCCTCACAAGGAGCAGGGCAAACTCGTCCAGTAAATTCAGGGAAGTTGTTTGTCTCAAGTAATCGATCCAATGCTTCGCGCCATTTGTTCTCGTGAACTAATTCATTGAATTCTGGTATCTTATTTCCAAGAGGACAACCAGCACCTGAGCTTTCCTGTGAAAGTAAAATAAAAATGTTACAAAAAGAGTTCCAAAATCTTATCAGTAAATAAGAAAAGGAACAAACAAGTTGTATTACAGAAGTACTGTAGAGAAACAACAAATTCAATTCAGCAACAGAATCTGAATCTGAATAAAGAAAATGTATCCATCTTAACGATGATGGAAAGAGAATTAAAATATATACTCCCTTCGTCCTAAAATATAAGGTATTGAAGCATCCAAATTTTGTCCTAAATTATAATGTATTATTAGGTGAATTAACTCCCCCAAAGTCGCAATCACATCCGTACCTGCCATTAGTGTCTACCACCAAGCTCAAAATATGTTAAGCACAACGTCTATCTATTGTTAAGGGAGGGTTACATGCGCCATATCCATTTCCCCATAATTTGTCCTAAAATTACTAGTATTCCTTATATTTCGGGGTGGAGAGTATAAAATAATAACAGCAAAAATAGAAATGTCACCTGATGACAGAAAGGAGTGCCACAGTCCATGCAACGAGCAGATTGTGTATTTAATAGTGGGCCAGGTGTTGATTCAATTGCAACTTCCTTCCAATCTTTAACACGCTCTTTTGGATCTCTGTAAGAAATACTTTCCCGCTCATATGTGATAAAACCTCGATACTTTTTGGCATTGGCAACACGTGTTGGTCGGCTTGCTGATTGATCCGGTTGTACTTTCTGTACATCAAAGTTGATACAAGTAGTCAATGAGAGCTTCCAAGAATTGGAATTTAATTATTAGCTGTTTCTGATGAGTAATCATTTGTGCAAGAATTTAATTTTGTATTGGATGAATATAAAATCATAAATAAATTAGAAATGTTTAGGTATGATGAATATTAGTTTACAATAGCTAAGTAGGAATCCGTGATATGAAAAATGAAACAGAGTTGCCACTTGAAAATGCATCTTACCTTAGTTGTCACAGAAATTCCATTTGCTATCTTAGGCTCCTTTGCATGCTTAGCAACAGCCTTTTCCGCCTTCATGTTTTCTAAAACCCTCTTATAATCCCTTGGATATACTTTTACAAACTTTGGAAGAAGATTATCAAAATCAGAGAGTATGTCTCTAGCCAAAACACTCTCAGTGTTGCGACGATGTTGCTCAATCATCATTTTCAATGTGATAATGTCATCTTCTTCCTCCACATGATATAGGTCAACTAACTCATTATTGCAGCGAGCACTGAATTTCCCATCAACATCATAAACATAGGCAATGCCTCCACTCATGCCAGCAGCAAAGTTCCGCCCTGTTTTTCCAAGGATCACCACAGTGCCTCCAGTCATGTACTCACATCCATGATCTCCAATTCCTTCAACCACTGCTTGAGCACCTGAGTTGCGAACACAAAACCTTTCTGCTGCCATACCATTGAAATATGCCTCTCCCATGGTCGCACCATATAGAGCCACATTACCAATTACAATATTGTCCTCTGGAATAAAAGAACTGTTCCTTGGTGGGTACACAACAATTTTCCCACCAGATAAGCCCTTACCGACATAATCATTGCTGTCTCCTTCCAGTTCAAGAGTGATTCCAGGACAAAGAAAAGCACCAAAACTTTGACCAGCACTTCCAGTAAACTTCACATGAATTGTACCAGCAGGCAATCCATTCATGTGATAACGTTTTGTGACTTCATGACTGAGCATAGTTCCAACTGCTCGGTTCGTATTCTGGATTGGAGTCTCAATGAAAACACGGACTTGCTTTTCAATAGCAGTTCTTGACAAATCTATTATTTTGTTATCTAATGCCATGTCTAGGCCGTGGTCTTGCTTCTCAACACAGTACTGAGCAACACCTGGACGAATCTCTGAAGCTGGTTTCAAGATTAGTGAGAGATCAATGTTCTCAAGTTTCTCATTGCTCTTCACTACTTCTGGATCAACCTCAAGCATATCAGAACGTCCAACCATTTCAGTAATGGTACGGAACCCAAGGTTTGCCATGATTTCTCTTAGCTCCTCAGCAAGCATGAAGAAAAAGTTAATGACATGCTCTGGTTCTCCAGCAAACTTTTCTCGAAGCACTGGGTCTTGAGTAGCTATACCAACAGGACAAGTATTCAAGTGGCATTTTCGCATCATAATACAGCCAAGTGTGATCAGTGGGGCAGTGCTGAAACCAAATTCCTCTGCACCAAGCAAGCAAGCAACAGCAACATCTCTACCAGTCTTCAACTGTCCATCTGTTTGCAGAACAGCTCGACCACGAAGCCCATTTGCTACTAGAGTTTGATGTGTCTCAGCCAACCCAAGTTCCCATGGAAGTCCCGCATTCTTGATACCTGTCCATCTTGAAGCTCCCGTGCCTCCATCATGGCCAGAAATAAGAACATGATCTGCGTGTCCTTTTACAACACCACTAGCAACAACCCCCACACCAGCCTCAGAAACTAGTTTGACACTGATACGGGCTCCAGGGTTTGAATTCTGCACAGGCAAGAATATCACTATCATTGAACAGCATTTGTAAGTTGGAGATTCACAAACATACATGCAAGTTCACCAGTAAAAAGTAGCAAGAGTAGCCCTCACAGCAAGTGGTTCAGGAATATTAAGATCAATAAGAGGACTTCAGATGTTGATAAGACTCGGGAGTATTAAAATAAATTGAGCCAACAGCAACAATCAATGAGCCATAGATCTTGTGGGTATAGAAAACAGAATTACTCTATTAACAATTTATACCTTAAGATCATGTATAAGCTGTGCAAGATCCTCGATCGAATAAATATCATGATGAGGAGGTGGACTGATCAGTCCTACACCAGCTGTGGAATTTCTTGTGACAGCGATGTCACCAATAACCTTGTGGCCTGGAAGCTCACCACCTTCACCAGGCTTGGCACCCTATAGAAATTTTAAGGTAAAAAATACAGTAAATCCAAAATGGAATATGGAAGATCCATGTTCTTTCAACAGGATGTAATCATTTTTAATGGCTGCATAGTGCATAGTGTTGACAAAGTACCTGAGCCATTTTTATCTGCAGCTCATCTGCATTAGTCAGGTAATAGCTGGAAACTCCAAACCGTCCACTAGCAACTTGCTTGATCGCACTTCGTCTTGGGTTCATTGAGCCATCAGGAAGTGGTTCCATCCGAGAGGGCTGTTCCCCTCCCTCACCTTCACAGATATATTAGAGCAAATTGCATTTGGTCACATAGGTCTTAAACTTGGGAATAAGTATATTTAATATAAAGATCTAGAAGTAGGGGCCTCCCGTGCTGTTGTGTTAAAAAAATACTACTCATGTTCCAGAACTAAAATATGAGAACAAATTAAAGGGGTTTATAATAGGAAAGGAACATTGCGTGCAGCAGGCTGTAGGAGGGAAAAATAACTATTGAAGTACTTCTATTGAAGTACCAGAAATTTATAGCAGAGTCCTCATCAGTTTCGTACTACCGTTTTAAAATTACAAAAGGCAAAAAAAAACTTATCATGCAATAAATTATAAATCAGTATAATATGTTTTCAAGTATTCAACACCAACAAGATGTAAAGGCAACCAGACGGCATGGGATAAGTTTAATTTGATAGCAACAACTTAACTATAGTTTTAGACACAATTGTTTCTAAAATGTTGAAGTGCAGAGGACAGGCTCATATAATAAAACATAGACAACATGCCATTAATGTTTCAGGAAGAACAGCACATCTCTTAAAAAAACTAGAAAATGGTCCATACATCCTACTTTTGTTCAGATGGTTTTTCGGGGAGCTAATGTGCCCAAAAAGAATCCTCCACATTTATAACAGAGAAATGCTACATATGGATGAGAACATACCTGTATTAGATTTTCCTCCAAGTTTGTTCATGGCAATAGCAAGGGCGGTATGTGCTTCCAATGAAATAGAACCATAACTCATCGCTCCAGTACAAAAGCGTTTCACTATCTCACTTGCAGGTTGAACCTCATCCAAAGATATGTTGTCAGAAGTATCTTTAAATTTCAGCATACCACGTAGATTACACGCCTTGTTGAGCTCCTGAATTCGTTTCGAATATTCTTTGTATGCTTCCCGGCTGTTGACTCTAGCCGCTTCTTGTAATTTTCCCATTGCAAGTGGATCGTTGAGATGAATTTCACCATTTTTTCTCCAGTGGTAATCCCCTGGGTTGGGAAGGGCCTTTGCATCTGCACTGCCAGCTGGAGAGGTTCTTGATGGGAAAGCTAACTCATGAAGACGGAGAGCATCTCGTGCAAGCATTTCAAATGTTGCACCCTCAATTCTGCTAGGTGTGCCTTCAAAGCACTTGCCAATCACTTCGGAAGAAAGACCAAGAGCTTCAAAAATCTGTGCACCTTTGTAGGATGCAAGGGTGGATATTCCCATCTTCGCAAGAACTTTCATCATTCCATAGTTAGAAGCATAGAAATACTTCCTCACCAGCTCTTCCTTTGAGTAGGGTTGTCCATCACCATTAGGAGGAATCTTTCCATCATTCTGCAAGCACCAAATTGCTTCAATAGACAAATAAGGGCAGATAGCATCAGCACCAAATCCAACCAGGGTGCAGAAATGGTGCACTTCACGAGGTTCAGCTGACTCAACCAACAATCCTATGCGTGTCCTCTCAAGATTCGCAACAAGGTGCTGATGCACTGCTCCCACTGCTAAGAGAGAACTGGCAGCAACACGGTCTGAGGAAAATCCTGCATAACAATTTCAGGCAAAGAAATAAAGTCAGATCTCCATGGCATGAAATTTTGATGGGCTGTCATACGAATTGAATTGTGAAATGTATTCTCAAGCTAAACGAAAAGGAATAAGCAAGTTATGGCACATTGTGCAAATGAAAAGAGCGACAAATAGTATGCTTGAAGATGTTTGTAAGCTATAAGAAATTTGTAGAATGCAATTAACTCATCTGTGGGGAAGTTTAATTAACTGTTGAATGATCGGTATAATCATATATAAGATACAGAACAAAAATAGACTACTGTAAATAAATTTCTAACCTCTATCTGAGAGAACCAAAATAGTGTAGCCCTTGCGTATGGCTTCACGAGCTTCAGCACAAACTCTGTCCAAAGTTTCTTCCAAGCCCTTCCTTCCAGACTTTTTCGGATAAGTTATGTCGAGCACTTTGCATCGCCAACCTCGATAATTCATCTTTTTAATAGCCTCCATTTCATCAATAGAAACCAAGGGACCTTCAAGTGCAAGGCGGTTGCATTGTTTTTCAGTTGTTTCCAACAAGTCACCTTCTGGGCCAATCATACACTCCATAGATGTAACAATCTTCTCTCTAATAGGGTCAATCGGAGGGTTTGTAACTTGTGCAAACATCTGCTTGAAGTACTCAAAAGTCAATTTCTCCCTGTTTGACATCACCGCAAGTGGTGTATCATTTCCCATGGAACCGAGAGCTTCCACTCCATCCTTAGCCATTGGCAGTAGCAACATGTCCAGGGCTTCCACCGTATACCTGGTGTACATCAGTTAACTATCAGCAAAACTTGAAACACCAACAGGTACATCAGTTAACTATGAGCAAAACTTCCTTGCTTACCCAAAGGCCTTCAGTGGGGTCAAAATCCCATTGATACCAACATCATCCTTGTTCTCATTCTTTTGCTGCACCAAATTGTAAGAGTCATCATAACTGCTAAATTACTTAAGGTTTTGCCCAAGTTATCACTAGTAATGTTGGTGCATGGTGAAGGACTTACTGGAAGTGAACTAGTAATGCTTGGAGCAACTCTATCAGTTTCTGGCACTGATTCTACAATATCCTTGAGGTATATCTTTTGTCTCTTAAGCCATTCCCCATATGGGTGAGCTTTAGAGTATTGTGTTTTCAGAGCTTCATCATCCACTACAGTGTGATTCTCAAAATCAACCAATAGCATCATTCCAGGGTTCAGCCTGCCTTTTCTCAGAACGTCTTCAGGAGGAACATCAACAACACCAACCTCGCTACCCATGATCACACGCCCACTGTGCGTCACATAAAACCGACCAGGCCTCAAACCATTACGGTCCAGGGTAGCACCAAGGTAACGGCCATCAGTGACTGTAGGTGAAAGACAGATTAGGATTGAATAGATCGAGTAATCAATCAGAAGAATGATCAGACAAGGAAAGTGGAATAGAATATATTTACAAGATATTAGAGCAGGTCCATCCCAAGGCTCCATAAGTGCTGACAGGAACTCGTAGAGAGCTTTCTTCTCAGGATCCATGTTTCCATCATTCTGCCATGCCTCAGGGATCATCATCATCACAGCTTCTGGCAGGCTTCGCCCACCTCGGACAAGAAGCTCAAGAATATTATCGAATGCGCCTACAGTTAACATTTTTTCCACGTAATAAGTTTCCAAAAGATAGATAAGTATTTTTCATTTGCCAGGTGTAAGTGTGCATCACACAACACTGAAACATTATGTCCTCATACCAGAATCAGAAGAGGTAGCATCAACAATTGGCAGAATTCTTGAGAGCTGCTCCTTTGATAATCCAAGCTTCTCAGCCTCTAAGAGACCCTCACGTGCTGTCATCCTGTCATAAGAATGTGGACCATAAAATCCAAACAGCATAAGAATATGGAGATGACTGTGTTCACACCAAACTATGAAAATATTGTTACAGCAGTTGTAAAACGGTTTAGCAAGATTACCAATTCTTGTTTCCTCTAAGGGTATTGATCTCTCCATTATGACCTAAAACACGCATTGGTTGCGCACGGTCCCAGCTGGGAAAGGTGTTTGTGGAGAACCTTGAGTGAACCTGTTTTAATATATGGATTTTAGAAATCATGTTACAGCCATAGTTTGCAGCTTTAAGATGCTCTGAATAGAACATCAGAATGAATCACTAGCACTACCAAAAAGAAAGCATCAGTTGCACAGAATTTCATGCAAAACAGTTGGGAGCCCTAAGCTACCTCAAACCAAACACATTTCCTTCCCACCACCTAATCGGAGGTCACATCCTGATGAGTCGGGCATAGCAGTCGGCCATAGCAGAACTGCAGCTGGACTCTGCAACATGGTTATCGGGTATCAACTAATAGAGATTTCTAATACTTCACTTTAAGGCATCAAGAACCAGGACTGAAATAGCATATGAGTAGAGCAGTGATGGTAAGACAGTTCAAAGTTTGATGCCTGCATGGAAGTGTATCTTCTTACAACAGCCTTGCTATTATTGGTTGCCATCTGCCGAGACTATGATCATGACAAATTGTGTAAGAGTGTCAAAGTTTTGTATTTACCAGAGCCATATAACTCATGAAGTTTTCATGACCTAGGTCCGCATAGTAGTACCCCTTAAGCTGGGACGGTTTAAGCTGGCCCTTGTAAACAATAGTCCTGTAATATAAAGAAATACAACTTCAAATAAGAATTATTCATACAAACATAAGCCATTTCAAGGGGTACTACATATTTAAAACTGTTAAGAGCACATGGAAGGCAATACTTTGTTATCCCCCTATAGAAATTCAAAATTCTTCCCAAAATTCCGTTTCAAAACTGTGCTTAGTGGGAACTCCCTGGTCCTTTTAGCCATGATCCTTTTCAGCCATGAAACCTAATGAAATCAAAGCATAAACAAAAAAAATTCAAGTGAGAAAAGGGAAGCACCTTGAAGACAGAGAGCACATGTAGAAATCCCTCTCTCCTCCACGCTTAATGTTCAGAGCGGCTCGGACAGCGATGATTGAGATTCTCCTAAGGATGTAAAGCTGCGACAATTCATGAGAAAATGTTAAAGCCAAATCCATTACATGTGCTGATGTGCAATTACATCTAATGGTATGGAATTACCTGTTGCTCAAACTCAGCCTCTGAACTTGAACTCTTGGTAATGAAAACCTGCTCAATGACTGGCTCAGTCTCAAGTGCAGATTCACCAAGGTCTGAGTTGTCAGTCGGAACCGGACGCCACCCGAGTACTACATGTCCCAGTGATTCCGCGATCTGCAAGGACAAGATCATTAATCAGAGAAATGAAAACATGCTAATCCTGCATTGCTCATAGGCTATCAAATTTATTAACAGTGTTACACCAACCTTCTTAAACTCAGTTTTGCCCTTCTCGCGACGGTTTTCATCGGTTGGCATAAAAAACATTCCAACAGCATACTGGTCTGGTGGCGGTAGCTCAAACCCAGCATCCTTTGCGACCTGCAGGAAGTCAGGAACACCAAAGCAAAAGCATTGAATTAACTGTCGAAAAGAACAGTTTTGCTCTGTTTCTTATTGTTGCAAAAAAACTCACCTCTTTGAAGAAGCCATGCGGTAGAGCGACCATGATGCCGGCACCGTCTCCTGTGTTCTTCTCGCAGCCACAGGCACCACGGTGCGCCATTCTCTCAAGCATCTCAATAGCATCATTAACCTGTGATTAAAAAAAAGAGCAAAATTGGCATCCCGAACGTGATAAATCAAAATAGTGTAACTACAGTACATGTGGCATCGCCTCTTTGAAGGAATCGATGAAACTCACAGTCTCGCGTTTGTAATCGCCAGAAAGCTCAGCGACAAACCCAACGCCGCACGCGTCGCGCTCGAACGAGGGATTGTAGAGTCCAATGCTGCTGTTCGGGAGCTTCGAGAGCGGCCTCACCACCTCGGCGTCGCGTGCCGCCGCGCGGGGCGCCCGCGGAGCGACGCGCTCCTCGGTGCTCTGCACGCCGCCGAGGAACCCGCTGCCCTCGAGGAAACGCCACCGTAGGCTTGCCAACCCGAACGGTACGGCGCCGCCACGGGGCGGCCGCGCTGGGCCCGACGACCTGCGCCCATCGGCGCCGACTTCAACGCTGTCCCTTGCGCCGTCGACATGGCTCAACAGCAAGCCTCACTACCTGCCATGCAACAATCAAACGACGACAAGCATCAGATGGTGTTCGATCTACAACGCCATGCGGAGAAAAAAGGAACCAGAAATCTGGGGAAAACATATTTAATAAGCACCGGAACAACAAGCAGAAAGCTAAAAGCTGTCCCCTTCCCTACGCCCACATGTCAACACCATAAACATCCAGAAAAGATCGTGCGCCCCACTCAGCAGTGTAACAGAGCACTCCCAAAATGAATTTACGAAACAAAAGCCTCAGCGGCGGAAACACACGCAGGGATGAACAGATCTATCAACCACCCCCACACACGGCGGCGCAGATTCCTCCGCCGCCACCGCCGCCGCAACACGGCAGATTCACGGAGGAGCGCACGCACGGACGGACGCAGAATCAAACATCAACAGATCGAAATAAATAAAAACAACGAGACGGCCGCGCATGCCACCAACCACGCACGCACGCTACAGCCGAACCAAACCGCCAAGTTGCAATCCCGTCGGCTTTTTTTTTAGCGTCTCGCGGGTCCTGGCAAGCAGGGGTGCAGGGAGCGGATACCTCTCTATCTCCGTCTAGCCTCACGACCGCGTTGTGCCTCCGACCTTTTCTCCGCCGCTACCTTGGCGACTCACGCCCGGGGATCAGTGTGTCTTAGATTTTGGCTGCACACCCCACGCTCGTCCCCGTCGGCGGCGCGGCGGGGAGGGGATCGGTGTCGTGGGTTGGTGGGAGCGGGACGCCGCCTCCGTCGCGGGGTGCCCTTCCTCCCGAGCGTCGCTCGCCTTCCTTGACCTCTCCTCCGGGGTTAGTATAGGGCGTTGGGGAGCATTCGGCGCACCAGCATTTATAGAGGGAGGGAGGGTGGTGGTCGTGAGCTCGGCCTCGCCGCGCCTGCCTGCCCACCAGCCCCGCTCTCCTCGTCTCGCGTCGCGTCCCCACGCGCGCAGACGGCCCCCACTGCCTATATTTTCGCCCCTGTTCTTCTCACAAATTCTGTTCCCCTTTTTGTTTTTCTTTCTTTATTTGTTTGTTATTTTAAGTGTTTTTTGGTTGTTGGTAGGTGATGGTATCTCTGCCATATTTCGTATGGGTCCCCGCCAGAATCAAGATTCATGGTAGTGGGTCCGGCCCGTTGTACCCTTGCTTATATGGTGCTTTTAGTGTATGATGAAAAAGGAAATGTGTTAGTAAATCGTACTCCACTCTTTATCTGTATGTAGACATATATGGCATTTATTTGAGATATCTTTTTTGAGAAACACATTTACTTTGACATAATCTGGCATACAATTTTATAATAACTTATTTAACGAACGGTCTTCTTGCTGAGCAAATTGTTTTGCCAATCATATTTATATATCCAACTAATTTATTTGCCTATCGCATGAAATTTACACTTCATGGAAATGGAATCTTAGTGCCAATGTGTAAGATGTGTGTATATATCCATGCAAATGGTTAAACTTTTTTAGTTTGAGTAAAGTTCAAGCTCTCTTCGTTTCACGACTTTTCTCCTCTAAACCTTAGACACATTAGGTATGTCATTACCATTCCTCCACTTGTGCTCCCTTTTGATTTGGCAAAACATGATGCCTCTCTCACAATGAACACGAGAACAAAAAGCTCCCTTTTGATTTGGCAAAGCATGTTGCCCCTCTCACAATGAACACGAGAACAAAAAGAAGAGGAGTCATTTTGGAAAAAAAAATGGAGGAAGATAAATAAGAGGATCCCAGACGACATGTATTCTCGTGTGAGTGTGACGTGGACGACATGTATTCTCTAATCATATGCATTTTATGTGTGAAGGGAAGGAGATGACATGGCCAAAATACCCTTGTGCTAGATGAGCAATTACACTATCACCTAATTCATAGGTTAATTCCCTTTTTGCTCCTCGTCGCACAAATTCCCATTCAAGCCCTTTTTTAGCATGAACTAGATGGTTGAATCATCCACCCATAATTTTTTTCCTGAAATACTTCATGCATTTTTATATTTGCATTCATGAGATGGAACTACCAACAAACCAAATAAGATGGGAGCACTAGATATGTTCTTACACTCTCATGACGTATTTCACTAGTACAAACTAATAAAACATACCGTAGAATTTACTTGCATGCACTAGACATTTTTAAATTTTCTTTAAGCAATAGGATTTGTTATATAAAACCAGTACACTTCCATATACAAAAAAAACAAAAAACGTGAAGATCGATCTCTATTTAGGATAATAAATTACTAGGTGTAGGGCATGTTTGAATTTCCTGATATAAGGTATAGTTGCTAAGATTGAGGAGTAAAACTTTAGATCATTTTATCTCACTTGTATGGTTTATTTTTTTTTGTGAAATGATCTAAAATTTAGACAACACGGCTTCTTGTTTTGGAACCTTAGGAGTTAAATTTAGTTTATTGGCTAAATTTTAGACCATTAGGTCCAAACATGACTTTTATAAAAAAAACTATCACACACTCTTTCAAATTATAAATAAAATGTATATAAAAACTATAATCACTATAGTAGCCAAAGTTAATGACATTAGATACGAAGGAACATAAGAGTAGACGAGTAGTACATAGAGGGAGGACCGGAGGTGCAATTCGCCAATTATTTATCTTCGAAGGGATGCTTTCGAAAGAATCTTTTTGACCTGGAATATAAAATCAGGAGACGGTTACAATTTTGCACTCTTCTGTTTGCATTAGCAGCGGTGCGGGCCCACGGCCAGATCAGACTGGACGGGGACTTGTGCTGTCCACAGCCCCCGCCGCGCACCCCCAGCCGCCGGTTGTATGTGGGGCCCGAGATCCGACGGCTGCGATCCGGCCCTCGCGCCGCGGCCTGCCGCCGTCGATGCGGAGAGCCACAGCCGCTTTGGAGATCACCACGCCTCTTGTTTGTCGCCCTTATCTTGTATACTTATTTTATTTCTTTATTTCTTTATTTATTAAACCAATATCTCTACAGTGGATGGATTACTCCTAAATCCTAATTAGACGCCCGTGTAAAAATCCGGAACCTTGTTTTTATCCAATACTAGTGGCCTACTCCGTCCCTGTGACCCTGTCCCGAGTGCAGCAGCCACAGAGGGAGGGGCAGGCCTAGGAAGCCGCGCATGCACCCGGATGCGAAGGCAGACATGGGGCCTGTGAAGGGCCCACGTGTCGGACAAGGTAGGTGCTTTCTGGGGATAGCTTCTTCTGCACGTGTTCTTCTTCGCTATGGCCTACGGAGTATGGTGAGCCCTCTAGATTCCAGATCTCAGATACCTCACCAAAAATACTAAGCGCACATTGGGAGCTCCAAATCCTCAAAAATATGGGGTTTTCCAGCTGTGCTTTTTGTATTATGATAATTAATTAATTACACTATGAGTTTGTTTGTTACAACTATGCTTCACTAGTGAAGCTATTTTTTTAGAAAATAATTTTGTGAGCAACTTTCTAGGTGAAGCTAACCTCTTTTGAAAAAAATGTTTGACAAAACAGTTTCACGAACAACTTCATGCATGGATATGAGAGAGAAAAAAGAGAGAGTTGTGATAAGCTATTATTTTCAGCTTCATCTCATTTTATATATTTGTGAGAGAGGGAAAAAATAATTTCATGGGTAAAGTTGTTTTTTTAAAAAGAGATGTTTGGAAAAAAAAAACAGCTCACAACAACTTCATGAAGAGGGGAGATGTTTGCTATGTAATGAACTGAGGCCTGAATACTGCTGTAGAATTTTTTGTTTAGATTTGTTAAACATTATAATGGTCTAAAGTCCTATACTGACATTTATAATACGTAGCTTTTGTTACGCACATTTTATAATTAAATATATATTATGTTTGGATATGTAGTAAAAGTTATATATTTAGATAAGCAAGAATGACTTATGATTTGGAAATGGGATGCATTTTACAATAGATTTCACGTCAAACTTGACGTATATATTTAGTTAAATAAAGAAGTATGATAATCAAAGTTGGTTGTATTTTTCTTTGTTATTAAGTTTGCATGTTTAGTGTGGGGTTGACCGTGGATGCATCAAGCCTGCTAAAGCATGGTACAATCAATATACTCCTTTTGCTCTGTTCATAAAAAAATATTGTAACTAATATTCATATATCACTACCGCCCGGCGCCCGGTGCTCTTGTTTAGTCAAGTGGCACTACATTCTTGTTTAAAAAAAAGGCAGCACATCACCTCTGTACAACCCTGGGTCCAATTTGCTATGTTCTGTCTGTCCTCATTTGCATCGTTTTATAGCTTGAAAGAGAAGTCAACTCAGCTATCTCATAAATATTATTTTCAAATTAGGGAAACATATTATAGCATGTCATACCTGTCACTCAGGGTAAAAGTAAACGAGCAGATTCACCAATGGGGGTTGACATGATATATACGTACTACGGTGTCGCCTTTCTTTTCCTTCTCTTTTTTTCTTCTAAAAAACAGCGTACTTTGTTGTAGTTTATATTTGATCTATCCACCAATGCTTACTCGAGCTAACAGATACTCCCTCCGTTCCAAAAAGAATGATGTTATGAAATGTGTGTTGGTCAAACTTTCTCAAATTTGATTAAGTTTGTAGAAAATACATACAACATTTGTATCTTTAAATAAATTTGTTAAAAAACTAGACTTAAAGATCTTTCCGATGATACTAATTACTTAGCATAATTATTTATATATTTTAATAAATAATTGTCGATATTTTGAAAATGGGGAAGCTAAAATGACATCTATTTCGGGACGGAGGGATTATGTAGTTCTTGGGAACTGTAAATATATATCTAAAGGTGGACCACTACTGAATAGTATGGATTTGACCGCGACAACCCACTAAAATTACTAGAAAGTAGCGAAGTGATAATAGATCAGTTGATTGGTTTCTTATGGTGGAACATATCCATCCGAGTTTAAGTCCTCGATTTGGTACAAATGCTCGCATTTTTCAAAATTTATTCTAGATTTAACGGCCTTTGTATTTTCAGTGGTAGGTGACGTTCCCGTCAACAGTGAGGCGTCTGTGGTGACTTCGTCAATCTTGAGATGTGTGGAGTCTTTCGGAGGTGCTCATAAGGGTAGGATTTCCGTACGTGTGTTTATATAGATGAGTATGCATGTGTGTTCAGTGTCTGTGTCTCTGTACTTGTGTAATTAAAAAAAAAAAGAATTACTAGAAAGTATATATGTATATTGCAACGGGACATTCAGAACTTGTTGCATGGTTTTCAAAAATAAATGTTTCATGGTTATACCTAGACTACTTGCAATTTAACGATTTATTTAGCGTTCAGGTTGTGTGTTCCAAATTCCAATTTGTTTGGGAATCAAATTTTGTTTTGTACATAAATATGTGCTACCTTAACTCATATGGGTACAAGGAATTTAGAGATTTATCAATGATTTTGTCATGTGTGCCAATTCATTTTGGGATTAGACTCTATGGTAGTACATGCATGGGATAGTGCCAGGCCATGAAAACACTTCATATTTTAATTTGTTTTAGAATTGAATTACGTACCACGATTGGATATGACACTCTAAATTGTATAGCCTAAGGAGAGATTGAGCACGTCCACTCCACATCAGATGGTTGTGAACATTGAAGGGCGAAGAAATGTTTCGCTCTTTAATATTAAGAAGATATTAAGAACACGGAATATGGGGATCAATATTTGTTGTTTACCTCACAAAAACAATTGAGCAACCAATGACAAAGGCTCTTGATGCGATCTACCATACAAGTTTCTTCAGAAAAGAGTTAATTGCAACCATCATAGAAACAACATTTTGTTTTTTAGATTTTCTAAGAAACCATGTTGTATCGACTTACAAACCAAGGTATAAGCTATTATTGGCTATCAATTATCATTTTAACCTATAAATCAAGGGTTATACCATTATTGGTTCTAAAAAATTTAATGAGTAAACTAAGTCATAAAAATAAGGAAGTTTCAATATGATGAATAATGTTATAAATATTTAAATTGGAGAGAGGTTAACTTTGTACTATTAACAAATCTTCACGAGAGTAAAGGAGTATTTGTTGTTTGGAGTGTTCGTAAAGTAAAAAGAGAGCAGATTTAGTAGCAAATGAATTAGCACATTTAGATATACATGATGTTCTTACCACTATTTAGTTGAAGAATGAGCTTGCATGAAAAGATCACTATCATAACCATGCATGTTCTAGCATACAACTGGACATTGATGCAGACAGCTTGCACAAAGATATAACATGTTATTATGTGATGTGGCTCAATGGCGGTATGGATAGTTTGCAAGAATATATATATACCTATCATAACTATGTGCTAGTGATAGATGATGTGGAAAACTTGCATGAAGATATAGCTTTGCTAGTAGGGTTTGCTTTTGTAAGATACTATAAGGGTATCACACACATTATTGTGAGATGTTCTTAGAAATAAAGTCATTGCATATATGAGTTCGACTTACATGCCTTGCATCAATCTAGTCAAAATTGGGCAAGGCGAATTCAATTAAAAAGTAACAAAATATTAGATTGATTTAAAAGATGATGGAAGGTTAGAACAAATACAATTATATATGTGTCTTGTATTTGTTGATAGATTACAAGTAGTAATTGTAATTAGTAGGGGATAACATAGTGTGAATGAAGAGACTAAAAATTAGTGATGGTGATGTATCATTTAGCAGAAGATGACATGGATAACTTGCATGTTGAGATAGAAAGCTAGATTGTTTGCTTTTATAAGATATATATATATATATATATAGATATAGATATAGATATAGATATAGATATAGATATAGATATAGATATGAATCGCTAAACTAAAAAATTGTATCAAACATGAGTACGAAAAGTGCATACTTGATTACAACTATACTTTCATGTTGACGAATAAATAGTATTTTGGCTGTAAGACTGGCTACTAATAGTATTATAAATGCTAAAACTTTTTTCTAGACTATTCCTTGAGTATTACTTACGTGTGTGATTTTAAGTGTTTCAAAGTGATAATAAGTATTTCCTCTGCCTTTTTAAGTGACCAAATGAACAACTTGGCAAAAGGCTAACTTGATCCTCACTAATTAATTAGTTTAGGTGTTAACTTACTTAATTTTCTAGGAATGCATAGTTTTAAAAGGCATGTATGCATGCCATTGATTTTGGCTACCAATTACATGAGTTATTTTGAACAAGATGATATTTATAAGACATGCATGGATGCACACATGGATGGGGTTTAAATGGGAAACACAAATGGAAGAGGTTGAGCAATCTAGTATACCTTGTGATCTAGGATAAATTTTGAACCTTTGATAAATTGTATTTTAGTACAGTGAAAGTAAATTTTACTTGAAAAATAGTCGTATAAGTGTAAGTGCCAACTTTCCTTCTATATAGCTATATTGCAATGTTTTTTACTTGAATATGTTTTTAAGCACCATTTGGTGTGGCCTTCATAGGAGGTGTGGGACAAGGGATCAAACTCTCGCCGTTAGGCTCCTCCCTTGGAGCTTTCACCAATGGGCCGCATGCCCATCTATGAATTTGAATCTATTGACTACATGCAAATCCAATACATTATTTATCTATGTCTAAATAATGTATGTATTATCTTCTCTTTAGTTGCCTAAGTTTGCAATAGCATCAGTTAATCAAAATAAAAATCATAGGAGAGTCAAGCATCTATAGATATATGGTTCAAATTAAACCTCACAAATCTCTTACCTTTAATCCTTCATAAGAAGAAGACTACAAAAGTATCATATATGTCATTTCAAGTTTGGAATGCCTCTTATAAGGTGTTTTTAACATGTTTCTACCCTAGAATCAACTTCGTTGCAAAAACAACTACTATGAACACACCTAGCTAATATTTTTGTTCTCGTATTCTACAAGCTTATCTAGCTAAATCGGGTTTTTGTTTGAGTGCTTGGATAGGTTTACTCATGATGATATAATGTTCTCATGTTCTCCTTTTTTGAATTAGAAGAAACTCAATCTCACAAAGTTTAAATTTTCATCTATATTTCTTTTAGTGAAAATCCCAAAGATGTGGGGGTTACATCCCTAGAAATGTCTTACTTGAAAGGCTACATTTATGTTTCTAAAAAATGATGAAAGGGTTCGATCACTTAAGCATGTGCACACTGGTTGAATCAATTAAGTACTAGGTGGGTTTTACGATGAATTATGGTGGCTATTTACAACAAGATAACAACTAAACCAACTTTTGTGAAACCAAATGAAGTATCACAATTTTTGAAGTCGCCATAGGCATCTCGCTTTTGACGGGACTGAACGCACGACACCATAATATCTTGAAAATTCGCTCCCACCACCCAAGACCCGAGATGCTATTGAGGTTATTGCATCCACTAGGCTACAAGTCCTCTCGCGATTAGAGCTCAGGTTTTGCAATAAGATCATAAATAAACCAACTTTTGTGGAACCTTTTTACGGTGAATTTACACAAGGATGAATTGGTATCGATGCTTTTGATTTGGTCCAAAAAAGGACTACCCTACATGTATTGTATATCTTCCATGTTACTAACCTACAAGTAAGGATGGACTAACGAGCGACCCGTTAAGATAACGAACCAGTTTGACTCGGCTCGTTATTGTAACAAGACAGAAAGCCAACTCGGCACGGCTCGTTTACGAGCTCGAGCTGGCTCGTTAGGCTCCTAAGCCAGTGAAGAATCATTGACCCTTGTGTTTAGGCGATTAACGACAATGCTAGGTCACTATGACTAACGTGTGTTTTACAGAGGCAAAGTCATTTGTGTTAGGTCATTAGTGATACAATTTGAATGGGCTTAATGGATATTCATGCCCCCAAGATGGAAATCGTTTCGGTTGCAAAGGATGAAGATACAAGTTGAAGATTAGGCTAGTTCTTAGTGCCATAAGGTTGAGAAGGGCACTAAGTATAGATAGAGCTTTGTTTTTCCTTTGACCGTACTATTAAGGGGGGTATGAGATTAGTAGCTTGACCTAGGAGAGTTTAGGAAAGTGGGTATATGCACACTTGTCACAACTAATCCTGGAGACCTTGCTTTCAGCCCTTTGTTAACCCTAAAAATGGTAGGAGCAAAACCCCTAGAAAAGACTTAGAGAAAACAGTTGAAGCAGGGGAGAAAGAGGCTCCGGACCAGTCTGCCAAGTAGGCGTCGGACCAAGGAGAGTGGTCCGACGGTCCCTGACTTAGGCAAAAGTCCAGCTCGAGAAGCTCCGGACCACCTGTCTGGAGAGCGTCGGACCATAGGAGAGTGGTCTGATGGCTCTTGTCAGAGAGAGAGAGCCTGAGAGAAGGCTCCGGACTAGTCCGACGGTGAGTCTAACGGCTAGTCTGACGCTTCAAGTCAGCAGGTCGTTTCCATGCAGAGAGCTCCCTGGCTCCGGACCAGAGCGTCGGACCAGGGCTCCGGACCAAGGAGAGTGGTCCGGTGATTCGAAGGAGAGAAAATGTTTTCACTCAGTGAGCACCCTGGCTCCGGACCAGTGCGTCGGACTAGGGCGTCGGACTAAGGCAAGTGGTCCAACGGTGCCTGAGTTTGAATTACGAGTGAGCTCCAGACCAGTGTGCTTGGTCCGGTGGTGTGAGCTCCGGACTAATCCGGTGGCTTCGCAGAGAAAAGAAAAAGTAAAAAACGGCTAGTTTTGGAGGTGGGGACTATTTATAGTTGCCCCCTTCGTCCTTAGGAGGTCTCTTGGCCATTGTTTCAGCTGGTTACACCTTGAGAGAATCCTTGGAGAGCCAAGTGCCTAGTGAGGGAGAGATTTGAGAGAGTTCATCTTGTTCTTCCCTCCTAGAGTGATTAGGAGTGACTTGTGTGCATCCATCCACCTTCCTAGCCTTGAGTTGGTCAAGTGAATATCTTGTACTTGTTACTCTTGGTGTTCGACAACACCTAGACGGTTTGGTGGTGTTCGGAGGAAGTGATCGCCGGAAGATTGTCGGCGGCTCTTCTCCAAGCTTCTGTGATCGGTTGTGGGCGATTCACCGAGTCGGAGTGGCGAAGAATCAGCCCGTAGAGAGCACTCTACCCTTGCGCGGGTAGAGGGGGAGCGATACCTTGCGAGGTGCTCCAACGAGGACTAGGTGGTGTGTCGACACCTCGATACCTCGAAAAAACATCACTGCGTCATTGAGAATCCCTTTCCCTAGCTCTTTACTTTATTGCATTTACTTTGAACTGTGTTCTTATCTTTCCTACTAGAATTGCTTAGGTTGTTCTTAAATTCCATGAACTGCTACCGCTTTCTACCTAGGCACACGGACGGTAGGCACTAGGGGGTGATTGGCATTTGATATGTTTTCATATTTGCTTTAGAAATTTAAAACAAGCCCAATTCACCCCCCCCCCTCTGGGCATCTTGATCTTTTCAGCCAAACAAAAAAATCATTTATTCATAATTCTTAAATCAAACAAAAAATAATATGTATTAATATATTATAGTACTACGCTATACATATATTATTCATGCTTTATATTATACATAATGCATCCATAATCTGATATTGATCATCCATAATCCATTTAAAAACAAAATAAATTTATATAATATCAGATTTATAAAGTCAAAGTCGAATCATTAACTAATTGTAAAATGCAAAACAATGAAGTCTTATAAAACTAATAAAGTTTAGGCTAAATAATTTTGGCTCATTAGGCTCACGAACTAGCTCAGCTCGAGTTAAATCGCGAGCTGACTAATTAACTACACGAACTAAAGTGTTGACTTAGCTTGTTAGTGGCTCATTAACTATGGTGTTGCGAGCTTTTTGTCCAACCTTACCTACAACGGAGGCCAAGTTGTACAGTGACCTCCTTTCTTCACACATTGTCCACTGCAAATTGTCATCTTTGCTTCACTGTTTTTCAACGTTTTTCTACCTAATGTAAGTATAAAAGTAGCGTTAATTTGTTCAATGTAAACTCAAATTGGCCGTGTCTTTGTTTGGCACCAAGCTCCGCCACCCGGTGGTCACCATCTTGTTTTTTCCTTTTATTTGCCCGAATGCTCCGTCCCGGACCCGTAAACTCAACGGATCAATATTCCATTGGCTCTTGAGTACAAGCAAGAGACGGTGCTGATTGGGGTCGTGGTCAAGGGGTCCCGTGGCATTTGACAAGCTGCCATGCAAGCGATGAACACGTTGGAGCCATTTGGACCCCAAGCAGTGGCCGGGCCGGAGGTCCCCACGGTGGCACCGTCTAACACATGGCAGCACTGACCACTGAGCATTGCCATCTGCGAGTGCTCTCCCTGGCTCATGCCCATCCATGACCAGTTCAAAAAAAAAACCATCATCATCCATGACCAATTGACCATTTTGAGGAAATAATAAATGCCTGCGCGCTGTCTGCTGCCGCGCGTGATGTGGCATGTGGCTGTGGGTGGATCTGGCCAGCTGGCTGCTGGCGCTGAACTGCTCGTCACGGAAGCGAAGCGATTTCTACAGTGCGATCGGGCGGTGAGCTCGCACGTGACGCCTGCCTGGCTTGCCTGACACCTTCCCCACTCTCTCTTGGAGTCTGTTCCCTCACTAGGCCTTGTCATGTAGCCCTCCGTTCCTTTCCTCCTGCTTGGGGCCGCAGCGTGGGTGCTGCACGTTCACTCGTTCAGCTGAACAGCAGAAGGGGCGCCCTCTTGTGAGTTGTGACAATGCTGGTACTACACGGGGGTGTTTAGACACTATTGTCGCACCATGGTTAGGATCAGTGCCGGTCCTATGGTTTCAAGGGCCCTCTCACGAACTCGTCGTGACACCTGTCTAAACTATATATAAAATCTTATAATATTTAGATAGTAATCTCCCATCATAACAAATTTTAGAATCTTTGACATAAAAACTTATGTATAGCATCTTATTATGATTGAATAAACTGATCTTTTTTATTATTATTTTTCGTAGCCCCTGACATATGTTTTTTTAAGTAAGATTCTAAAATTTTAACACATAAATTAGAAGAAAAATATAAGTATATGAGTATAACTTATAATTACTAAAAGTCTATAATACTATACAAATAATTAATTTGGATTAACTATTGAACAAGGAAAAATAAGCAACCTGAATGGTCTTTTATAGAATTTGTAGGACGTAGTTCACTGTTTACTTGTCTAATCATGTCCTATAGTCTTATTCTCGATCCAACAAGCAGCAAGATAGCTGCACAGGATTTTGGGACCGTATGGCTCATAGCTCTGCCATCTTCGCTCTTCCCCAGTCAAAGACGTGCAGCGTTCGGACTCGTCTCTGGGGAAAGAAAGAGGCTGACGATTTCTATAGCATCCCGCGAATGACAACTATTTAATATTTACTGTGAGAGTTTTATACCTGAGCTTGGACCCCTACCTTGCTTGGACCCTCGACCGTTGCACACTCTACCCCTCCCTGAGGGTCAGCCCTGGTTAGGATACTGATCAGAAAGACTAAACAACATACTCTAATTATAAACTAATTATAGTAGTTGTGAGCCTGGTTAATTCATCATTAGTACTCCCTCCGTATCATAATTAGATAACGTTTTGGATAAGCTTTGAGTCAAACATTGGGAATATAAATGATCAATAACTTTTAAGTTGTTGAGATTTCAAATGTGAAAATTATATGAATAGATTTGTCTTGAAAAATACTTTCATAAAAGTATACATATATCATTATTCCATAAATATGTTTATAAAAATAAGAGGTCAAAATTATGTTTGGGAGACCGTGTCGCGGTCAAAAACGTCATCTAATTAGGATACGGAGGGAGTACATATTTACTATAGCAGCACATTATCAAATTATAGACTAATTAGATTTAATAAGGTTATCTCGTAAATTAGTCTCAATTTATACAATTAGTTTTATAGTTAGCTTATATTTAATACTTTAAATTAGTATCTAAACATTCGATCTACTAAAATTTAGAGGTGTTGATAAGTTCAGACGAACAAGCGTCGATGTTTAGCAGAAGAGGTTGCCCACTTGTTGATTTGTTACCAATTCCCATGCTTATTTCTAAAAAAAAAAAACACAGTTTCCAAGGCAAATTTGCCGCTAGCTTTCACATGGCATCGTGTGCTGAACTGCACATTACTCGATGTAAAACAAACGTTTCCAATTTACATGAGCTCCATAGCAGTAGTACTCCTACTAATATTACGACTACATGGTCATCAGGAGGAATGACCCACAGATGATACAGTATAGGGTAGTCTTTTTTCTGGGAGGAAATGACCCTACAACGCATACCTTGAGACGTTTATAATAGCTAAAAACAAGTCTCTCATCATAGGCCTTTATATGGGAGCATTCCAATGTATTCACTATATTTAGGTCCTTAAACAAGATATTTTGGTTTCTTTAATGCATAATCTTTCTACGTACTTCCTCTATTCCATAATATTTGTCGTTTTCGATGTTCGTGCCACAAGTTTAATTCGATTTATAAAATTTACGTGTAACATTTATATCTCTAAATAAATTTATTAAAAAAACTAGATTCAAGATCTTTCAATGATACTAATTCATAAATATTAATAGTTTTTAATATATAAATTGTTTCTTCAGAAGCAAAAGCGATAGATATTTTGGGACACAAGAAGTTGGAAGTACTACTTAAACCTCATTTGATTGGGCTCTAGCTCTGCGCTATAATGTCGAATGAGCCAGAGATGGAGGAGCCAGAAATCATGACTTCTCATAGCTTCCGGTTCATTCAGATAGATAAGAGAAAAATGATGTATATAAACAGTGTTGCTAGAATACGTTATAGAGAAGGAGGCTAAGCCCATAAAACACACTTATTATTTTTTCGAACAAAACACACATAAATATACACTATGTTTATATACATAGCTAAAAGATATACAGTATAACTAAATAAGTTACAACTACCTATAATTTGAAAATTAAATGAGGGAGTAAGAACAAACGAGCAGAGGCGTACGTGTATACCAGAAGCTGCAATTGTAAATAAAACATATAAATTCATCAGCAAAAATACTTTCACGATAGTCACGAACAATCTCTAGGAGTACTGTACTAGTTCAGTATTCGGTTGGTACAGTATGGGTGTGTTTGGTTTGAGGGTTGTAGTGGATTGGAGCGGGTTCAACCCAGACTGACCTGCGTTTGGATGGAGGGTTGGATGATAGTGGATCGACCCGGGTTGGAATATACCCCTGATATGTGGGTTGGTTGCATTCCTCCAAAACAAGCGAACCACGCCGACCCACTTGGGTTTCGTCAGTCTCCGTCTCGCTGGGCGAAGGCAGAGCGGGGAGGGGCGGGCCAGGGGCGGCGCTGGGGCGAGGCGGGCCCGTGGGGGCAGCGCTGAGCCACCGGAGCTAGGCGAGGAGGGACCGTCGGGGCGCCGCCGGGCCACCATGGCGGGGTGGAGGCGCTGGGACAAGGCGGGGCCGCCGGAGCGGGGTGGGGCGACGCTGGGGCGAGGCGGGCCTGCAGGGGCGGCGCTGAGCCACCGGAGCTGGGCGAGGAGGGAACGCCGGGGCGCTGTCGGCCACCATGGCGGGGTGGAAGCGCCGGGGCAAGGCGGAGCCGCAGGAGCGGGGTGGGGCGGCGCTGGGGCGAGGCGGGCCCGCGGGGGCGGCGCTGAGCCACCGGAGTGGGGCGAGGAGGGACCGCCGGGGCAAGGCGGGGTGGCCGTCGGCCGCTACTGCGAGGTGGGAGTGCTCGGCAGATGGGAACGAGCAGAGGAAGAAGAAGGGATAAGGAAAAAAAGAATTAAATAGGATGACATGTAGGTCCCATTAACGGTGTCAAAATACCATCCATTCCAACCCTGTAACCAAACATAGAACTAGGTTCAACCTATCCCTATAATCAAACACGAGGTGAGTTCATCTCAACCTAGAAAAATAGGTTGGACCCAACCCAACCCACCTCACCCCCAAACCAAACACATGCTATCAGTCTACGGGACGCTGTAGCAGCGGGTTTTTTTTTTTCGCTGATGGAATGGGCCAACCCAACTTTGAATTCCTGATCGTGTACTGGGGACCAATCATTTGCACCTCTGCAAGTTGGCAAAGGAAGAGATCTGACAAACTTGCCCCTACGGATGCAAGACCGGGAGAGGCTACCTGCTTATATAAGCATCCCTGATTATCACAACAATAGTCGTATCAATTTCGCAATATATACGCGCAGAGAAACATAATTCTTTTCGAGAGGACAAATACAGGTGGTGCAGCTCGCTGCTTGCCAGGCGACGAGATTCTCTTTACCTGCCACACGTCCCGTGATGGGCACGTGAGATGCCAATGAGCCTTTGCTACGCTACGCGGCCAAATGGGATCAAGCGACACGGCCTCGTTTCCACGCCCATGCCCATGTCCAGTGGCGAAGCTACTCATAAATTAACTCTGGTGCACTGATTCAGTAAGTTGCACAACTATATTGAAATACATGATAAAAATAAGACTATTAAAAGAAAAAAGAAATTTAGCCTGGTGCCCGTGCACCAGGCACATGAATGTGGCGTCACCCCTGCCCATGTCCATGCCCATGCGGCCATGCGCCCATGCCCATATGTGCATCTCAATCTATAAATTAGATTCTATACCAATTCACTCTAACACACATGGATTAAAATATAAGCATCCAAACAATCACTTAGGTCTTGTTTGGATGCGCATGTATTGGCCTCAAACCACATGGATTGAAGTGTATTGGAGTGAAAATTAGTTTAAATACACTCCAACACATGTGGTTTGGGGGAGATACATGCGCATCCAAGCAAGGCCTTAGCCCCTATTTGGATATGGTCAAATTCACATCAATCCATTTGTGTTGCACTCTCTAGAACACATCCAAAGCACTCTCTATGTTTGTAGTGAACATATCTTTTCGAGTCAGGTATCACTATTATAAGATAGGCCCTCGCGTCGCCCCCGACGGGCGACTCGGGGGCACCCGCCGCCGCCTGCCCGGAGCCGCCCTCCGCGCGTCCTCTTCGGCCGCCGTCGCCGCCTCCCTGCGCGCGGCGGCGGCGGCCAGCGGCGGGCCCCAAGAAGGTTCCCCGTCCGCGCCTCCCTAGGCCTCATGTGCACCTCTGTGCCTCCTCCATCCCCCTTCTTCGGTACCGGTAGTCCCTGGGCAGAGGCGAGGCCGATCCGGCCCCTCCTCGACCGGTTTCGTTCCCTCCGCGCCCGGACCTGGCCCTTCCGCGTCTGAATCGACCGGCGGAAGGTCTAGGGAGGCGGCGGGGCCGGCGGTCACCGGGAGGAGGCGTGACCGATCCGGTCCTCTTCCACTGGATCTGCGATTCGCCCGGCGGTGCTGCGAGGTGGCGACCTACTCGGGTGGCGGCCGATCTGGCACGCGCCCCGGTGGGCTAGGCGACGCGTACGGCGGCACATTTCTCTCCACCGATTGATGAATGGACGAACGGCGGCCGGCGTACCTACACCGGTGAAGGGGTGGCGGTGGCGGGCCGATCTGGGTATCTCAGGCCTGGATCCGCTGGCTGCTGCCCCGTGCTGCCCCTTCTCGATGCGGGTGGTGCTCCGACGATGCGGACTCGGGTGGGCGTTTGCCTCGGGTCGGGGGACTTCCCCAGGCGGCGGCTTGGGGGTCGATCTGGACCCCCGTGCACCGGATGGGGATGGCAGTGTTGGCACCGGCCATCTCGACAAGCCGTCCAACCCGCCCTCCCACAGACCACGTGTTAGGCCGTGCAGGATATTGGAATACGGATGAAAACCCTGCATGACGGTGTTAGGCCGGCGGCGATGACGCAATCAACGCCATTTCCCCCCTTGGAGGCGTCGCTGAAGTTCCCTCTTCCTTTTGTTGATGATGGCGTCTGCGGACGTCATTTACCTTCTTGAAGGCATTAACACAAGCACACCCGCTCCTAGTCATGCCTGCACTGCGGCATTTGAGACTCAGCTGCGGCGTCAAGAGTAAGCCAAGGACGCCCTCTCGTCGATCAAATAGAGGGTAGAAGCATTTATCGTTTTGATGTAATTGTCCTGGTCTATGTATAAGACTATGACTTTTCTCTCTTTTGTTTTTCTATCTCTTTTTGTATTTGTTGGTTGTGTACATGCCCGGATGTAGAGGCTGGATATTGAATATCCTTTATAAAAAAATACTACCTTTGTCGAAAATTTGATGCATTTTTAGGTTTGGGATTAAGTCAAATCATTCTTAGACGTTTATAAAAGATTAACAATTACAACTTTAAATTGGAGTGCTATCAAAATATATTTTATGGTGAATCATTTAACTAAATTATTTAGTAACATGAATATTTTTTTTGTATTTAGCTAAACTTAAGATAGTTTGGTTTGGTATCATAAATATTTCTATCTTATAGTATTTTTGCATACTATGAAAATATGGTAACTATTTGTTTACTGTTACAACTTTTTTGGCAGGAGTATTCATATCTTCATGGAGCCGAAAGAACCATAAACTTTTTTTTGCGACGAAACAAGAATTATATTATATGAAACCTGGGTACATCAATGCGTTACAAGCACTTTACAATTCAAAATATTACCCACCCTGTGAATAGCACAACTCAAAACCTAACCTGTTAATCGCTTTGCAGTGTAGATGACCACACAGGTAAACACTCGACAAATGGCCTGAGAACAATTGCCTAGCGAACGACGACCAACATTCCTGTAGATGGAATTGAGGATTTTTTTTTCTTTCTGGTGTCTTCCTTTTTCTTCTTTCTACCACCGAAGAACGAGGAAGAGTGATCTGAAAAATATTCTCTCTGGTCTTTCATTGTGGTCAGATCTAACCACAACAAAGCGAAGAAAAGACTGGAGAAAATTATTCCATGGCGGCGACATCATCTCCGCCTTGATGCCGCCGTCCGAAAACAAAAATCTCCATGTCGTCATGTCGATAAAGATGGTGACGCCGATCGAAGTTGTCGTCCTTGTCTTCAATGAAGCCGCCATGGAGAAAACGGTTCCACCCTTCTCCTTCACCATTGTCGGAGAAGAGGAGAAGGAGGAGATAAAACTACAATACCAAAAACTTTGGCATGAAACCCTAACCCTAATGACTCAATCTACTAGAGAAACTTATTAAAATCAATGGATCTCCACTCCCTTCAGCCCCCGGTGAGATATCGGAGGGGAAGGGAAGGGGACCAGCGGTGGTGGACGAGGAGGACGACGGCAGCGGCTGTTGCTCACGTCCCAACCCTAGGCGAGACTTCTGTTGACATTAAATAAGTCAGTGTTTCTCATCAAGAGCCATAAACTTTGAGATAGATTGATATGATAGAAAGTATTTTCCATATAATATCTATTTCTTCCGTCCAAAAATAAATGCACATCTAATAACCGAGAAGTCTAACTTTATAAAGTTTGACCAAATATATACACAAATACGGTTTATGTCCCAAAATAGTGGACGTTTTTGGGATTGTGCATGGATACTAATGTTGTAGCTAAAAGACCAAAGTGCCCCTACGAAATAGAGAGATGTATTGGGAAAAGATAAAGGTGTATTAGGAAAAGAGAAATGTGCATGGAAAGGCTAGAATGTTAAGTATTTTGGGACAAAATCTGAATGCTATAACATAAATTATTTTGTGGCAAAAGGAGTAGACTTTTAATTATAAGGGGTAATAATTATAATGTATAGTAAGTATCATTGCATTAAGCATGAAACATATTTTCATGATAAATTTATTTGGAGACAAATTTGATACTATTTATGTATTTTTATTTAGTTAAATTTAAATGAAAAGTTTGACTTTTCCAAAGGTGAGATGTGTATTTTTCTCGAGGAAAGGAGTGGGTATTAAATTTACAAATTTATGGAGGGGTACTATTTATTCAGCAAGACTTGTGGCTACGGCTGATTTGTAGAGCTGATTTATAATGATAGAAAAATAATATTTCATAACTAAAAAATATGGCTGAATAAGCTCAAGCGACTCAAAATGATTTATAAATTTTAACGGGCGGAGTAATTTCAACGCGTCTCCTATCAAGCCTTCTACTAATGTTTCGCCACCAAAGTACGCTAGGTAAGGCTGAACAAAGAAAGGTTTTGTTTCTGCATTACAACAACTCAGCTTACCTAGCTGCCTCAATCAAATGTTAGGTGACTTCCAACTCACACATGCTATGGAATCCGCTGGTCCACTCAGATAGAAGATAGAAGAGGATCTAAAAGGAATCACACCTACCGAGGAACACAAGAAACCATCAGATCACAGCTAGCTCCGGCTCTTCTCTTTGTGAACTCCAAAATTGCCATTGGATACATAAAACTTCTTTTATTTTTATATGGAGCAAGCAAATACAAGATCCAACCTGCAATAGTGTGCATGAGAAGCTCACTTTAGCCATAAACAAACAATACTTCAGTCTGAGTTTTTTTTCCCCAAGGGAATGGCTTTTTAAGTCTAAGCTGGTTGGTAAACCATTGATTAATGTGCACACGCACTAACCACAACGTCAGAATCGCTGTAGTACTCCTGGTTGCTAGTTTGTCGCTTTTACAAAGCCACCTACATCCCCTGTTCCGTAGACGGGCGTGAGAAACTGGAGATGGGCAAAATACCATGTCGTCATCTTCCATCAGCACTCTAGAATCTCCATGTTAAAATAAGTCAACATATGCACTTAAAGGAGTTTATGAATCTCAAATTTGATTAGATTTATACTCCTTAAGTTTTTTTACATGTCTCATTAATTTGGTCTAAGTCAGACATTTGTATCTTTGACCATCCATTTCAAAAAATTATATAGGATCATGACATAAGATATATATTTTTACATTCACTATGAGAAACACTTCGTGCACTGTTAAATTTATTAGTATTTTTAAATGATGGTCCAATATAGTAGTGTTTGATTTGGAATAAAGCTAATGTGACATGTAAAAGAATAGAGAGGGTATTAATATTTGTATCTCTAAATATATTTACTATAAAGATATATAGTGTGATTAATTTAAAGTTTTTTACTTAATATAATAATCATTAGTATTATTGTATTTGTTTAGTCAAACTTAAGATTAATCGACTTCTCAAAGTGTGAGACGTGCATTTTCAGAACGGAGTATGTCTATATTTATCTAATATAATATTAAAACCAATCAATTTCTTTCTTCTATCTCTCACTCTCTACCTTGTCTTTATGTCCTTCGTCACCTTCTTCCGTCCCTCGGTCTATCGTCCCTCACTCAATCTTCTTGCTTCAAGTTTGGAGTAGCGAAACTTTCATTGCCACAACAACACTCATGTCATGGTCTATAGCTTGGAGGAAAAGAATTTAAACATTGTGACTTTCGGTTTTAAAAGAATATGCGCTACTGCAGAAAAGCAAAACTGTGTCGGTTCAAAAACCCCCCATCAGTGACGGTTTTTGAACCGGCACAACCATATCGGCAGTAATGAGGGGATCACATCACTGCTGGTTATGCCAAACCGGCAGTGATGTGGTGTCCAGAAATCATGTTTTAAAAATAGAAAAAATAATAAATTCTAGGAGAGCCCCAACTATTAACCCACTCACCCCGTCTCCGTCACAAGTCACACATTTTTCGCGTATAAATGCGAACGCGTTCCAGAGGGGATTCGAATCATTGACCTCAACTTACCCTCTTCTACCACTCCACCCATCAGTCAATTGTGTTTAGATTTCATTTTACTTCCTCATATTCTATACTAAAGCGAGTGTTAATTGATTGTTTGAGCCACTAAACGAATTCAAATGAAAAAAAATTGTAAACTACAACTGAGATCTACAACTTTTATGTAGCAAGTTTTTTCATCCGAGGTCTACAACTGATTTTGTAGTAGTGATGACTTAGATATTATGAATCATAACATTTGGCACTTCATGTGGGAGTGGGACAACATATGTCATGTTTGCCCATATGCCACCACATGTGCGTAAATGCATTGTTTGCTGATATTTTCTTTCTTTGATAATTAGTCTCAGAAATCCTCATACAACTTACATATATTAGTTCAAATACACTCCAACACATATGGTTTGAGAGAGATACATGTGCATTCAAACAAGGCCTAAAAGTAGTAGACTATCCACAACAAAGAGAACCCTGGTCCTTGGGGGCCCGGGGGCTATGTAGGAAATGAAAGGGAAAGCATAAGAGGAAGACCATCTCATCGGTCAAGCATGCATGTGATCCTCGCTCGCTTGCTGCTGCCTCTTTGGACTCGATCACCATTCATGTGTTTCAGGCCCAGGGCCGTGGGGAACCCGAGCGATTCCCGACACCATCACAGGAGGGGGGAAGAAGAAAGAAAAAAAGCTTTGCCAAAAGCGATCGATCAGCGCTCCCCGCCGGCCACCTAATAACGATGATCAATTATGCAGTCGCATCATTTGTAATGGCCACAGAATCGGCATGATAGCGGCAGTAAGATTTCGCACCGGTACTTTAATTTGTTCTTATTCAGCGCTATCTCCCTGGCTTGCAAGTCTGGATCTCCTTTCGATCTTGGGTGGGGAAAAAAAACTAGTAGTAGCTTTAATTAATACAGTCTCTGTGTATAAAATATGCTCCGGTCCTTGGTCTTCGCTTGCTGAGCCCATGTGCTTGGACGTTGATGTCCTAGCGACCCACTTGGCGTCTCGGAAAAATTCCTCATTCGTGCTCTGCTCTCAATAGGAACCTGAACTGTTCTCTGAAAGAGATCACCAGAGTTGTGGTCGGGACAGAAGAATTACGAATAAATTCATGCATGCACCCTCTGGCTTGTTCTTCCTTTTTTTTCTCGAATACGCAAAAGACTTACGTATCATTGTAATTAAAAAGAGTTGAATCATACAAAATACAGGCTTCTGACAAACTCCCTCAGAGGTCTTACAGCCGTGGGCTGGACTATCCTAGCAACAAATCTAAGCTTCGATATTACATAAAAGATCTACTACTGAGCTAGGAGCATTGCTGCAACCTACGAAGCCGGATGACTCCGTTGTCGACTGTGTGAACCTTCTTCGGAGTCTGGGAACAGTACGTTGGTCTTTCTACCAGCTCTGTTCTTGGTCGCTAGGAATAACTCGTCCAGAGCTTCAATTTGGCTCGATGTCAAGTTCCCTTTGAGAATGTCGTCGTATGTTCCCTTGGACGCGGAAGAAACTGGTGCCACCGGAGGTCTTTCTACCAACTTTGTTCTTCCTTGCAGTGAAGAAGTTGAAGATATTTTTATTCAGTCCTGCTGCACTTGCCATTGGGATAGAAAGGTTCCAGACGGACATTGTTGCCGGTGTTTGATGTAAGGTCTGTTTGGAACGCAGAAATTTTACAGGAATTGTGCAGTAATTTCACAGGAATCAGTTCATTTTCATAGGAAAAAGTACAGAAACAGAAAAAAATCCCGCGTTCCAAATAGGCCCGTAACGTTGCCATTGAGGCCGGATGGGTTTATCTCGGCGACGGTCACTGAGAAGCACTGCAACTCTGTTTGTTTGTTTGTTTGTTTTTGTTGACAAACTTGGCCGAGCTACAGCGCCTGGAGTGATAAGTGGACCTGCCGACAGTAACATCGTGAGATTCGCGACTGGGATATGTAGTACTACGTACTGTGCTATATATAACTCGTTGCTTGTATCACGTTTGCCCCGCTAGTTGCAGCTACCCGATCGGTCAGGTCAACAATGGCTTTTCATGCTACAGAGGAATTAACGTATGGCCTGATGGTTCGTGTGCCAACCACTATCAAGCAGAGAGAGAGAGAGAGAGAGAGTTGCAGATGACTTGCATGGAAAGAAGCTTTAGCTGAGGGGAGTTCACCAGCAGCTATAGCTTTCCGTTACAAACAGTACAAGTAAACGGCAAGAGAGCCAGCCAGCTTTGCAGCACATCAATTGGGAAACCGTGGGGAATTTTAAGTTTCTACTGAATTGAAGATGCACTAGCAGCTTGTTGCGTTTGTACACCATGCTCCTGTTGCTTTCGTTCGTGTTTTATTCCCAAACAAGAAGCCAAGAAGGAGAGGAAGTAAAAATGATGCGGCGGCAAGTCGCAGCAGTTCGGAGTCGTGCTTCTCTTTTCCCATGCCTTGATGTACGTGAATTCTCGATGACCCTGAATGAAGATAAAGACTCCAAATCCGATGCAATCACGGATAGGATAGGAGGAGTAGGACGGTATGGAGGAACGGCATGTTGTCGCTCTCAAGCGCCAAGGACGTGATGTGCTGCAGAGCGGCAAAGTCGCAGGAACAGCTAGCTGCACAAGTCATACTACTCATACATGAGGCATGCCATGTACGTAGCCGGAAGAGTTTGTTATAAGAAAGTTGTAGGCCAAAGAGAAAGAGAAAAAGACCTTGTAGAAAATAATTTATCTAGCTTTTTCTCCAGCAGCTAGCTAGGTAGCCGAGAAGATTTTTGCTTCGCCAATCTCCAATTAAGGATCGGATCCAACAACCATCGATTTTTGCTTGTCATATCAGGAATTAATTCAGGATCTACTATGTATTTCTTCTAATCTTATAAATTAATAAAGCGGGAGATTCTCTCCGATCCATTATTGTCTATTTTTTGGTGTAGGTCAACCAAGGTCCAACCACCACCAGCAAGGCACGCAGAGGCAGAGGGCAAATAATCTCTTAATTGCTTGCAATTAACAAAGCAAAGATTCCTTCCAATGATCCAAGACCAGCTTGACTAGCCAATTATTAATGATCGTATCTAATTGCCCCACAGAACAGATCCGTGTACAAGTTGAAGGGAGAAGAAAGAAAGAAATATATTGGGGACAGAAAAGAAAGGAGCAGCTGGTAGCCGTGACGAGGTCATGCCATGCCCCATGCATTGCATGTCTGCTGTGTTCCCGTTGAAGTAGCAAATGTCAACTCAGACTTGGCATGCAATAGAAGTAGTATCTTTTATTCAGTCGTGTATTTGTACTACCTACCTATATATATATATAGTATATATGGTAAAAATAAAAGTAGTAGAAGGAAAAAAAAACAGCAATAAAGTCGTCCATGCATGTTCTTGCTCTTCATTCACACGCTGCTTGACTTGATTCAATATTCCTTGGCGGCTTCGGATTGCCCCGTCCGTCGGTCTAGAAACCGCAAGAGCTGACACCGGAAACTCGAAGCAGAAGGGCAATCATCAGGGCAACGATTCGAGGGGTCTCGCCGCAGCCGGTTTTTGCCGGCGCCGGGCCCTCCAAGGACTTTCCCGTGCGATGCATATGCGTGCCTGCGTGTATCCTCACATAGTCACATGCCACTGTGCATGCAAGGAAATCCAAAATCCAAATCGGTGTTGGACTCTTGGCTAGCTAGCTAGCTACGCAGGTCCTTTGTAGCTAGTGCTTTTTGTTTTTTAGTTTTGGTTGGTTGGCCAAGGGCGGAGCCGTGAATGCATGCATAAACATCCAACGCCCCCACGACGAACGCAGGCCGTTTTTTTTGCTTTATTATCCGTCTCGTCCGTCGCCGCCGTCGGCTCGCCTCGTACACGGGACGGGATTGTCGTGCGTCGCATAAAAATTTGCTCCCGAGCGGCGTCGTCGGGTAGTCGTCGCCGCCTCGATCGACCTCGTCGGGTAGCGTAGCGCGGCTTTTGCCTTTGGGTTTGGATTTTTTCTTCCCGTGTCGCGTGGCCAGCAGGCTCGAGCCGGTTCTGGCACGCACTGGGATCGGGGGGCGGGGGCGGCACGCAGGAGGACCGACCGAGTTTCTCCGTGTGCTGCCGCCATGAATCGAATCGGTGTGCCCAAAACAGAGGCACCATGAACGCACACGGTTCGGGGAAAAAAACGAGAAGGCATCGGTCGGGTTTGCTTGCTTGCACGCGCCGCCGCTCTCCCTCCTTTTATGATCGGCGGTTTCCATGCAGCGACTTTTGTCCGATCGATCCCCGCGCGCGCTCTGACTGGCACGGCAATCCCCAACAGAGGACGGTGGCGTCCTGTCCTGTGTGCGAGCATGGTTTCGTTGACATTAGTGCCAATGAGCGTGGCAACCAGCTAGAGCTAGACACGAGCACATCAGTCATGTGCAGAAGCAGAATAGGAAAGCGCTAGCTAGCTTGTAGTAGGCGTGTTTACAGGAGGAGTACTCTATTTGGCTAACCCTCTAGAAGTTGACCACACTTTTGCCAAGCGACGAGGACTTGGATGATGACATCTCCAAGAGGCTAGGCCTACTAGTACTACCAGCTAATTGGGTTGCCTTCCCCATTGGATCGGAGCTGCGGTCCAATCGACTGGTGCCCTCTCTTCTTCCATTCCGGTGTCCATTTCACAGACGTCGATGTATATTTATACCCACTCATACCCACTCCATTATCAAGGTGTCGTCCCAACCACCTGCCGCCTGGTTATGTTTATGTGGGGGGGAAAATGAATCAAGTTTCACGTCTAAGGTCAGTCTCAATGGGTATGTCATTTGAGTTTCATTCGTATTAAATATATTGCTACGTAGGCATTTTTGATGACATTGCGGTATATTTAAGAAGAGAGAGAAGATCGAGACCAACCATGTGACCACCTGCCTTCGTGTCGTACCGGCCTCCCCCCCTCAAATGAAGCAGCGCCACGTCTCAGCTGCTAGCCGGTCTCTGTGAAGTTGCAGCTCTGATCATCGACCCACCTGTTCATGTACGACATGCCGGAGGAGCATCGCAACGCAAAAAGGCATGGAGGAGGACATGCATCAAGCGGGTCACGATCCTCGATCTGTCCCCCGGCCTCTCCCTCTCGATCACCTGGCTGCTGGCCGGTAGCCTGCTACACCTCTCCAGCATGTCTGCTAGCGCGGGGCTACGACTGTGCTTATCAGATCAGCCGTGCAGATCAATTCTGATGATATGATGCCTATACTGTATTGTTGCCTAGTGGCTCGATCACACAGTCACAGTCCAAGTACACATCTTGTACGTAACGTGCATATCAATCTTACTCCTCGAACGAAAACACCGGTGTAGCAGAGCATCTGTTGCATACATACACGTTCCAATGCAATGCACATATATGTTTCGCGGATTCGATAGATGGTGGCCGGCAAATGGAGGCAACGTGAGCTCCCTCCCTCCAGATAGAGACATGCATCAACTAGAGCTAGCGTACTTCCTACCATATATATAGGAAATGAAAGATACTTATGCGTGTAATAAAAGAAAAAAAAAATGGCTCATCCTGCTCCACGTCACCGTACGTCGTTGCTTGAGATATCGATCGGATCGAGAACGACACTCGGGTTTCTCTAAAGTTTACTCCTGCCCTCGCACGGACAAGTGCCTGGCAGAGCACAAGTGGCGTTTCGCTTCGTGGCTCTCTCACCCAGCCAGGCAAGCAGGGCATCCCCTTTTGTTTACCCATGCATCCCCATCCCCAGGTCAAAAGCTCCTCGTTGGTTTTGTAAAAAAAAAAAAAAAAACTCCTGGTTGGACGGCTAGCCACTAGTTCTTGCTGGGTTTACCCCAGCAAACTAGTAAAATAGTGTAGACTAGCTAAGTGTACGTGCGTTGCTACGGGAATCAAAATATAATACCACAATAATATATAAATCCAAATTTTTATAGAAAATATTATAAAATAGAAAACACTACGAATTATTATTTTTATCTTATTATTAATCTAATCTAAAGAAGCAGCACTGAACAAAAAGTGTTCGTAGCTCGGTAGCACCTTCAATCTTTCTTGTTTGCATATTTTAATGGTGTGAAGCTTCGACAAATATTAAAAAAAAGCAGCACAACTAATTACTAAATTTAAAAATCATGTTATGTGTTCTCATTTAAAAAATAGGATTGGCCATGTGATTCACACAAACTAACACATGTAATTATGTTCATCAAACATTATGTCTTTATATAAATCAGTCTCTTTCAATATTGGAGGGCGTAATTGCGAGATATGGGCCATATCATACATAGGTGAGATAGAGATAGGTAGCTAGGAATTAATGTAAACATCTAACGATTCCGATGCTATTGACGTACTCGAATCTAAACCAAAGAATGGGCAAGTCACCAAAAAATAAATGTTGTAAAACATTACATCAGAAAAAGCAAGCACGAGATGGATCAAGTTGGGTTTGGTTGGGCCGGACCACGCGCAACTATGTGGGGAAACCAAACCCCTCACCGGCTCACCCGCACGCCCCAGCATCGACGTCTCTGGCTCCTCCGCTGCTGCAGATGCTTCGTCCTTCGCAGATCTTTGCTACGGGTTCGTCCACAACAACGTCGGGTTCGTCGCTGGCTCCAGTTTGAAATCGAGAACTTTGAGCAGAGATCGATACAGCAACCGCCGGCATACGGTATCATCGACGAACGGACAACCTCCTGGGGAGGGCCAGCTAGCGGGGGTGTGGCGGGGCAGCGTTACAGTGGGCTAGTAGCCTCTGCTGGGTAGCGGAGGTGTCGACGGCGGGATACAGGCTGCCGTGACCCGTGAGGCCGTGTGGCGGCGGTGTTGGTGGGGGTAATGGCGAGGTGTGGAAGGTGTGGGCCACACGGATCGGGCAAAGGCCGATCTGAGCAGCGCCGTGCGGGAGAGAAGGAAGGCAGGTAGTGCTGGGCGTCGTGGGCGGGTGGTGGTTCCACCGACGTGCGTGCAGGACGTTTAGCGAGCGGGGCGGGGTGATTAGTCGGGCGACGACGATAACAGCCGGGTCTTTTTAGTTGTAGATAGATAGCTCACTCCTTCGCACCCTACTCGGTCCTCCGGTGGGGAAAGGAAAAAGGAGGGACGTCGCGACCTGCTGGCGCAAAGCCAACGCATTCTCTAGTTCCGCCAACAGTTTGCAGCGCCGCGCCCATGGGAACCCGACCATTCCTCCGTCGGACCGTCGCCGTCATCTCTTGTTGCATTGCATGCATGTGCATCTATCACTGCCAACTGCCATCCATGGCCCCTCCTTTCTGCGCAGCAAATCAAAGTAAAACGTGGGCACACGTACGTAGAGACCGGCCGTAACGACTAACGAGACGCTCGTGCACAAACAAAAAGGCCAGGATGAGTTCTGAAAGGCAGGCAGGCAGGCAGATAGCAGAGGAGGCCTGACCGTGATCGTGACCGGAGTCCGGAGGAGGCTGCGGCGACTGGAGGGCTCCGCGACCCATTCCGACGCCCAAGGGACGCCGCGTTGCGTTGCGCTGTGTCCTTTTCCCGCGGCCGGCCGGCCGGCCGCGGCGATGCCAAAGCCTACTCGTCCTACTCTACCGCTCGCGTCCGCTGCTCGCAGCCGCGTCCCTTTTAGAAAACGAAGCTAGCTGGCTGGCTGGCTCGTGTCGCGTTGTCGCCTTGCCATATCTCATCTTGTTGGCACCTATACGTACGACCCCGCTTTTTGGTAAGCAAACACCTGTGATCTGATGCTGGAAAATCTTAGCTGGTACCGAGCGTGTGGCGTGGCGACATAACCACCTGTTGTCTAGTATACTTCTTGTTATCCACAGCCACAACCACAAGAACGGATTCAGGGAGATTTCTGTGGGAATTGGGAAATATACAAACATACAGAGATAAAATACAATATGGACACTGTTATTTGTAAAAACGACATGGGAGGGTATATGTGTATTTTCAAATTTTGATTTTTGTCTATTACAGATGATGAGTTCGTGTCTGTTTTCTTTTAAAAGCGGCTGCGGGTTTACTTGGAACCATGCTTTGCTACTGGCGTCGTCTGGACTTTTCGTCCTCAGCCAGATGAATGAAACTGCCCCACAACCTCAGAAAAGTAATTCAGGCTATGGTTTTGTTATAGGCCCTAAGTACAAGAGACATTATGGCCCAGTTTGGCCTGCAATCACTCGGCCTGAAGACAAGAAACCGGCCCATAATAAAAGGTGAGATGATCTTGGCAGCCGAAAAAAAAGTGAAACATAGCCCACGTTCCTTGCTCTAGACTAGATGGTTTCACGAACATTTTAGGGACAATTGTTTATTTGGCCCTGAAACAAAGTTCGTTTGCTTATTTGGCCTAAATTTTTCCAAAGTTGTCTATTTGGCTCGAAAGTGAAAATTTGTTACTTTTACGGCCTTCTGTTAGGTTCCGTCAGCTCTTCACATTAGTATCCCAGTCCATCACACGCGAAAAGACAAACGTACCCGGTACCCCTGACTCCTTCACCCGGCCGCTCGGCCTCGTCTTCGACAGAAGAAAAAAAAAAGTCGCGCCCGGCGCCGCAACCGGCGATGGCGGAAGGCCATGCCGCCGGCGCTCCATGGAGTTACGGCGGCAGAGGCGGCCCCTATCTCCACCCGATGCCGGCGTCGGTCCATCCCTTCATGCCGTAGCGGCGTTTGGGTGCAGATCGAGATGGCTGCGCCCTCCCCTCCCCTCCCTCCGGTGATGGCAGCGGCCACGGGTCCTGCATACGGCGGCGTGGATCCGTGCACACGACGGCCCCCGTCCCATCCCCGGCTGCGTCGTTCCTTCCTCAAAGTCAGCAGCGACGGCGCCCTCCAACTCCCCACGGGTGGCAGGCGACGCTGCCCCCAACCCAACCGATGTCGGCGACCCCCGCTCGCCGCGAGACCGTCCGGGAGCGAGCGCCAGGGCTCCGCCGGGCGTGGGCGTGGTCCGCCGCGCGGCGCGATGGCGAGCTGCCCTGTGTAGCGGACGCGAGCTGCCCTGTGTAGCGGACGCGAGATGCCCCTGCCGCGCTCGTTCCCAACCCGGAGATGGCGGACGCAACATGCTCCACCTACCTCATCAGCGACGGTGGCGGCCATCTCCCTCCGGCGCCACTTCCTCTCCCACCGATGGCGGCCAGACAACGGATCCGTGCGGCTGCTGGCCTGCGGCCATCTCCCAAGGGCGGCGACGCCTCGTGTAGAAATCCAGCCCGATGGTGTTGGTGGCACGGACCTGCGTGGGCGAGATGACTGCATAGATCATCGATGATTTTTTTTTTTTATTTGGATTTGATGCTACTTTCTTCCTCTGATGTTAATCCTTGCTAGAGATTATTCCATGGATCTTCGATGTCTTTTTATATGTTTGGATTATTTGGATTTGATGCTACTTAATTCCTCTTCTTCCTCTGATTTAAATCAAAGAGCAAGTGATTTTGTAATAGTAGCATAATTCTACACATAAATATTGAGTTTGTAATATATGATCAACATATACATTAAAAACAAGGCTCTTTTATTTTTTCTCACGCAGGGGTAAAACAGTCTTTTTGCATGGCACTTGACACCGTTACCGCCTTCAAACTAACAGAAGACCGTAAAAGTAACAAAATTTTACTTTCGGGCCAAATAGACAACTTCAAAAAAATTTAGGCCAAATAAGCAAACAAACTTTGTTTCAGGGCCAAATAAACAATTGTCCCAACATTTTATGTTGGAAAAGGTCCAATTTTACTCTATCTGTTTGCATCTGTTTTTTCTCACCGAACTATGAAACTATAAATGTCTCCTCCTTTCCTCCTTCAACTTTCATAATCGTCCATTTTACTTTCATGGCTGGTTTTTAACAATGATTTTGTTTTGTTTTACTTATTTTGATTGAAACTTTGAAAAAATGATAGAAAAATCATAAAATAAAATTTTAAATTTTGTTGGACTCCATATAAGTAGATCTAATTAATTACATAAAATTATAGATTTAAATCTACAACAAAAACTTTATACTTAAACATACATAATATATATTCACTATATATATCTACTCATGTAGAGTTCAACAAAATTGGATTTTCTATTTTATGATTTTTCTATGATTTACTATGATTTTTCAAAGTTTCAACCGAAATAAATAAATAAAATAAAAAAGCAAAACCGGTCAAGGAGATAAAACGAACGATTTTTAAAGTTAGAGGGGAGAAGATTTTTGATTTTATAATTGAGTGAAATGCGTTGTGAGACCTTAAACTTTTACCCACTTCTCACCTAGGTCTATGGACTTTTTTTCGCTCATCTGAGTCCATGAATTTTTCTCCACTTCTCATCTAGGTCTATGAACTTTTTTTCTCTCATCTGGGTCCATGAACTTTTACCCACTTCTCAGCTAGGCTCATAACAAGCCACATAGGACTCTACTGCCTGCTTGGCCGCTAGCGTGGTGTCACATGGTCCTTTTTTTTAATTTCAAAAACTAGTTGAAACTTTAAAAAATTGTATTAAATCACAAACAAATCTAAAAGGGAAAATATACTTTTGTTAGATTTCACTTGAATAGATCTATGCAATGGATATATAATACTAGCATATGCTCATACGTTGCTACGGGAGCTTTTGATGTATTCGTTTTTGTTCATAATGTGGCAAGATATTCCCACCGTACACAACCGTGTGTTGCAACAAGAAAAAATAATGTCACAATGATTCGACTTTAAACATGTTGTACTATTAAAAAAACATAAAATTAACGTGATGCTCACAACATTCTATTTGTATTCGATCATCAATTACATGTGTTTTCATAAAGCATAGACAAATAGAGCATAATTCAAGTTTTGATGTGAACATGGAGTCTTGATTAGTCCAATGAAATTATAGTATAGATAATCATAATCACATAATTAGACCATCCATGTAGCATCACCATCCTGCAATAAATTTCTTGATGAAACTGATATCCATGGCCCCTTTTTATCAAAAGTGCAAAGCGTTGGAATTGAAGCATTTTAATCTTGGAAGGTCACAAAACTACCGCATCTTTCATTTGGTCATGGTAACCAGACTCTTAAAAGTGACACCTAATGATTTTGAGGAAGAGTTTTTATGCTAGGTACCTTCAGTGTTGTCCTTCTGGAGCTCGTTGGTAGTTCAGCTAGACACGATTTCTCAAAAATTTGGAGATGGTGATCAAGGGCGGATATGGTGGTATAGAAGCTACAGTGGTTCAATACCCAGGCCCTAAATTACCCCTTCTGAAAACACATAGATGATCAGTTTACAAGGATGCAGAAAAAAATTGATTCAGATGCACACATATAGCTTCGGGTGACACTAAGGGCACTCCTGACAATGAAACATTTACATTGCCATAACATCACCATTAAAAAGGTGAGCATAATCTATTGAATCGTTTGGTTTTATTTGTTCATCAATCATCATTGCCTCTGCATCCTAGGTAATTCCATGGGTTTAAAACAAGACACTCGTACCATGTGCATTCCAGTACTAACCTCCACTTGCAAATATGATTCATTTACCAACACTAAAAAGGTCTTGAAGTAACATCACATAACTTAACTTTCAAAGCCCTGAGCAGTAGATAGCAAAGACAGATCCTTTCTTGCACCTGAAAGTGGCCTAAAAATGAGCACTCAAAGATTGTAAGCAAGAAAAAAAAGTTAAAGCATCTATTTTTTTTAAGACATGCGATCCAACTAATTGATACAAATTTGTGTACCATACATTCTAGGACAGGATATTTCTATAACAAAGATGCAGAAAGATGGTTGCTCAGGAAGGATCTTTTTTCCATAAGATATGCTGATGCTGATGCCCATGTGTTAGAAAAGAACATTTACAACCTACGAGAGCAGATGACCATGCGTTGCTACAGGAGCTTCCAAATTTTCAATGCAACAAACCTTGCTGCGGAAGCTTTAAAAATTTCAATGCAACAAGAGTATGAAAAAATCATTAATGCCTTTTTGTTTCTTCATATGTTTGCCGACTCATCAATCATGATAACCGAACATCTCTCTTACTGTAAAGAGTTATAGAGTTTCAGAGGTTTGGAAGTGCAGCTGGCTGCGGTCTACATGATAGCAGAGGCTACAAACCTCCAATCTGATTAAAAACAGCGAAAGATTTCACATAGTATAAGGGGAAGAAACGAGGATGAGGAGCACAAGGGTTAGAAACATTCAGAGCAAAGCGGATGAAAGCACACAGAATCTCAGGCACGGATCCCGAGTTGCTGGCTTAATGTACATTGGCAAAAACTCCTGCAAGGTTAAGAGAAGAAAATGCATTGCATTTTATCTATGGGGATGATAATTAGCTTGTACAGCATGGCAGTATGCTACAAGAAGCAAAAAGGTGGCAGTACACCAAGTGCGCTATATATTTTTTTTTAATTTTATTCATGCTGCACCAGGCCAAGTGCAGTATCTTTTACACAATCTGCACTATATTGCAGTTCTGAAAGAGACCTCACAATGCAGTGATAACATTTAAAAAAAGAAAGAAAAGAAACAGGGTTCAGTGAGGCACAAAGTCCAGAACTGAAATTGGTTCAGTAAGCTAGAGAGCACTGAAAGTTCCTAGCTACAAACTCAAATTGGTTAAGTGAGTTATGGCTACAAGTACTCGAGTAGCAGGTATAGGATTTTTTTAATTATCAATTGTGTCATGTATATAGTGAGCCATGACTTTTGGCTGGCTCATGCTATGTAAACTGAACATCATCAACAGCAGTAGGTAACCTGAAAGAGAAATTTGATCATTTGTTGATCATATGGCACATCATCTCCACTTCATGTGAAAGAACAGTGTGGACGTGTGGTGGTTGCTAACTATCTATAGAAATTAACAAATGAATCGACGAAGTTTGAAGCTGAAAAGCTGACACTGAACTACAATTTGAAGTATGGTTCTTGGGGGTACTGTATCCATGATCATTCAGTAGTACTGAAAACAAATGGTTGTATGTTTGGAAGATTGTAGAAGGGCGGGAGAGTAAGCAGAGCATACGTGATGTACCCGACCAAGACCCGAGCGCCTGGGTGCTGTGGAGGCGGCGAGGAGGAGCAGAAGGTGCGGCCGGGGCAGATCCGGCCGGCGCGCCTAGGGTGGTCCTGGCCATGTCTCCTTGTGGGTGTTGGGGTCGGCAGTGGTATAGGGAGGCGGCGGCAGCAGCAATGGTGACGGCTGGCGGCGGCGTCAGTGGTGAACGTGGCGGCGTCAGTAGTTCCTCGCAAAGGTGAGCGATGTGGAGGCGGCGAGGAGTAGGAGTAGCAGCCGGGGCATATCCGGTCGGCGCGCCTAGGGTGGTGCTGGCCGCGGCTGCTTGTTTGGGGTCGGCGTGGTGAAGAGCGGCGGCGACCTTCGCGACATTGAGAACGACGTCACTGGAGGAGGAGGCGGAGAGACGGGCACGGCCCGTCGTCCTTCCCCGTATTTTCGGCCTTGACTCCGGGCGTGGGGAGAGATCGCCGAACCGGTCCGTCCGAGGGAGCAGTAGTGAAGCGACATGCGAGGGCGAGGCGGGCGATGGAGTCTGCGTGGGACCGGGAGTTGGGGGCACGCCGAAGGTTGGGGGCACGCTGAAGCGGTGTGGACGATTCTTGTTTTTTCTTTTTAGGAGAAGAGATAATATAATGAGAGTATATGGTATGAAAATCAACTAATTATGTAAATTTTAATTAAGTCTACTGAATTCTAATCCGATAAACTTAAATGCAAGTAGATAATTTATTCACTTAAACTCTCTCACCGTTCCCTTCCTAATCATTTAACCCCAACGCTGTCTGGCTATGTTACGTCGTTCTGCTCCTGTTACCGCCGCCCTGTATCGCGACTCCCGTCTCGCTCCTCACCATCGGCCGCCGTCCTACCTCGCTGCTCGCACGGCTGCGGGACCATGGGCACCCCCTCGGCTATGGCCTCCACCATGGAGTTCCAGACATGACAGACCAGAGAGCCAGCACTTGCAAGCTTCGTACTTGCTGCAGAACACACTGGCTATCTACTACCTGGGAGAGATCAACCAGCAAAACAGAACATGAGAGAAACGGAGGGACTGCTCTCCGTGGAAACGACACAAGAGTAGAATGTGCTGCGGCCATGGATCTGCACCACCGATCAAGAGAAGAGCAAATGAACCAAGCAAAGAGAGGAATAAAAAATCCAAACATTATTACTTGATTGAGACAACTCAAAAGCTTTTTGATTTCTCATTCACGCGAGATGCTCCTGCTCTAGGTATTTGAAAGAACTTGTTTGATTTTGGTTAATTGATAAAATCTATAGACTAATCCTTGAACTAAGTGTATGATCAAGATAGGGTGGTTCACCTTGATCTATGGAGCTAGATGGATGACCATGATAGATCAAGTGCTCCATGGACTAAAGAAAAAAAGAAAGAGAAAAACATAAATGGGCTCAAGGCAAAGGTATATCTATAGGGTTATTTTTAGTTTAGTAATCAAGACACTATAAAAAGTGTGATCACATTTAGAATAGATAGCCGTACTATCAAGAAGGGAAAACTCGTTTCGATTGCGGTTATCATGTGCCACTAGGTTTGCATTGCATTCATATAAAATGAACCTAAGTGACACAAACTAAAATAAATCCAAGAAATATATGTTGCAAAGGCTAACACAGGTGAACAAGAGTTGGATCATATGGTGTTAGCACTTGAAGACTTGGAGAAGAAGAGGCGGCTCGGTCTGGAACTCTAAGGGGCTCCGGACGCAGGGTCCGAACGCAGGCTAAAGGCAGTCCGGACCATTGGACTTGCGACCAGAGACATACCCTAGCTCTCGGCCTCACTGGACAGAGGAACCGGACGCTAAAGACGGTCTGGACGCAGGCACCGGACTCAGCTTTGGAGCTCTCTGGTTGCTCTCTGCGTAGCAACCGGACGCTGAGTAGGGCCCGGACGCAGAACACCGGACGCGCGTCCAGAGCAAATGCGCTCTCTGGACCCTCTTTGTGTTGGGTCCGGACGCTACTGTTTACAGCGACCGGAGTCGACACGTCAGCGCAGGAAGGGCGCCAACAGACGAATTCAAATTGACAGAGGGTCTGGACGCATGGCCGATGGTCCGGACCCCCTATGCATCTTGCGTCTAGAGGTCTGCAGAAAGTTGGAATGAGGAGCAAAATGGCTAGCTCGATTTGGGTTGCTATATAAGTGTTGTGGCCGGCTCCTAGGGCACTCTCTTGCACCTTCTATTCACTTGAGACATTTGTGCTTGCTTGAGATAGCCTTCAACTCATCTCTCTTTGCTTCAATTGCATTCTTGTGAGAGTTTGAGTGAACCAAGTGCATTGATCTTTGCATTGCATCTTAGTGGCACTTGGTCATTGTCATCGCCGTGAGATTTCTTGTTATTCTTGGTGTTTGCCAACACCTAGACGGCTTGGCGATTGAGGAGAAGCTTCGGCACGTGTTGATGATTGTTCGTGGCCGGCTTCATCATTGTGAGAGGGTTTGTACCCACCTCGGCGGAGCGCCAAAGAGTAACTCTAGTGGATTGCTCGTGTCATTGAGTTACTCTCATTTGGGTGGATTCTTGTGGCGCCCGAGTTAGTGGGCTAGGCTTGTCATTGCCTATTAGCCACCGAATCACCACTTGAGTAGTCGACACAACGAGGACTAGCTTGGTGGCAACCAAGTGAACCTCGGGAGAAAAAACGATTGTCATCTTGTCTCCCGGCTACTCTTTGGTATTCATTGTGATTGATCATCTACCTTGACATTCCTATATCACAAGACATCGGTATATCAATCACCTCCTCCCTTGCATTTATATTCATTCATATCTTGTCTAGTTAGCTTGTTAGTTAGCTTCTTTAGTAGTTGTTCTTGCTAGCTTGTGCTAAGTGCTTTATGTTCTTGTTATTGATTGTTAAGTACTTAGTTAACTAGAATTGCATTGGATAGGTGGCTTTGCACCCCAAGTAGAGCTAGAGCAAAAAACTTCGCTTAAGTGTTATTTAACCATTTGCTCTTGTGATTTGTAGAATTTTTATTAGGCTATTCACCCCCCTCTAGCCATCTAGGACCTTTCAGTGTTGAACGTGCATAGGCTGATAGACAGGTACCCATCGAAGAACCAGCAGACTGCCTCCCTAACTGAAACACTCGAACAGGGGATAGATCGGAAGAGCAAAACGCAACAGCACACCGCCTGGAGCCCCTTCGCGTGCGCGTCCTGATCAGCGTGGACGACAGTGACGACGAGACGGTCTGCTCCATTTCATCACCCGCAACACCGAGCCCGTGCGGGCGTCGTCGTCGGGGGTGGTGCTCAACACGTTCGAGGCCATCGAGGGTGCGGCGCTGGCCAAGATACAGTGCGAGATGCCGGGCTGCCCGACCTTCGCGGTGGGTCTGCTGCACTTGGCGCTGCCGTCGTTCCCGGCGACGGCCGGGCCGGGCCAGGGTAGTTCGAGGAACGACCTAACGGAGGCAGGTAGGGCTGGTTTAAATGATTAGGAAGAGAATGGTGGGAGGGCTTAAGTGAATAAATAAGCCACAATGACCCACCTTCATCTAAGTCCATCAGATTAGAATCTTGTGGGCTTGATTAAAGTTTGCATAGTTTGCATAGCTAGTTGATTTTCATACCATACGCTCCCTAATATAATATGTTCTTATTTTGTTGTTGTAGCTATAAATTTATGCAGACCTATGTATTTATGTGTTAAATTCAAAACTGTTGCTCCTGTGCTACAATTGTGGTGGAATTTTTATGGTAGGCTAATTATTGTATGCTTGAGCATTGGTAAAAAGTTTAGCTTCAGTGGAGTATGTATGACTGAGTTATTGATTTACCTAGGTTTATGCTTGTTTAATAGTTAATAAATAGTTAGTCTACTAAACATTTAATTTGAAGATAAGATTTTTATGGGTGATAATAAAACATAGTTACTATAAAAATATTACATGCCTACATAGATCAGTTCATGTGGAGTCTAACAAAGGTAGACTTATTTTTACTTTTTTTACATTTTATGCAAATTTTTAAAGTTTCAACCAGTCTTTGAATTTTTTTAAAAAATACATGTGAGGCCACATCAACAATCATGTAGACAATAAAGTCTTATATGGCCAGCTGTGGATCTAGGTGAGAAGTGAGGAAAAGTTCATGGACCTAGACGAGGATAAAAAAATTCATGAACCTAAATGAGAAGTGGGGAAAGTTTATGGACCCAGATGAGCGAAATTTTTTTTGTGAACCTAATTGAGAAGTTAAGAAAAGTTTAAAGATCTACCACGCATTTCACTCTTTATAATTTATACAGAAAGGAAAAATGAACGCGGACTAAAGTTAAAAGAGGAAAATTATTTTTTTTCCTTTTATGTTCTCGTTTTGAAAACATTTATTCTCGTTCTGAAAACACTACATTTTCTTACGGTACAAAATTATTTGAACATATTGCTCTACATTCTTGTGCGGGAGTGTATGCTATGTAAACCAAGAATATGTGTAAACTATATAAACTCTAATCAAGACCACTAGACTTTAATCTGATGGTTAGAGTTAAAAGTAGGTTATTTTAGCACTTAACCTCCACTCATCCTATCTAATCTAAGATTTTACAAATCACCCGAGCCCAACGCAGCCCAATCGGTTCCTTCCGTCTCCTCGCGAGATCCCCGTACGGGCCGACAGTCAGTCGGCACCAGCTGCCCGGCGCGCGCCGCTGCGTGCATCGCGGTGTCCTCCGACTTCCCCGTCAGCTGCTTCGTCATCTTCTTGCGCCGCGTCGCTGCCTGTGCCGCCCTCGGCTAGTCCTCGCCGCCGCCTGCTGCTGTGACGGCCTGCAGTCCTCGCCGCCGCCGCCGGTTTGGTTCTTCGCTTCCGCCAAATCAAACTCTTCGCCCCCCCGGCCAATTTACCTACCACATATACAGGTTTCTCCCAATTCTAGACTATCGATGACTTAAAAACAAATACCTTTAGCTATCCAATCCCAGCTTACCTCAACGTGGAAATAAAATCTACAGTATCTATGAACGGAAAAAGGAGTGACGAAAAAGAAGAGACCGAAAAGGTTAATGCAGAAAAAGAAAGGAAAAAAAAGGAAGTGTGATTGTGTGAATAAAGCTAGACGCAGCTGGAGGCCTCCGGCGCTCGACGAGGCAGCTGACGGGGGCAGCTGGTGCCGGCTGACTACCGGGGACTGCTGCGTCGAGCTGCTGTAGCGCCGTACGGGGATCTCGCGAGGAGACGGAAGGAACCGATCGGCGCTCGAGCTGGGGCCGGGGTGATTTGCAAAATCTTAGATTAGATGGGATGAGTGAAGGGTTTAAGTGCTAAAATAACCCACCTTGAGCTCTAACCATCGGATTATAGTCTAGTGGTTTTGATTAGAGTTTACATAGTTTGCACATATCCTTGGTTTGCATAGCATACGTTCCTTCTTGTGCTCCGTTCTATGTTTTCATTCCCCCTCTTATGAACATGGATACTACTACATTGCTTCAAAATTACAAAACTTACCAAGATTTTTCATTACATCGAATTTTTGAACGCATGTATAAGACATTGAATATAGATAAAAAATAATTAATTATATTGTTTATCTATAATTTGTGAGACGAATCTTTTAAATAAGTTACTCCATAATAATAATAATTTTAACAATATTAGACATGGCCTAAGCACCATATCGCCCCCCGCGTCACGTCATCTCTAGACTCTAGTCTTAGGCGGTTCATTTTGGTCTAACCTGGCATGTGTGTAATTATCTTTTTTGTGGGCCCAAATCCCAAACAGGGCCTCGTCTCGTCGTCGTCCTCGTACAGCGAAATCGAAATCGAAATCGAAACCCCAAAACCCTAGCTGCCCGGCGCAAACCCCTTCCCGCCTCTCCGCGGCGCTACGCGACATCCGGCCTCCGCTACGAAGCACCGGAGGCGGGTGTAGCCTAGCGGGCGGGCCATGGCGTCAACGGTGCTGGAGGCGACGCGGGCGGCCCATGAGGACCTGGAGAGGCTGGAGCGCCTCGCGGTGCGCGAGCTGCAACGGGAGCCCGCTAACACGCGCGACCGCCTCTTTCAGTCCCACCGCGTCCGCCACATGTTCGACCTCGTCGTGTCCACCTCCGACAAGCTCGTACGTCCCCTTCTTCTTTTTCTGAGGCTTCACGACTCCATCCACGTCAGTGACTCGCTTTGCTTAGCTTGGTTAGGTTTGGATACGATCGATATTTGCCGTTTCTATCGAATCGGGATGCTTGCTTAAGGTTGGTTCTGAGTGTATGAGGATTGAGGAATTACAGATCCGGTTTTCTCTCAAATTCTTATTACATATAGATTTCGATCTGTGTAGATGGATTATGTGCTATTATATTTCTTATTATTATTATTAGTTGGCACAACCTGATTAGTGTTGTTTCACTGTACCGTTCTGCCTCCTCTTTTGGTCTGAGTGAGGAATTGCCCTTTAGAAATTGAGATTTTGCTGTCCAGTGACGATCTCACTTTTGCTAATGTTGCTTGTGACTTGTTTAGGTGGAAATCTATGAGGACAAGGACAATGCTAGGAAGGATGAGATCAACACTCATCTTACTGCGCCCACGCAAAGTGCACTGTTTAGCAAGTACTATGAAAGGCTCAAAGAGGTATATATATAAACTTCCCTAGCCGCTTGCCTGATTGTGACTAAAGTCAAATAGATGCCAGTACTCAGGCACCAAAGCTCATTACCTGGTTGGAGAGCTTGGAAACACAAATAAAAGCAAACTGGAAAGAATTGTCCTGTTACAATGCAACTAAAGCTCTGTAATGTCCGGGACAGTTATAGGCGAAGCCCTGAAGTTGTTCATCCAGTTCTAAATGATCTTCTCCACTCTAATGTGGTCTTTTGGCTTTAGTAGTGGTATAGTTCCATCCACTTCTGCAGAAAATATATAGCGTAAAACAGCACTTCAGAGGGGTAGCTAGGAAATTTCCTCTGAAATGCCATCTTATTGCATCTTTTCTAAATTCACAATGCCAAGCCTCCAAAGAAAAAAGAAGGTATGTACACTGGGGTAAATTCAGGTTAGTTCTAGTCTAACTTCCCATGAAGTCATATCTAGAAATTGGACGAGAGTCCCAACCGAAAGCCTCTGTAAAACTTCACCATGCAAATCTAGCAATAGGGCATCTAAAGAAAATATGGTCTATGTTCTCAGGTTCATTAGAGAGACCAATGCACAAACCATTTATGGGCCCTTATTTTTGAAACTGTTGCGGCCTATAATATACCATAGAAGAATTGATAATTTTCATAGCCGGTTTTCATTTCCGAAGTTCTTTTGTCATACTGTCACTGACCCTTCTATCAGTTAAAAATCTGTATAGAGTTTTGGTAGTTAACTGCAGCCATCAAATCTATCCATGGATTGTAGTCAGATGAGGAACCCACTGAAATTTATGCCCCAATCATCTTCAGTTCAATATTCAGCCACTGTAGCATTTGGTTCTACACAAATCCTATGTAACTCAGGGTACTCGGTTTTTAAAGGGCCAATCCATGCGTGCTGTGCAAATAGCTCCACATTTGAACAAATATGTAAAACTTGTGTAGGCCCTTATGTTTGTAAATAGCTCCACATTTGAACAGATGTTTAAACTTACGTACAGAGAATTGCCTTTATGATTGGAATTGAATGAGCTATGAGTTATCATCTGGCATGTATTTGGTTTGAAGAATTCTGAACCAAGTATCATTTGAGCCTTGCACATATTTTCAAATCCACTTTACAAGCAAACATTCATTCATAATCTTGGTCTCAATTATCCCAAGACCACCTTGGTTACTTGGTCCTTGGGTCTGACTACCATTTCCAACTTAGCCATATGATATACTGTTGAATTTATCTTATGCACTTTGCTAGAAGATTTTTGACCTGACAGTTAAATCACTTCATCTTATTATGAACTCTGCTAATTGTAAAATCACATCATATGTATAGGCATATGTTAACCTTCCCAAGGTTAGCCTTTTCCCCTTACATGGGTCTAAGTCTCCTCAGCATCTTACTGTTAATCTCTGAAAATGCATTAAACCCCATAAGCATGATACTGTTTTTCAATGGTGGTGCCTTTTTTTTTAACCAAATGACTCGTTTAAATATCCAAAAAGTAGACAAGATGAAAACAGAATGAGTTGACAGTAACCAAGATTTCATGCATCTAATTAAAAACATTTCATTTTTTAGATGGGGGTGGGTTGGCTGGGGGTGGGGGTGGGGGGGTGGGGGGGAGTAGTCTTTTTTTGGTATCCCTGTTTTAGAAATTGAACTCATTAGTGATCAGACATTGGGTATGTTGGTCCTTTACATGCATCCTTTTTTTGGGTCCCATTGGCCCTCTGGTGTAAAGGTAATTTGTCTTTGAAGAAGCTGTGCTAGGCTGCTAGCAAACAGATATTCATTTATCAGCAAATCTCTAGTCTTTCTTAGTTTTTGTGAATTTTGCCTTAAGTATATTTTATTGCTTGCTTACAGATCCGTGAATATCATCGGCGGAACCCATCTGCCCGTTTTGTCAGTACAACTGATGACTACGAAGAGCTTCTAAAGGAGGAACCAGTTATTGAATTCACTGGCGAGGTATTGCCACCTTTTTTTGTTGCTTGTAACTCTGCCTGATATTTTGTGTGCCTTTTTTATCATGAGCCATATGGCATTTGATCTTAGTAACTTGTTTCTTGCATGCGTTTAGTCTTAGTAACTTGTTACTTGCATGCATTTTTCCTGATGATTGATACTTATATGCCTGTGACTATTGAAGCCTTTAAAATTATAGCAGTTTACCTGGATACATCTTTTTGCAATTGTTTGTGCCATGTTGTAGTCTTTGTTTTAACCTATGCAAGTTACGTTGCTCATCAATAGGTTCTACCAAAAACGTTTAGAGTCTGTCTCTGTCAGTGCCCTTCCTTTTCCATCCACTACACTAGTCTTGAAGATGAGGGTATCTCCGTTGTGATACGTGTACTTTAATTTCTGCAGGATTGTTTGATTCCTCTTGTGGGATCTTGGTGGTGTCGATGGTAAGATTTAGGCAATGATTGAAACTGCGATGGAGAATGATCAATAACTTGTCAATCATTGAATGATCTATTGCTTTTTTTTTATTATTTTCACTGCTATGTGGTCTTTTTTCTGCTAGATCATGTTGCATATTCACTACATTTTTTCTGTTAATATTCCACTATTCTCGCAATAGTTTTAATTAGGTTTGCTAATGACTGGTTTCTGTATTTTGATAGGAAACTTTTGGACGTTACCTTGACTTGCATGAGCTTTATAACGAGTTCATAAATTCCAAGTTTGGAACGCCGATGGAATACTCGGCTTATATTGGTTGTTTCTCCCAGACAGACAAGATCTCACGTAGTCATAAAGCTACCAGGTATGTCATGCATTTTACTCAGGTCTGAAACATATGATCTCCTCTGGTTGAATCCCCTTTTTCTTTTCTGATAGAGGTAATATGTGGTGAGGGACACTTCAGGGAAATCACCTAACGTAGGTTAGTAGGGCTCAACATGTCCAAGTCTATATGTAGGATAGTTACTCAGCTGTTCATTGTTTAACCTGTCTAGCATTCATTTCATATGGTTCATAGGGGAAAAAACCTAACTCATGGTATAGGCCATAGGGCAATGCATATCCAAGTACATGTGTATGATAGTTGCTCAGTTGTTTTACCTGTAACATTCATTTCATATGTTGGTGCCTTTATATGTCAATTGTAATGCTGAATATTGTTTATATCTTTCAATTTCTTTAATTGACAGACAATACAGAGAATACTTGGGACACATTTTGGAATATCTGACATCATTTTTGTATCGCACAGAGCCGTTGCAAGACATTGATAAGATTTTTTTAAAGGTCAGTCTTATTTTACCTTCTATATTAATGTTCCTTTGTGTTCCACATGCTTATGTGATTATGTAGTGTTTTACTTTGGATTATACTCTGCTTCGTAGCGTTTTTAACTATGATGTCGCTCCTTTATATTCATTTAGGAGCTGCTAATAGTTGTTTGACAGTAATTTGTTCAATAGCATAAGCATATTTATGATTAAGTAATTATGACTAACATTCTAATGGCATACATTTGTGTAGCTGGATACTGAATTTGAGGAACGATGGGCCAATGGAGAAATACCTGGATGGGGAAATAAAGGCACAGAAAAAGAGTCTGAAATAGATCTTGATTACTACAGCACAGTTGAAGAACTTGTTGAGCTTGGCCCAGAAAAATTAAAACAGGTTTGATCTTAAAACATTATCCTGTTACCAAGCATTTTTTTCTTGTCTGTTATCGTCGTCTGTACATCGGTTCCTTGTCTGATGAGTTCTGTTGATTCATTTACATCTTTTTAGGCTTTAGCTGCTCGAGGTTTGAAGAGTGGTGGTACTGTTCAACAACGTGCGGATCGGCTTTTCTTGCTGAAGGTTGTATTAAAGACACTACTGCTACTGTAGATTCATCCATTTTTGTTACCTTTTTACCATTTCTTTGAACTTACTGTTGACTATATTTTGCAGCTTACACCGTTGGAACAACTGGATAGGAAGCATTTTGCCAAAGTTCCACTTACTAAAGATGGCTCAAACACAGCTTCTAATGGCAACACTTTTAAGGAGGATATGAAGAAAGAAATTGCATTGATGGAAGTAAAGATGAAGCGTCTTTGTGAGCTGCTCGATGAGGTCTGCTCTTTGCTCCTCCTGTGTTTACGCATGTAATTTTGGACGCATGGTATACATACAAATGCACTAGCATGTGCAGTCAATCACTCAATCCTTTTGCAACCACTTAATTCCTCATATAAGCTAATCCTATGAAGATGAAACCTGTTTACTTTGATGAATGTACTTTATTTCCATCTTAGGCTAGTCTATTCAAATGGTAGGCTTTCTTTGGCTAGACCATCTTGTTTGTCTAGAATGACTTGGTCTTCTCTTCTCTAGAAATCTGGGATCTCTTTATTTGTTTTGGGTGTGCGGCTTGCTGGCATTACACTGTTCAAATTGCAGTTTTAGGCATGCAGGGAAGTACTAAGGTATGATTGTAGACTCGTTCTGAAATGGTTAATGTGATATTTGGGTGCTTGTATGTGTGAATGCTCTATCACCTTTTGTTTGCGTTGAAAGCTGCATTTATATTACCACAACTTAAACCATGCTCTGGAAGGCTTTATAAAAAAATATCAGATGATTAGTGCATTGCCTCTTGCTTTTTCCCCCTAATAATACTGTGTATGTACTGGTCACCAATATAATCACATGCCAGTTGTAATATGGTAAATATGTATCTTTTTGTTTGCAAACCCAAGCACAAACTGTACGAGGACTGTGCTGCAATTCCATTAAGAACTATCCACTTCCTGTTATTACTAACCTTCCCTTTTGGAAGGGCTACTAGTGTTCGCCACATCTTTTTATGTCTATATGTTGACATTAACCTGACATTATTGACATTTTATGTTGTTTGTGTAGGCCTTTGTAAGGACAAAGGAAAATGCGGAGAAGAAGCTTACTTTGACATATGAAGAGATGGAAGCAGAACGGGAGGAGGTAATTAGTTACTTACCCCTCTTATAAAAACTTTTTTTTTTCGAAAACCTCTTATAAAAACTTACCTATCCTTGTCTTGCACTATTGCTGGGGTCTAGAACGTGTTCTTCTCTATTTTCAATGTTGTAGCTGCTGCTACTCTTTGTTTTGCTAGCTTGAGAATATCAATGAGTTTTTTTAATAGTTTTAAAATATAAACTGACATATGCATGTCCAATATGCTTTAGGAAGAAAACTACTCAGCTAAACATGCTTTTGGCTGCTTTTTTATCAGTATTGTTGCCTACTGAGATATACCAAAATCATATTCATGGGCATGCAGTATTATTTTCCTTTGCCTCAAAACAGTTATGCAAGTGTATTGGGTTGGATGTAACCCCCCTTGTTTTTGTATTCTGAAAATCCATTCTCTGGGTCAAGGTGCGCCATTTTGCTTTGAAACATTGGTACAGTACATAGTGAATAAATTTCCAAGTTATTTAGTATGTAGTGATTTGCTGATTGGTGTTGTCACATTTTTTTAGCTCTAATAACTGATTAAGCCGCATGTCATGACTCATGATGTGTCCAATGTAAAATCTTTTAGTGGGTACTGGCAGTAGCTTGTTGTAAAGGTGATTGGATGTTTGTAGTTAGGAACTTAGAATGCAAGTTCTTGGCTTGTTTGCTTCAAATTCCTTGTATGATCTTATACCACTTGGCTGAACATATTTTTACTTTCATGGGAGTAAACTACTTAGTTTTTAAACTACTGGCTTATATATATGTATATATATTTTCTATAGGAGGAGGTACAAGCTGACACTGAGAGTGATGATGAAGAGCAACAAATCTATAATCCTCTCAAGTTGCCAATGGGTTGGGATGGCAAGCCTATCCCCTATTGGCTGTACAAGCTACATGGCCTTGGGCAGGTAACTAGTTGTCATATTTGGGAGTTGGGACTATATTTCCTAGTAGCTTGTTCCCACTAGTCGGTAGTCAGTGAGATGGCGCATACCACCAATGCTTTCACTCATGGTACAGATTGACTATTTGACAGCCATTAAGATGTCAGTCATTTATGAACTGATCAGTCATCACTTCACATCTATGACGCCAAAAATGTAATTCTGTTTTGCTATACAAATTGGCTAGCCATCCTTGTTCAGTGACTAACACTTCTGGAAGGTAGTAATGATGTTGGAGTATCGGATGAATATGAAGTTTTCTATTATGTTTTCTGACCGAATAGTCTTCTATTATGTTTTCAGCAGTGTTAAACCTTTGGACTTAAATTTATAAGCACTTTCCACCTAATGAGGTGGCTGTTTTCTCCTCACCCAATCTGGATCATTAAAAGATACTATTTCTGCATAAACTCAACATCAACATCAACATCAACAAAGCTTGTAGTCCCAAGCAAGTTGGGGTAGGCTAGAGTTGAAACCCAACAAGATACCCAAGTCATGGTTCCAGCACTTCAATAGCTGCTTTCCAGGCAATCCTATCCAAACATAGCTCTCTAGATATATCCCAAGCTTTTAAATCCCTATTCACCGCCTCCGCCCATGTCAACTTCGGCCTTCCTCTACACCTCCTTATATTATTAGCTTGGCTTGGGACTCCACAGCGCACTGGTGCATCTGGCGGTCTCCTCTGGACATGGCCAAACCATCTCAACCGATGTTGGACAAGCTTTTCTTCAATTGGTGCCACCCCTAGGCGATCACGTATATCATCATTCCGAACTCGGTCCATTCTTGTGTGACCACAGATCCAACGCAACATGCGCATTTCTGCAACACTCATTTGTTGAACATGTCGAGCCTTTGTGGGCCAACATTCGGCTCCTTACAACATTGCAGGTCTAATTGCTGTCCTATAGAACTTGCCTTTTAGCTTTTGGGGTACCCTCTTGTCACATAGAATGTCAGAAGCTTGACGCCACTTGATCCACCCTGCTTTGATTCTATGGCTAACGTCTGCATCAATATCTCCATCCCTTTGTAGCATCGATCCCAGATATCGGAAGGTGTCCTTTTTAGGCACGACTTGACCTTCCAAACTCACATCTCCCTCATCCTGAGCCGTTGTGCCAAAGTCGCATTTCATATACTCGGTTTTAGTTCGACTTAGTCTAAAACCTTTAGACTCAAGGGTCTGCCGCCACAGCTCAAGTTTCCTATTTACTCCCGCCAAGCTTTCATCAACTAACACTACATCATCGGCGAAGAGCATGCACCAAGGGATGTCCCCTTGAATGTCCCTTGTAATCTCGTCCATTACCAAGGCAAAGAGATACGGGCTCAAGGCTGACCCTTGATGAAGCCCAATTCTAATCGGGAAGTAATCAGTATTACCATCATTGGTTCGAATGCTAGTCACAACATTGTTGTACATGTCCTTGATGAGGGTCACGTACTTTGTTGGGACTTTATGTCTATCCAAAGCCCACCACATAACATTTCTTGGTATCTTGTCATAAGCCTTCTCCAAGTCAATGAAAACCATATGCAGGTCCTTCTTCTGCTCTCTAAATCGCTCCATAACTTGTCTTAACAAGAAGATTGCTTCTGTGGTTGACCTTCCAGGCATGAAACCAAATTGGTTGGTAGATACTCGTGTCCTTCTTCGAAGGCGGTGCTCGATGACTCTCTCCCATAGCTTCATAGTGTGGCTCATCAACTTAATCCCACGATAGTTATTACAACTCTGGATGTCACCCTTGTTCTTGTAGATTGGTACCAAAGTGCTTCTTCTCCACTCCTCAGGCATCTTGTTCGATCGGAAGATATTATTGAACATCTTGGTTAGCCATACTATAGCTATATCCCCAAGGCATCTCCACACCTTGATTGGGATACCATCCGGGCCCATCTCTTTGCTCCCTTTCATCCTTTTCAACGCTTCTCTAACCTCCGATTCTTGAATCCTCCGCTCAAAGCGCCTATTGTTGTCATCAAACGAGTCGTCCAACTGAACAGGGGAGTTCTCGTTCTCCCCATTGAACAATTTGTCAAAATACTCTTGCCATCATTGTCTGATCTCATCCTCTTTCACCAAGAGTTGCTCCCTCTCATCCTTAATGCACTTGACTTGAGTAAAGTCCCTCGTCTTCCTTTCACGAGTCCTAGCCATCCTATAGATGTCCTTTTCTCCTTCCTTCGTATCAAGACGCTTGTACAAATCTTCATAAGCTCGTCCCTTTGCCTCCGCCACTGCCCGTTTTGCAGCCTTCTTTGCCACCTTATACTTCTCTATGTTATCTGCACTCCGGTCCTGGAACAAGCTCTTATAGCCTTCCTTCTTCTCCTTAATTGCCTTTTGAACATCCTCATTCCACCACCAAGTGTCTTTCATAGCGCATCCACTTTGGTCACACCTAGCACCTCTGCAGCAACCTTTCGAACGTATGTCGCCATCTTCTCCCACATATTGTTGGCGTCACCTTCGTCCTTCCACGGGCACTCTTCAATAACTCTTGCCTTGAAGATCTTTGATGTCTCCCCTTCTAAATTCCACCACTTTGTTCTTGCAATCTTGGCTTGTTTAGCCCTACAAGTTTGCATCAGAAAGCGGAAGTCAGCCACCACTAGCTTGTGCTGAGACACCACACATTCCCCAGGTATCACCTTACAATCCACGCAAGCACGTTTATCTCCCCTTCTTGCAAGGACGAAGTCAATCTGACTGCAGGACAAGCCACTACTAAAGGTCACTAAGTGGGACTCTCGCTTTTGGAAGAAAGTGTTTGCTACCATTATATCAAAAGCTGTAGCAAAGTCTAGGATATCCTCTCCCTCCTGGTTCCTTCTTCCGGAACCAAAACCTCCATGTGCTGCCTCGTAACCTGTACTAGATGCTCCTACATGGCCATTAAGGTCCCCTCCAATGAAGAGCTTCTCGCTACTTGGTACAACCCTGACTATGCCATCCAAATCCTCCCAAAATTGCCTCTTAGCACACTCATCAAGGCCTACTTGGGGAGCATACGCACTAATAACGTTTAAGACTAAATCACTAATGACAAGTTTAACTAAGATAATCCTATCTCCTTGCCTTTTCACCTCCACCACACCACCTTGGAGGCTCTTATCGATCAAAACTCCGACTCCATTTCTACTCGAAGTTGTCCCTGTGTACCATAGCTTGAAGTCTGTATTGTCCACCTCCTTCGCCTTTTGACCCTTCCATTTGGTCTCTTGAACGCACAAGATATTTACACGCCTCCTAACCATAGTGTCAACTAGCTCTCTTAACCTACCCGTGAGGGACCCAACATTCCAGCTACCTAAACGGATCTTGGTTGGTTCGACTAGCTTCCTTACCCTTCGCACCCGCCGAGGGAGGTGTGAAGACCGTTGCTCATTTTGCACCACATCCAGGCGCCGATGTGGCGCGCCACTAAGGATGCGACGACCGATCCTTGCTCACTTGACACCGTGCCCAGATCAAGACACGGCGCGCCACGGGGGTGACGACCCGGCCCTTGCTCATTTAACACCATACCCGGGTTCCGGCATGGCGCGTCGCTAAGAGGGTTACGCCCCAACGGGAATCTTTTGGGTCTCATTTCCATGAAAGTGGCTAAGTTTTGATGTTGGCTCGCCAAGCCTATCACACCCTCCTCCTTTACCAGGGCTTGGGACCTGCTATGCTGGAACACCAAAGGCACTCCAACCTAGGTGGAGTTTATTTCTGCATAAACTGTATGATAATTTAGAAATGTGATCCATCTAACTATTGTATTTATGTGATCACATGTTCAAGTTTATTAGTGCATTTTCCCTCTTTGGGAAGTTCTTCGAACACAAACATCAAGGCACCCTTTGCTTTTTATGCAGTAATCTCCACCAAATTTGCTATCTGATGGGTTTTTAACTTTTATGGTTTATTCAGGAATTCAAGTGTGAGATATGTGGAAACCAAAGCTATTGGGGGCGAAGGGCTTATGAGCGTCATTTCAAGGAATGGCGTCATCAGCATGGGATGCGATGCCTTGGGATTCCCAATACTAAGAATTTCAATGAAATCACATCCATTGATGTATGTCATCTCTTGTTTTGTTGATATTATTTTCTTTACTTGGTATACTTATTGATATACATACTACATTGTTTATCCTCCAAGTAATGAATAGTTAAGTCTTTTAGTTTTTATTATACTTGCCCATATCATATTGGTTTTCTACTTTTGTCCTTTTTTATTCTGTTTTCCTTGTATGAAACATAATGCAAATGAATGCATGCCTTGTCTGCCATATTCTTGACATTGGCCGTTATATTGTATGTTTTAACATTTTTTTAATATATTTCTACTTTCAGGAGGCGAAAGCGCTCTGGGAGAAAATTCAAGCACGACAAGGGGTGAACAAGTGGCGGCCAGACCTAGAAGAAGAGTACGAAGATCAAGAAGGAAATATTTACAACAAGAAAACCTACACTGACTTGCAGCGTCAAGGCCTGATCTAGGGGTACTGCTGGTTAAGTTGTCGGGATTTGTTCAAAACTCCTTTCAGACATTGTTGTAACTCTGAATATATTGGCCCATTTGGCATACGTTTTATGTAGTATAAAGATGATACTTCGGATCTCCTGGTTGTCATGGTAGTATTCTGATCTGTTTTTCCTTAGCCTGACTGTCTATAACAATGTTCACTTTATCAGTCCTGCTTATTAGTAATGGTATATAGTATTTTTCTCAAACCAAGACAACATGAGCCGGCAAAATCTCCACAACTAAAAAGCACAAAAAGAAGACAACTTTCGTCCAACAAATGTTTCGGCTCCAGGGTTTCGACCACCCAATAAAAACAGTCGTCCCAGGGTTTCCACCACCGAATGAAAAAAAATCGCCTACAGGTGGGCCACAAAAAAAAACGAAACAGCGATTCCCCCGCCGTGGGAAGTGTATCTTACAAGTGGGCCATTCATTGATATATAAGGTAATGACCCAAGGTAATGACCAATCAACTAATGCATAGAGCAATCAAAACATCAAATAAGGTAATGACCAAATAGATTAGGCAATATTACAAACCGGCACTCGCATGGTGCAATTAACAATCAGAATAAGGCAATATTACAAACCGGCACTCACATGGTGCAATTACAAGACTGGAAATCAAATATAAAAGGCCCAATACACAGCGCGATTATTCTATCGACCCAGAATTGCTGTTCGTTCTTCATCTGGCTGTGTTTGTTCTTCAACCTAGAATTGCGTCATTCTATCGAACCTCCATCTGCCTACTGCTGTCCTCTCCACCTCCTCCCTGCTGTCATCATTCAGGTGAACAAACATAAAAGTTCTTAACATCGTTGTAACAGGTTGGTGGCACTCTACCTGAAGAAAAAAACTTTAGGGGGCAATCAAGACTGATGCTTCACTCTGAAAAGAGGTAGGAAAAGACATCAGGGTATTTGGAATCAGGTAAAACTATATGCAGTTCAAACTATATGGTTAATCCGGTACCTGAAAACTTAGTTTATTAGTTCACCGCCCCTGCTATCAGTATGCCTGCCAGTTCCGGTGGAAAAAAACCTTTGATTGACGGGGTTGTGAATGTATATAGATTCTAACCCACTGGCAACTGTCAGATTGAAATCATGACATCAGCTATGCTCAAGAGGAAGAGGGTGTACGCAGATCAACAACCGGCGATCATTGAGACGACTGCCTACAGGTACGTTATTCAAGACTTTGTCAGCACTAAATAATGAGTTAGTAGTGGTTAATATGATAGGTTATGACCAACACGCAGGTGGATTAAATTTGGCTCAATAACAGATGAACACACTATCACATCATGGGATGTGTCAGCAAGAGTGTTTTTCAAAGATCATCTACGACAAACCGTGGCAAGACATATTTACGTGTAATATTGATTGACGAAGAGGTGTGTTTACTTGAATTTTGGTTTTGTGTTAACATCTTAGTATAAAAATGTTCAAAACTACTGTTTACACAGGGAACCAAAATGGAGGCGATTGCTTTCGGTGATCAATCCATGAGGTGGATCAGTTTACTGAATGAAAACCATACTTATTACTTCAGGGGAGTTGGGTTTGCAGATCCTGATATCGAATATTATAATAGCTACATTTTCCGGTTATTCACTCAGTATTATGTCGTCCTATCTGCTCAATCGTGTGTCAGTGAGCCAACTGGAATTGTTTTGATCCCTAGGTGTCCTCCTACATTTATGGATTTCTTAGAGGTATACATGCAAGATCAGAGCATGTTTGCAGGTAAGCTAATAGAGTTGTTCTAACATTGTTTATGCCCTAACCCATTTAATATATATATACATCTTCATTTGGACCAGATGTGATAGAGATGGTTGTCTATGTCTCTGATATCTATGGAAGAAATAACATACGGAGGCGGCCCTACAGATATGTGGTTATCATGAATGATAGGTACATCTGGTCCTCTAGGTTCATAGTATACAACTAATCGATTTAATTGCTGATATGAATTTGTTCCTTAGGTACAAGTGTATTATAATACACGTTATGGAACCACATATTCAAAAACATTTATGGAAATGGCGTCGAGCCGTGTCAGAGTTCAACATTCTAGCTGCACTATACGTAAGAATGGATAAAATAAAAGGTACTTGTACCCATAATACTATTTGTTTGTGACTTTTGGAAATTATTGAAATTACATCGACTAATTTGATTATTCTTACAAATTAGGTGGAGTCAACACTAATGAATACAGCCAGATGATATTCAATCCTGTTTGTAACCAAATTAATTTATTTCAAGGTCAATTAAATTTGTAACATAGAAATATTTGATCTTTATAATTCAGTGCCGAAAATTTGATTTACTAATCTGTTTTCAGGACTACGCAAAAAAATGGAGGATGATGAAGAATTACGAGTACAAGCCGGCAAATTTGCACATGGCATAGTGTCAAGGCTGGTGGTCAAGCAATAATACTAATTGATATGTGCAAATGCAATCTACTTTATTTTGTGTAATGCTGAGTGAGCTTTGTCTCAAAATTGTATAGTTCCATCAGATGTGTTCAAAATAATAATAAAGGTGTGTGTATTGCTTTGTGTAAAATTTTGAACAGTTAAATCCCGTGCGTTGCTACTGTGCTTTGTCTCAAAATTGTATGGTTGGGTACAACTGTTATTAATTTTAGTGTTCCATCAGATGGAACAAAATAAAAATAAAGGTGTGTGTATTGCTTTGTGTAATACTAAGTTGTTAGACAATTTTAATTGCTACAGCCTTAAGACAAATCATGGACAAAGCATGCACTCAAAACATGCAGCCAATTAATTTGGCAACTTATCAACAAGATGTTTAATTTGTTCAACGAAACCTTTACAGTTCTTTTAAGAATGGCTCACATCTGATTCATACTCCCAAAATTAAGGCTGCAACAATGGCAACCGTTCAAAATTATCCATGATCAGACAAACTAAGCATGTAAAGGACATTTTGTAAGAAGTATAGCAAATGGGCTTGTAATTTTAATACCACTATCAGGAAGTTTCCTAGCAAGTGTGAATAGCAGAATGAAATCCCAACAAATCCCGTCCGTGGAAGCGAGTGATTTTGGAAGATGGCAAGCCCATTAATTGGCTTGCTATCTATGGCAAGCAAGATTTCAGGGATAGGAAACTTGGTATTTTAGAAAAATAAATCACACATCTGTTGGAGTTTATTTTTTGCTGTAAAAATGTAAATATAGCCTATACAATAAGGATAGCATATCTGTTGGAGTGTTTCTATTGTCGACTGATAACGGAAAGTTATCAATCGGTTAGACAAATTATCAGCCTGAAATTTAGCAAATTTATTATTTCGCTTTAACAAAAGATGCCAAAACCGATTGATAATTTCTCTATAATGTAAAGCTAAAGCAAATCAAAAGATTCCACCACCGATTGATAATTTCTCTCACCCATAATTTTTGCTCGGGAAGGAAATGATTTATTTCCATAGTTGACGTGAACATACATCATCTAATATTTTTGGCATAAATAAATTCTCTAGCATTTGGGTTTCCACGAATTCATCTTCTATTCTAGGTAGCTCGCCGGCAAGGTGTGATAGCACACAGACCTCCTTTGAGGTGAGAACCACCGTTTGTGACTAGGGAAAAGATGACTACGCCTCAAGATATAGGGACAAACGCCGACGCTAAGTTTTCTGGAAAAGTCTATTCACCACATGATTCAACCCAGGTTTGTGCTCCCTTCCCTCAGAATCGAGATGGTTTTTTAACTGGATGACTGTATACTGAAATCAACTCACGTTACCTACGTCTGTGTGTGTTTTAGTTGTCCATTCTTCATTTCAAATTCTATTGTTTTGGTTTCATGAAGGAAGACCAGACTACGCCTCAAGATATAGGGACGAACACCGACGCTGACCCTTCTAGAAAACTCTATTCACCACATAGTATGATGTCCTAGGTTTGCCCTTCCTGCCCTCAAATGAGCTAAGATTTTTTAACTGATAGACTGTATAGTGAAATCAACTCTCGTTACATACCTCTGTGTGTGTGTTTTGGTTGTCCATTCTTATTTCAAATTCTATTGTTTTGGTCTTATGAAGGAAGACCAGACTACGCCTCAAGATGTAGGGACTTTCACCGACACTGACCCTTCTGGAAAACTCTATTCACCACATAATTCAACCCAGGTTTGCCCTCCCTGCCCTCATAAGACCAAATATGCAAAAATGGATGCATTTTAGTACGCAACTAAGATTTTTGAACTGGGTGACTGTATAAGATATAATCAACTCACATTACATACCTATGTGTGTGTGTTTTGGTTTGAAGAAGGAAAACCAGGTTATACAATATTATGATTCTGGTGAACTCGGCGTCGGTGATGAGGAATGGTTGCATAGGATTAATGATGCAGACGTATCGCAATTCAAACCAGGCAACCAAGAAAGAGTCGCCAAAATACCCAACTCTAAAAAAAACCCAAAATTTCTTGGGACTCACCTGTAAACCGAGAAGGTATTTATTTTTTAGGAAATTTTTTAGGAAAATCTTTTATTTATTCAGAAAAAATAATATACTAAAGTGTTACTTTAATTCTACATTGATGTTGTCTTTTCATTCAGATTATGTCTGTACTCAGAATGATATAGACTTAATTGAGGATGTTAAAAAATATCCGGCTAAACCTGGGAAAGAAATTCTTGTGCTCATAGATGACGTTCAAGTGTGAGGAGTCATTTGGAATGTCTTTTGCAGCCAACTGAATACTTGGCTGATGAGGTAACAAAGACATGTCTACTAAACGTTGATCCAGTTTCATTTCAACGCCCTACAAGTGAAATAATGTCCTAATTGTTCAGGTCATAGATGGTTATATTAAACTGCTTAAGGCCCAGGACAAATTAGTACAGAGGGCAGGAGGTAAAGCCTATCTTGAAACTGCAGTTACAACTGCATTCATGAAGTGGGATGGAGAGAGACATGGGACAATTGCAAGCAACTATACCAAAGGACACAGTCGTGATGCTTTGGTTGAAAGGGTGCTAACTTACTTGGAACATGACATGGTACACTTATTTAAAAATCATGTATGTCTTTGATTTGGGAAGTTTCTATGTCTAACAAAATTGGCAATATGACTTTTTACAGCTGTTCCTTCCAATTAATGTGTCAAACACACACTGGTACCTTGCAGTTTTATGTCCTGCCAAACAATAGGTCCAGGTGCTAGACTCTTTGGGCACAATGTTCAGACGTGCTGATTTGTATAAAGTTGTAAGTGTTTTCTCGACAACTTTTTTATATACTGAAAGGTTTATGATAGTCTGCTTCAATAATTCTTGTATTATGTCTATAGCGAGTTGGACTGCGAAAACAAATAGATTATGCACTTAAAAAGACTGGCATTCAAGAGCACAAGTGGATAGATGTTGATGTGGTTAACTGGACGATCAATGAGGTTTACGACGACCCCTTTTTACAAAAGGATGGGTACGTAGTAGTGTTGTTTTTCCTCATTTGACGTCTTAATCTCCCACAACTATTAATGTGGGATCCTAAACAACTATGTGTGTTGTGCGTAGTTTTTCATGCGGATTGTTCTTGATCAACTTTATGGAGTACTGGACCGGTAACAACTTGTCAGACAAGTTCGATCAAGTGATAGTGTTTTTACTTATCTATCAAATAAAGTGTGCACTATATGCATGTGTGTTCATAAAACAACGTAAAGATTGTCATAATATTGTGCAGGTTGATATGAAAGAATTTAGACTCAAGCTTGCAACAATCTTGTTATCGTCAGATTTAAATAAAAGAAAGGGAGCCCCTTGTCTAGATTGCGATAACGAGGTTGCAAGCCCAGGTGATTGTGCTATAATAGCTAAAGCTGATTTCGCTGACCAAGAATCCATGAAGAAAAGGAAAGAACCTGAGCCTGAGTCAGATCAAAGGGACATGGTTCTTTATGATTACACTCAGTCAAACAACCCACAGGACCAGAGCAATCAAGACATGGATGAGTTCTTTGCATTTCAGGTCTATAAAGACATGCCATTGGGCAAGCAAGAACTGATTGACTTACTTTGTGATTATATACTGTCCATACAAGATAAAGCTATGTTGACGTAAGACCCATGTTTATTTTAACTACAACTAACTCCGTGTTTATTCTTACAAGCTATCGTATGTGTCTAACCTTGGTGCAGGAAGGCTTGGGTAAAAACTTATAGTCCCACCGCAATTACACTCACCGTCGAGGACCTACAAGAGTTGTTAATGAACCATCGAATCATTTCTGTTAATTGTTTCAACTTAGCTGTCCGCTTTCAAGCAACTAGAGAGTACAGATTGCCCAAATATAAAACAACTGTCATTAGGCATCACATGGACCTAAGATTCTGTGTAAGCAATTGTTTTTACTGCTATTCGTGCTATAATACATCGTTCATTTTTTATTTAGTTTAATCACAAGACTCGATCTACTTTTCTTCCAGACCATGTGTGATCTATGTAGAGGGAGAAAATACCGAAAGAAACACAGTGTTCAAGAGAAGGCTGATGCTATTGGTGTATGTGGCGAAATGACATACAAGTTAAAAGACTGCAAATATGTATGATGCATACTCCTACGTTTCTTATATGTTCCTTGATATAGTACTAATTGCTACCATGTTTGCAGTTTCTTTTGCCATGGAAAAGCGGTACAAAGTATAGGCTTCATGTTTTCGATCAAGAAAATAAGAAACTTACAATGTATGACCCTACACCTGTATATGAATGGTGTATAGACAACCCAATTTTGATGTATGCCGCGCAGACCCTTGGATTTCAGAATCACTATTTGGCCGCAGTAAATGAACATATTCCAGGTTGGAAACAGCGTGTCTTTACTTGGAAATTCATACGTGAAACTAACCCAGTTCTTGACATGGATGGGTAATTTACCACTCAGCTGAATTTTGACTTTCTCAAATTTTTTGTGTTGCTAATAATGAAGTCTTTTACAGATTTGGTAGCGGACTCCTTGTTCTACAGTATATGAGATGGTCGAATAGACCCAAAGATGAACTTTTTTGTACGGTGCGTGCAACAAAGTTTTGTCAGTTATTTTTACTTAAGTGTCCTTAACTAATACTGATTTCTCCCATTATTAAATTATTGTAGGATATTCTGTTACTACGTCAAAAATTAATGGTGGATTTAATGGCACACGAGATCAATGGAAATCGGAGATTTCTTCCTGCTGATATCAAACATTATCTTAGCCGCATCACTGAAAAGACTATAAAGTAGAATGTTTAGCTGTGGCACTGCAGACCACAAACATCGCATGTTACTACTTCAGCCTTTCAAGTTTAAATAAAGTCTACAACCTCGTGAACTATGTAGGCGGCTAAGATAGTGTGTTATCATTAACTATGTAAGAGAACATAACAAGTTCACATTGCTTTTTGGCATTTAATAAGACCTATTGTTCTGTAGAGAGAATGCAAGCTTCTATGAGCTCTTAGTACATGTCTGATCGTTATATCTCATAGCAACGTACGAGCACGGTACTATATGTGCGGACAACCAGTGTGATCATGTTAAACGTAATTACAACGCATCAATTACCGTGACTACATTCCTTACTAAAGCTTTAAAAATATATAATATTACTGGATTATATTATAGCAGATGGAACAAATAAATTGTTATTTGAACGTCAGGCATGTGCGTTGTTATTAGACTATAGTACTAAGACCTCATGTATCACAAAATTCTAATCTATACATAAAACTATAATTTATACATACTATAATTAGTGAGTCATTATAATAAACTTCGGCATTCTAGGTAGAGTGAGCCTTGCGTCTGTGAGAATAATATTGATGCGTTACTAATTAAACTTTCCAAAAATATAGATTCATACGTATATTATTTGTGATTCATTAAAAATATTGAATGTAATAATTATATGAGCTACGTGATTCTATGTAAAGTGATGTGTTAGTGTAACAAATATAATTGAATTTACTAAGTGTACTTTCCAAAAACTCTAATTAAATAAATTCCATTTACTAATTAAAAATATCAGGCACAAATCATGCAACCAATTATAGGAAAAAATAAGTTACCAATCAATCAATACATGGCTGAGATACAATCACCAATAAGGCAAAAGTTTGTTCCATGGCTGTCGGTCATTTAAAGAGGGAAACAAATTAAATCACGGGCATATAAGAGTTGATTCTCGAAGCCCCACGCACTCACGTCAACACGCAAAACATAACTATCCCATATTCTGTTTCGGCTTCATGATTCCGCTCTAACGCGTGGAAAAGAACGACTAAGAGGGGTCCTCTCTGGCTAGGATTGGAAGAGCAGACGAGGTGTCCCCTAAACCCTCTACGCCTGTCGTGATTTGATTTTCAAGGTAACCTACTGTTGCGTTTTCTTTGAGATTCCTCATTCTTCTAAATCCCAGAGGCTGTGCGTTTAGAACTCGTTTTTTTAGAAGATTACTTTACGTCGTAATCGTATAGTGCAATGATTCTTGTGTTTATAAAATATGAGGAATCCATAACCAACTCATTATTTTCTGTTTAAATTATCTCAGTACATAAGAAGGTTGGTTATTTATAGTTTAGGGTTATGTATGAATCATTATTATTTATGAAAAAAATATAGGGTATAGGAAAATAGGGATAAGAGACACGCTAACACCTACAACCTATCCTTTCATACATCCAATACGACCCAGGCTGGCCAGCAGCCAACCAGGCCATGTATAACAGTATAAGCAAGCCCAGTAAGGCAAGCATAACCAGCCATCACCAGATTTATATAACATTATACTTATGTACATCCATACAAAAAGAATATACTTATCAATAAATTTCCAACAATTCATTAGTTGTAAAAGTCATTTTCAGTGCATGATCTAAACTATTTTATTTGCATTGACCATTTGGTGATTTAATTCTATGATATGAAACCATGTATGTGATATCAAAATATTTAACAGTAGTGAAAAAGGATAAACAGACTGAGAAAATGACCCTATAATATAGTTAAATCATATTTAACTAGACTTAAAAGAATACTAGCAGTTCTGTAAGAAGAAAGAAACTATCTATGCACAATAAGTCAGAAGTTTGAGAACTTATCTTTGAAAATCCGACGATGTCAACAGTCAATTGAAGTGTTGTTTGATTCTCAAATAGCAATAAGACCAGATACAACAAATAGAGAGAAAACCAACTCCCCAGCTAAAAGGTTGCCAGCTATCCAAAACTCTCTGAGATACAAAGATAACAAAAAAAAAACTTAGTCTTAATCAAAGTAATATCTTACAAACTAGCTTTACTGATCCTTTTACTGTCCTATGTACCTACAATTAAGATATGGAACTAATATCTTACAAACTAGCAATGCAATACAAGTAGCTATTAAAAATTAGTCTTCTTTTGTCCTATGTACCTACAATTAAGATATGGTAAATAGACTGAAGCTGGCACTGAACCAAGAACTTTTACAAATTAATGGATATATATTTATCACTTAAAAGAGACACATAGCAGTTCGACAAGAAGAAAGAAAATAACTATGAAAAATCATTAAGGAGTTTGATAACTTATCTTTGAAAACTCATTGTTGGAGTAGTCAACTTCAACATTGATTATCATGCGGAACTAAACCATAGATACGCATACATAGATCATTAGAACAACGCCATAGATAGAGAACCAACTGCAATATTATTAAAAGGACATAGATCAAGCTCAAACCAGAGATACGCATACAGAATTCATATGTAAAGCGTTCTAATTTGATACTTATCTTTAGATGCTGCTGGATCTCCATGGTGGAAAAACAAATACGATGCCATCCATAGAAATACTGTGAATCCAATAATTCCTATTCATAGAAATAAAATCATTAACGGATTGTTGGAGAACAAGGTCAACTTATGGTAGAGATCGAGGATTGCTGTCAGACCCAATACTGTGACCTCACTGTGCTCACCGAGATACCAATACTGGCCAAAACCAGTCGGCACCTCTAGCTGTTGGGGTTCATCATCCGGCTATTTACCTTTCATCAAACATAATTCCATTAGGCACAAACCACCTCACCATCACCATACTACAACTGTACCCATCATAGCCACACAAGGGTCACGTAGGACCCATCCATAGTCCAGCAAGGTGTAACACCCTAAAATTTCATTTATTAAAAATAGGTTTAAAATTATTTAATTATTATTTTTGGTGCTCATGAAAACATAGGAAACAAAACTTTTTTATGAGGAGGTAGAAACATGTTTGTGCATCCATGTTGGAGCATTTGATTTATTGTTCTGAGTGGAGGTTCAAAACTTGATTTACAAATGTTTTGAAAATGGCTTTGAAGTAAAAGAAAAGCAAAAGGATTTGAAAAGAAAAAAAAGAAAAAGAAAAGAAGTCAGCACTCCCTCACCCGCTTTTGGCCCAACACCCTTTCCTCTCTCACACCCGCAAGGCCCAGCAAAGCAACAGGCCCGCTCTCCCCTCCCTCTCTTCGAACTGGCCCAGCGCCTTGCAGGCCCAACTCGGTGGGAATGGCCCACGCACGCCCTCTTTCCTCTCTGGTTGACCGACAGGTGGGTCCCGTGTGTCGGTGTCTTCTTCCCCCTTCCTTTTCTTCCTCCTCCGGCTTCTTTCCTTCCTCGAAACAGTCACCTTCCATGGCCACACCGAGATCGGGGATCTCCCTTTCCTTCCCACCGCACCCTCTAGGGGCTATAAAAGCCACCCGCAACCCCCGCCGCCTCCCTATTCCCATCTACTAGCTCCCTCCCTTCGCCCTAACTCTCGAGCAGAGTCGCAGCGACGCCGGACGTCCGCCACCGCCATTGTTGCCCCACTGAGCTCCTCGGTCAAGCACCCGCCCTCATCTCTCGTCTGAGCAAGGTACCGAATCACGCAAAGCTTCTCCGCCACTCGGTTTCTCTTCTACTTGCCCTCACCGGCCTGTCGTCGTTCACAGAGAGGTCGAACCCGCCTCGCATCACCGCTGGCCGTCCCCGTTGCTCTGTCGGTTACTTGAAGCCCTTGGTGAGTTCCTCTTCGCGCTCCGATTCTCCTAGTGCCTTCGGTTTGTCAAATGGTGGTCCGTGGACCCGTGACCACTCTCGACGGCGAGCTTTCGAAGCTCCAGCAATGGAAGCCGTCGTGCCGCCCCACTGTACCGGCCAGGGAGGCACTCCCCTCCCCCTTAATCTGTTTCAGGCCACCGGATGAGGATCCAACAGATCCTATCTCCCCATACCCCTTCGAGGGGAATTTTGTTAAAGAGCCTCTGGCTTTTCACCCATCTCAACCCGCAGTCCTTTGGCGCCTTCCTTGAGTACGCTTCCTCCTCTGGAAAGCATATTTCCTTTCGGCATGTGATTTATTCAAAATAAAAAGAAAATCTATATTTATAGATTTGCCACCAAATTTGAAAACCCTATAACTCTCTCGTTTTAACTCCGTTTACATCCATTCGAGTTGCGTTAGATTCGTAAGGTTTTTCTCTACATGTTAAAACCATAATCAAATCTGTTTATGAACTTTGAAAATAAATATTTATTTAATGTCTTTTAAAATTCAAGTTGAAACTTTAAATCTTGTTTAAATCCTATCTTCCATGTTTTAAATCCGATTCGATTCGTTCAAGTTGCGTTGGCTTCGTATCGGCATAACCTTTTCATTAGTGATCTTTAATACCATGTTAATAGCTCTGTAATTTTATGGTTAACTCCTAACTTGATTAATAACTCTGCAACTTGTTTTATACATAAAATATCGATAGTTTCAATTCTCATTTTCGAAATACAAATACAAGTTTGACCTAATCTAGTCAAGGTGTTTCTCTGAAATACTTTATCCACTCTTTTATATAGTTATAAAATTGTTAAAGCCTATAGTTCTCTTTTAAAAAAAGTAAAATCCTCGTTAGTCGTAGCTTGATCACCGTAGCACCGTCTAGCGTGTTCTTCGCGTCTGTGTGATCGTAGAGATCCTTAGATTTCTTTTAAAACCTTTTTCATTGATTGGTGCATTGTTCTAAATTAGATCTATTGTATGCTATGTATGGTTGTCCAGCTGCTTGTGTGGTGCTTATGATCTTGTCCAATCGGTGAGTGTTACGTGGAGATCAAGAAGAAGCCATCAGAAGTTTGAGAATCAGTTGAAGAAAGGGATCTAAGCGTTTAAGGCAAGTATTACATGGGATTATCCTTGTTGTACTATTCATGATAATCACTCATTAATCATATGCATGAGTTTCCTTGTTACCCTATAAGGTTATCCTAGTATTGCACCTTATACCTTGTCACCCTGGGAATTTATGCATTTGGGTAGATCAAGCTAGTGCTCTTTAAGAATAACTATGATCATGTAAACTTGATTAATGATATATGAAATGACAATAAAAGATGACTTTTTAGCAACGTGGACTATAGGTGGAACATCAGGAACTCACACCTGTGTTCTTACTCATAGGGATGTTTCTGTAAGAGATTACCCCGAGAAGACAGTACTACCATAAGCTAATGGGCTCTGGCTTGACTCAGTATTAGACTTCTACTGGTTTGTGGCAACTTACCCGAAAGGGCGCAAAAAGGGGCTCACCTTAGTGCCCTCATAGAGGGATAGCACTAACCATTGAAGGAAACTTGCCGCGGGTTGTTACCTACCAGTGGAACCTGTGAACGGTCTCGTAGTGTACCCTGATCCACTTCCTTGGTAGAGGTGATGGCATATGGGGATCACAACTTGTGGGTAAAGATGTACGACCTCTGCAGAGTGTAAAACTATTATAATAGCCGTGCTCACGGTTAAGAGCGGCTTGGGCTCCTTACTGTGTGATGTCCTTATGTCATGGATCATCAGTTGTTATCTGTGATTTATTATTGTTACCGTTCATATAAGCATTACATCTCGTACACTTGATCATATGGTTATTGGGCTATTGATAACATTGATGCTACTATAATGCTAAAATTGAGATAATCTAAAAGCTTATGAAGTTAAACTAGAGTCATACCTTCTTGAGCCTCATGAACCCCATGAATATTTGTTTAGTACGAAAGTACTTACGCTTGTTTATTCTTTTCAATACTTGGATAAAAATCCCGGATGGGTACCAGATTGCAAGAGTCTCGAGCAGTTAGGCTTGTGATCAACCAGTCAGTTGGTCCCTGTGGAGTGGAGTCTTCTCCTGAAGATCGGAGTGTCCTTCCGTTGTTTGCTCTCTTAAGGTTATTTCTTTGGCCTTATATGTTATGTATTTAAGTGTTGTCTTTTGATATTACCTTCTTCTATGGCTATATGTGAGAATTGACTTCCTGGGCTCACATATGGTGTATGCCTGGTTTTGTCCTTAAAACCAGGTGTGACACAAGGCACCTAGGAAACCAACAGGAGTTCCCATGTCTGTTCACCTTACCATTGCCGTCAGACCCAAAAAGTTCACCTCACATAGCACACCGTTCACCGAGATACCAAGACTGACCAAAACCAATCGGCACCTCTAGCATTTGGCTTTCATCATTCGGCTAATTACCTTTAAACAAAAACCCACAGGAGGTCGTTATGTAGCCATGGCTTGAGGGAAGTCATTGACTGGTGTGTATAGAAAAAGGGAGCAAGTTAGTATCAATAAAATTATATGCATTTTGTATATGTTGAACTGTTTGTAAAAAAATCCTAAAAATTGATTAACCTAAGGAATCCATTAACCTAATGATAGTTTAAACTCTCAGATTCTTTGCGCCAATAAAAAATGCCTAGCCAAACTAAGGATATAATTTTCATTGCTCCTTTATTTATAGTACAACTACTACCAATACAAATTTTCTAATAACAAAAAAAGAGATAAACAGTGAGTACTCTTTTTATTTATCAGGTAGCTCCATCCATCCATTATGCAGTCATCAACATCCACACAAGGTACAGTAGCATCCAATAACACTTTATACTCACCAACCACTCCTAATATTCTTTTTTTAATACTATTATTGTTAACCTATGATCACAGGAAGAGATTTACAGTATGTAATCATTGGTAGACTCAACAGAGAGCACGATGCATATAGCCTAGATCCCAACCAAATCAAGGAGCTTATTGCACTTGAACTAATGCCATATATTGACGCAACTGACATAATACATGTGCCACCAAACTATATAATTTTCTTGCCAGATCCAGAGTCACAGAAAGATATACTAAGTCAATCAACACTCCACACAAATTATTTTCATCTCCAGATGTTACCTTGGTGTAAAGAACATGAGTGGGCTCAATTACCATGGATAACAGGTGCTTAATATATTTTAAGATGATTTCATTATATTGCTTGTAAATAAGTTAATATTAGTCATGTGGCTTACGCAGTTCCTAGCACAGAAGGATCGAAGATAATTATTGATCCACTCCAAATCCTACGTGTGGTCAAACCAGAACGAGGTCATCGAGGTTTTCCACATACACACTTCATATTTCATACCTATTTTATATAGATAACCACTTCTAATTCACATTTCATACTACATGTCTACAGGCAAACATCAACTGAAGGATACTTTTGCAGCTACAATACCAAGAAATTATGATCTACGGGCACCAGATCTCAGTTATCTTCTAATTATTGATCTTAGAGATTACTACAAGAACAAGGCAATGCTATTCACAGAGAGTAGTCAAATAGTTACTGATATGCGTCGTATCTTGGCGACTTTATATACCAGTGCAACCAAACAAATGACAGATATCACCAACTGTATGCATCGACACAATTTGACAAAGAGTTCACAAGTTTTGAATGACCATCAAACTTGTATCACTTCCTTTGAACTGGCTGGTGAGTCATCAAATTTAATATGGACAGATCTTCAGAGACTTGCAGACTCAATTATCAACTATGATACTGCACCTCTAAATTTGGAAAGTTTCAGAGAAGGCCCACCATCTACTGAGGTAAAAGCAACTCATCCACTAACTCAATAAGAGTACCCTTATACATAAATGTTCTTCTTTCATTTTTAGATCTTAAATATTTATGTTTCTTTTACAGTTTCCGGTTCCATCTACATATGAACAACGCTTAAAGATTATTTTCAATGTTGTTGTTCAAAAAATTCATAGTACTACACCTATTATTGAGACTATAAAAATGGGAGAAAATAGGTATGCAACGTATGTAACAATAGCTGATTTTACAAGAAGATACTACGGTGAGCACAGAAGGAATGCAGAGGCAATGGAAGCATCTGCTATTTTTTATTATCTAAAACATCTCACCAATGTTCAAGGTTACACAATCATTGACCTAAATTTCCCAATACTTGAGAAATTAGTCTCTGACATTGACAGATGGAATACACACATCAATGTTTTTGACTTCTTTGCCAAGGTAACGCTTAGAGGACTACAAATGATAAACAAACATATATCAGATGTATGCCAGCCAGTAAACCTCCATGACCTCAGTGTCAGAGATTTTCAGGATATCAACCAAAAAAAAGCTACTCTACTTGAAGTTCTTGAGGACAACTATCAAGTGATAAAAGATCTAGGACGGGAACTTGAGGCCTTCAAGGTAATCTATACACTAAATTGAAGCTTCAGTGCCACAGTTATATGTCACATGCTAATTGTACATTATTTGCAGGAAAAATATCACACTGTCCGTGTTAGGATTTACTCACCAACAACGTCATACTATCATTGGGGACAGGCAGTTAGACCGTTCAGGGACATATAACTCTGGCATTACAGACCACAGACATCGCATGTTCCCACTTCAGCCTTTCAAGTTTAAATAAAGTCTACAACCTGGTGAACTATGTAGGCGACTAAGATAGTGTGTTATCATTTACTATGTAAGAGAACATGACAGGTTCACATTGCTTTTTGGCTTTCTACCGACAATTTATGTATTTAAAAATACCTATTGTTCGGTAGAGATAATGCAAGATTCTATGAGTTCTTATTACATGTTTGTTCGTTATATCTCGTAGCAACGTACGAGCACGATACTATGTGTGCGGACAAACAGTGTGATCATGTTAAACATAATTACAACGCATCAATTACCGTGACAACATTCCTTACCAAAGCTTTAAAAATATACAATATTACTGGATTATATTATATCAGATGGAACAAATAAATTGTTGTTTGAACTTTAGGCCTGTGCGTTGTTATTAGACTATAAATAGTACTAAGACCTCATGTATCACAAAATTCTAATCCTATTCACCTCTTTCCAAAAACTTTAATTAAATAAATTGCATTTACTAATTAAAAATATCAGTCACAAATCATGCAACCAATTATAGAATATAGAAACAAATAAGTCACCAATCAATCAATACATGGTTGAAATACAATCACCAATCACGCACAAATCGTTGCATGGTTGTCGGTCATTTAAACAAGGAAACAAATGAAATCACGGGCATATAAGAGTTGATTCTCAAAGCCCCACGCCCTCACTGCCATCACGCACGCGCCCTCACGGTCTTACATGACCCCAACCCTCTTCATTATTTCCTCTGGAGTTTTGATTATTCCACTCTATCGCGTGGAATAGAACGACCAAGAGCGGTCCTCTCCGGCTAGGATTGGAAGAGCCGAAGAGGTGTCCCCTATATCCAAGACGCCTGCCGCGAGCTGATTCTAAAGGTAACCTACTGTTGCGTTTTCTTTGAGATTCCTCATTCTTCTAAATGTTGTATGGCTGTGCGTTTATAACATGCTTGTAAATGAATCTTATAGATGGTTAGAACTTGTTATTTAGTAGATTACCTTACGTCATAATCATGTAGTGCAATGATTCTTTTGTTTATGAAAACTAAAAGGATTCATAACCAACTCAGAATTTTTTGTTTAAGTTGTGTCAGTAATACAAAATATTGTTGGTTGTTTATAGTTTAGGGTTATGTATGAATCATTATAATTTATGGAAAAATATAGGGTTTAGGAAAATAGGGATAAGAGACACGCTAACACCTACAACCTAACATTTCATACATCCAATACGACCCAGGTTGTCCAGCAGCCAACCATGCCATGTATAACAGTATACGCAAGCCCAGTAAGGCAAGCATAGCCAGCAACTGGCGGCCATAAGCCAGCCATCACCAGATTTATATTTATATAACATTACATATTACATATTACTTATGTACATCCATACAAAACAAATAGCACATAAGAAAATATACTTATCAATAAATTGACAACCATTCATTAGTTGTAAAAGTCATTTTCAGTGCATGATCTAAACTATTTTATTTTGCATTGACTTATTGGTGATTTAACTCTATGATATGAAACCATGTCTGTGATATCAAAATATTTAACAGTCGTGAAAATGGATAAACAGACTACATATGCACAATAAGTCAGGAGTTTGAGAACTTATCTTTAAAAATCTGGCGGTTTCAACAATCAATTTAAGTGTTGTTTGATTCTCAATTAGCAATAAGAAAGTCCAGATACCACAAATATAGAGAAAACCAACTCCTCAGCTAAAGGTTGCCAGGAATGCCAGCTATCCAAAACTCTCTGAGATACAAAGATAAAAAAACACTTAGTGTAAAACAAAGTAAATCCAGTGACTCTATCACATAACAACCTACATAATATCTTACAAACTAGGTTTACTGATTATAGAACATTGAAACTAGAACCAAATTAGTCTATTAATGTGCTATGTATCTACAATTAATGCATGGTAAGCAAACTGAAGCTGGCACTTAACCCCTAACTTTTACAAATTAATATATATATATATATATATATATATATATATGTATGTATGTATGTATGTATATATATATATATGAATCAGACAAACAGTCTGAGAAAATGATGAAACACATAGCAGAGCCAGATGGAGCCGAGAAAATAACTATGGAAAATCATTAATGAGTTTGAGAACTTATCTTTGAAAAACTCATTGGTGGAAGAGTCAATTTCAACATTGATTATCATGAAGAAAGACAACTCCCCAACCAAATGGAGCCAGAGTTTGAGAACTTATCTTTGAAAAACTCATTGGTGGAAGAGTCAATTTCAACATTGATTATCATGAAGAAAGACAACTCCCCAGCCAAATGGAGCCAAATGCCAGCAACTCTCTGAGACAAAGATAAAATAGAAATTGTTACTTTTTATCAATATAAAAACAAAACTAACACTGTCACATAAAAGCCTACACAATGTAATGGAGAGAAGATTAGTGCTTGTTAAACCGCCTGAAGCTGGCATTTGACCAAGAAACTTTGCTAAACTACTGATACCCAAATTATAAGGGACAGTTGTACTAACAATTGTTTATGGGATTAGAATTCTAATCACACACTGTGGCTGACATATGAAAGCCATGTCATTTTAACTATGTAGCTATTATTTTTAATAAAAGGACATAGATCAATCTCAAATCAGAAATACGCATACATAATTCATATGTAAAGCGTTCTAATTCGATACTTATCTTTTTGTGCTGCTGGATCTTCTTGGTGTCAAATATCATCGATGCCATCTGATAATCAATACCTTATATAGTTAACACAGACATCGAATACAAACAGAATTAAGCTGAAGGAAATAAAGTAAAGGCTGCTATCAGTTCTACATTGTTTTTCAAGATCATTACCTTGTGTGATGCATTATTCATGGGTTTAGGAGCTACAATTGTTGCTGATAAAAGGCCTTGAATTAGTTGTGTGCTCATTGACTTCGTAACTCGTCGCACTGGTAGAGAAATAACTAGGTCATTTAAGTCATAAAGCACAAATGTTCAAATCTATCTACAAAGGTATCTTTTAATCAAATATAAGGACAATGATTTAAACTTATCTTTTCAAACACAGATGGTCAGTCACAACTAATTCAGCGTTGGTGAGTTCCTCGTCCACGCCAACCAAACATGTAAAGTCAAACAACATTTAAGATAAGTGACCAGATTAAAAGTAGACTAAATTCAATTTTGCTATTTAATCTGGATATTTTTAAATTTAGGTGCTTTTAACTTGATAACAAATATAAAAAATGGGCTGTGCATGTGTACTTGTAAGGAAAACTGGCAGGATTAGGCACCCAGTCTATAGAAAACTAAATCCACCGTACAAAATATAGTCCAAACACGAGTAAACACATCAAAACAAATGTGTGTCAAGCATCAAGGTGTAACTAAGCATCATTTCATGTTTTATCAATAAAAAAAAGTTTTATCTAATCATCACTTTTAACTAAGAACAGAGTGGCACTCATACAGAAATGATATCTTGGAGCATAATAGCTAAACCCTAACTGAACTGGTATGAAAATAAATCGGAAACACATAGACCCATACACATATGGCCCATATCCACGAACAAGGACAAGATTCAGACAAAACTTGGTGCCCAGATCGACACATAAGTACTACATGAAGACACATTGAGTCCAAAACCACGAACAAGCATACAGAGTCATACACATAGGGCACATTGGGCCCAAATCAACAGACAAGCGCTAGATCCATTCACATTGGGCCCAGATCCACGAACAACTGTTTAGAAAATCGCATACATACAGACACATATCTACGTACAAGCTTTGTAACCAGACACATCGATATGCAAGAATGTTTATTAGTTAGGGTTTCAGAAGGGGAAAAGGGCACGGATCTGATTTGGCTTCACCACCAATTTAGGAAAACCATGACTAGATCTGGACCGAACGCACGTAGCTTTATTATTAGTTAGTTAGGGTTTGAGAAGGTATAGGTGTACCTGGTAGGTTCACGTCGCCGCGTAGTCATCTGTTCTGATTTGGCGACGCCGGGATCGAACGGAGTGGGCGCCGGGGAATAGGGTCGAAGCAGAGACTGTCCGCTCCACACCAAACTTTGTTTGTCGAGTTCGTAGAGCTGCGACCTGGCCTCCTTGTCGCCGGATCCGAGCCCGGATGCAGATATTTTGGTCACCCAAACGACCTCGCAGGAAGAGGCAAGGGTGACAACACGCAAGGTCGCCGGGTTGCGCAGGCGCATCTGACCGAGCAGGAAGAGACCCGACGACTGAGAGGGTTTCACGACCAGAAATGGAGCCGAGAAGGGATACGAGTCGGTGGATTTAGGGTTTGAGGAAGACGATAGCGTGGATAGCGCGGACGGCGAGACACTGGGTCCCGCGTTTGCAGAGTGGAGTGGCTAAGCAGATCTTGCCGCTGCGGCGACCTCGACGCGGTGGTGCAGATCTGCAGGTGTGGCGGAGTGAGTGGTGGAAGGAGAGGAGTGGTTGTGTCGGCGTGTCCGATTGAGGAAGAAGAAAGCGCAGAGGAGTTTCACGGCCAGAAATGGAGCCGAGAAGGGATAAGAGTCGGTGGATTTAGGGTTTGAGGAAGACGAGGTGGTGGATAGCGCGGACGCCGAGACGCCGGGTCGCGAGTTTGCGGAGTGGACTGGCCAAGCAGATCTTGCTGCTGCGGCGATCTCGGCGCGGTGGCGAAGATCTGCAGGTTTGGCAGAGTGAGCGGTGGAAGGAGAGGAGTGGTTGTGTCGGCGTGTCCGACTGAGGAAGAAGAAAGCACAGAAGAAGACGAGTGGGTGTGCAGTGTGTTGAGCGGATAAGCTCGTCATTTTTTCGCCCAGACCGACTGAGGAAGAAGAAAGCGTAGAAGAAGACGAGTGGGTGTGCAGTGTGTTGAGCGGATAAGCTCGTCATTTTTTCGCCCAGACCCTCGAAGTTCATGTGAATCAACCCGCACTCCTTCTACACTCACAGTGTTGTTTTCAAAAAAGGCCTCCGGTTTTATACGAAATAGTCCGCAGTCCATTTATTGTATACTGCTTCCTACCTCCCCTTCATGGGCTTTTGGGCCGAATTTGGAAGGGTAAGTTTTTTCAATTTTCTTTTACGAATAAATTTGATTCATTTTTAAATTCTGTAAGCTTCAATGATAGGTATCATAAAAACAAATTAGTATAAAATGCTCACAAATAGATATATGCAATGTAACTATAATAGAATATTTATTAATCCTTCTTTAATGTATATTCTTACTATATTTTTAGTTTTTTAGATGTAGATTTGAAAATCAAGTAAAAATAATAGAAGATCGAATATATTATAATCATAATAATGCATGTCACATACCGCACTCCAATGATATGTGAAACTCTCAGTTACGCTAACTGGGCTTTATGGGCCGAATTCGGCTGGGTACATTTTTTCGAGTCTATTATTTTTCTTTTATTTTATGAATAATTTAGATGTAACTTTTAAATTCTGTAAGCTTAGGAAGAAGTAACATAAAAACAAAATTTCCACAAATGCTCACAAATTTATATATGTTTACTGGTAGAAATAAATTTTGTTTTATTAATAATTCTTTAATAGAAGATCGAATATAATCATAATAATGCATTTTTGTTTATCGATACGCCAGAGCGAGTAGGTCGAATATAATCATATAATCCAATTTTTCATGTGCTAATAGATGGATAGCTTTTTTATAGGTTTTGTTTATGGATACGCCAGAGCCAAACGGGAAGAGGGTACCATTTCAGGACCTTACAAATACAATACATAGAGGTATGTAAACTTTTCCAACCTTGATACATATTCTTAGTTCATATGATCTCACCTTAACATCCAAATTTTATTGAAGGTAATCATACCCGGCCAGAAGATGGGGATACCAATGAGAAGAAGAGACAAAGAATCTGAGAACAATGTAAGGGACGTATGGTGATTAGTCAAGGTCATGTTGATCTTGATAACAATATGGAGACAAATTCAACAGGTATTGTGTCTTATTCTGCATAACTTTATTAATAATGGTTACTGCAATTATAATATTTTCTGTATTTGTAACGAGTTACTATATTTAAACTTGCAGATGGAAATACAATAAATATAGTGGATGGACATACCATGAATGAAATGGACGAAAATACTGATTGGCTTCATAAGACATCAACTTACGGTAGTGGTTTAGACCAATTACCAGGTTTCTAATAATGCTCATCACAAGTTAGTCTTTGACTGTTAATATAAGATAGGAGTATTACTATTTTTGTTATAGACTGGTTTATTTCTTAATCCACCGTTATACTTGTAGATGGTTTGGTAGAAACACCAAACAGTCTTAGCACTACCAGTCCAAATGCACATATTCGTGCTCGTGATAGAGCACGAAAAGTTGCAATGTCTGCTGAACAAAAGGCATTATGGAATAAAAGACGACGTGAATTGTATGCAGCGCATAAAGAGGCATCTGGTCAAGACATGACGAATTTGCTAATTAATCCAAATGAGTCTATCCACTCAACAGGTAGTTAAATAATAATTTGTTTTTTCAAACAGTAGCTTGATGATCTAAGGTACTTTTACTCATTATTATATTATTCTTGAAAACAGTAATAGATTCCACTATCTCAAATTCTATTGGAGTTCCTCATGTTATTGACAATAATTGCCTTGATATGGATATCAACAATGACAATGAAATGTGTAAGTCTTTATTTCGGTCCTACATTTATTATTTACAAGTTTATAAGAATATATATAGTATGATGTTTGTATTATAATGTGACATTTGTACTTTTTTTATTATTGCGTAGGTGTTTTAAATGCATCTCCTCCTAAATAAAATATTATTACGTGTGCAAAAGACGTAATACGTGAAAATGACAGAGCACGAAGGGCTGCAATGTCTCCTGAGCAAAAGGCTCAACTAAATAAGAGACGGCGTGAGTTGTATGTGGCAAAAAAATGCAAAAAATTGCAAATGACTCCACAAGAGAAGAAGTTGAAACGAAAATAAATCAACAAAAATTATAAAAAAATGGGAAAACAACTTCGAGCCAACAACTTACATCCAGAATCAATTGTCATGGAGAGCCCTCACTTTAACCCTCAGCTCATTTTCCCTTCTTCACCTCAATCGTCTAAACCAACTTCACAGGATATGAAGATACCTGAATTGAGTGGCACGCCTATTGACATTGCGTCATCTATAGTTGAAGATCAAGAAGTCCATACCCTTGAATTAGATGCTGCATATACCATACATAGGCATCGAGTGAACGCTGGAGAGAGAAATGCACTTGTGTCAAGACAGAATTGAACTTTTGAGGCAACTATTGGTAGAAGAGCCAGAGATTGTGCGGATGAAAAGTTCAATGATTTGAATGATCTGACACAAGCAAGTGTTGTTCATAACGGTAATTTGCCTTATGCACTATATTTTGATACAAGACTATCTCCTTCGCTTTTCTATTCTAAAGAATCATACATTTTTACTATAGATGGTGTCACCCAAGATCCTCCAATTCGATCACTTAACATGAGCATAGATGCACAGACACAACCGTCTGTAGTTTACGGTTCTTCCTCAATGCCTTCAAATGGTTCTCAAGCTCATACATCAGAGGATATGGGAGAAGATGCTATTTTCTTAATTAGATTCTTCATTCTTTAGTCTTTATTTATGTGTCATTATGTTCTCATAATATATATAATCGTGTTGCACAGGCTATGATGAAAATGTCATATTTGAAGATGACGACGAGGAGGAAGAAGCATACTTTTTTGTTGGACAAGGTAATTAGCCTAATACCTAAATTATTTTTTATCGCACTTTTTTGCAATGCATGACACCATAACATTTTTCTTGTAGATGATGAAGAGGAAATCGAACTCGACCATAATGACGATACGAATGAGCAAGATAACAGTGAATCTGATGTCCTGGATCCATTCGACAGGGTATATGCTAATATCCCATCAGAGGAGCACGTGCTAAAATCAGTGCCGAACTGCAAGTATTGCAACGCAAAGAAAATTGAAGCTGAACCTCCTGGATTCTGTTGTCGTGGTGGAAAGATTCAACTTGTGAATGTTGAGACACCACCAGAACTCATGAGGTTGTGGTCAAGCTCAGATGCTGATGCCAGGCACTTTCGTGCAAATATCAGATATTTCAATGGTCACTTCTCTTTCACTTCACTGTATTGTCAACTTGATCGTGTGACCACTAATATGCAAATTTGTGGTTTCTACACGTTCCGTGCCCATGGCCATTTTTACCATAACATGCAATCTTTTGGCAAGGCGGATGGAGTTCAGAAGAAACACCTCGAGCTTTATTTTTACGATGATGATCCGTCCCTCGAGCATCGGATGAGCCAGTGTCGTAAGGAATCCGCCCAACAAGATAGAGAAGTTATAGAGCAAATGGTTAGAATCTTAAATGGGAATCCGTATTCTGAGCATCTAAGAACTATGGGGCATGTTAAAGATCTTGATGATTATCGTATTGAGTTCAACCTTGACCAACAACTTGACCAGAGAGTATATAATGTGCCATTGACATCATAGGTGACCGTGGTCTGGGTCAAAGGGAGCGAGCGTCTGGGCCAATTTGAGCATAGTGTCCTCCTTCAAGGGAAGGCTCGGTCTTTTCATGGAATTCGTTCATATCATGAGTACTATGACCCTCTATCATACCCGTTATTCTTCCCAAGGGGTGAGCTTGGGTGGCACAATTCCATTCCAAAAGTGGGAGTGACTATGGAGAGGAAGTTGAGGCAGCTCGAGCAAAACAGAAAGAAAGAACTGATGGTGGTGATGATGATGGAGGTAACTCCAACTCTTTTCAAAACAGCAATCTAAATTTATTTTGCTTGCAACTCTTGATACTATTTTTTGTAATGCCTCCTTGTAGAACCTATTGGGAATCTATGTGTCTCCGTGCGCGACTACTACTGCTACAAGTTTCAGATGCGGCCAGGGATTTTTAATCCAATACTCTATGGTGGACGTCTTTTCCAGCAGTTTGCTGTTGACACCTACATCAAGATTGAGAGCTCATGTTTAGATTACATAAGGAACAATTAGGATATGTTGAGGGCTGACCTATACCAGGACCTGGTGGACAGTATGCATTTGGGCGAAGGAACTGCTGAGAATGTCGAAAGGCGTACTGTCATGTCTACGTCATTCATTGGAGGACCCCGTGACATGAGGCGCCGATACATGGATGCAATGGCTCTGGTTAGAAAGTATGGTAAACCTGATGTCTTCCTCACAATGACGTGCAACCCAAACTGGGATGAGATCAAAAATGAACTTTATCCAGGCTAGACAGCACAAGATCGCCCAGATCTCGTTACCCGAGTATTCCATGCAAAGTTGGATGCAATGAAGATGTTGATTGAGAAAGACATACTTGGAAAGGTGAAGGCCTACGTGTATGTAGTAGAGTTCCAGAAGAGGGGGTTTCCGCATGCACACTTCTTGCTAATAATGGAAGGAAAGTACAAGCTCACTTGTGTCGAGCAATATGACATGATTATATCAGCAGAGCTATCAAACAAGAAGAAGTACCCTAAGCTATACAATATGGTAACCAAGCATATGATGCATGGTCCCTACGGTTATCTTAATCTAGATTGTCCATGCACGGCGGGTCGTGGGTCATGCAAGAACTGTTACCCCCGTCAATTCTGTGACTCAACCAGCCAGGGAAAGGATTCGTACCCCATCTATCGGCGACGCGATGACGGACGTACGTTGAAAGTTCGAGGTCATTACCTCGACAATCAATGGGTCGTTCCTTACAATCCTTGTCAGCTACGTACCTTCAATTGTCATATAAATGTTGAAGCATGTGGTAGTATCCAGTCGGTAAAGTATCTTTTCAAGTATGTATATAAGGGTCATGACAGGGCATCGGTGGCGGTGAGGGAGGCTGACAAAACAGACAAGGGAGGGGACATTGATGAGATTGCTCAGTTCAGAGAAGCCCGATGGGTGACACCTCAAGAAGCACTGTGGAGGATATATGGCTTTGATTTAAGCAAAAACCATCCACCGGTGCAACAGTTGCAGCTTCATCTACCTAACATGCACATGGTTGCATTCAATAAACGGGACAAGGTCGAACGTATCGTTAATAGACCCGGTGCTAAAGAGTCAATGCTGGCAGCATACTTTGAGGCAAACAGGACAAAGGAGAAAGCCTGCGGAATATTGTATCGAGACTTTCCAGAGCATTTTACCTGGCATTCTGATGGTAAATTCTGGCAGCCAAGGAAAAACTCAGTTTTCCAAGTTGGCAGAGTCATCTCGACTAATCCTGCTGAGGGAGAATGCTACTTTCTTCGTGTTCTGTTAAACAATGTAGCTGATGCTACTTCATACGAACACCTGAGGACTGTCGATGGCGTTCTACTACCTACATTCCGTGAAGCTGCAGAAAGAAGGAGTCTAATAGAAGAAGACAATACACTAGATGGATGTCTAAGTGAAGCTACTGTCTTCCAGATGTCTTCCTCCCTACGAAGATTATTTGCAACAATATTGGTATTCTGCGAGCCGAATGATGTGATGGGGTTGTGGAACAGACACTATGATGCAATGGCAGAGGACTACAGTCATAAACATCCATCCCCAGATCTGGTGCGACAAATGGTTTTGATAGACATTAGAAACATGTTGCAGTCTATGGGGAAGGATATAAGTTCATTTCCTCTTCCAGAAATCGATCGCACATATGACCAATCTAGTAAGATTCCTCGGGAGATATTTGAGGAAGCTAGCGTCGAGCAGAAACCTGACGATGTGCTATTGTGCGACTCACTCAACGTCGAGCAAAGATACGCCTACGATGAGATAATGGCCGCTGTTGAAAGCAACAAAGGTAGGGTGTTCTTTGTGGATGGACCTGGCGGGACTGGAAAGACCTTCTTGTACAGAGCACTTCTCGCAAAACTATGTAGCCAGGATAAGCTTGTCGTTGCTACAGCTACATCTGGAGTCACAGCGGCTATAATGCCAGGTGGGAGGACGGCTCACTCGCGTTTCAAGATACCTCTCACTCTTCAAGAGGGCGGTTGTTGTAGCTTCACGAAACAGAGTGGTACTGCCAAGCTGTTACAGCAAGCGACTCTCATAATTTGGGACGAGGCGACTATGACAAAGAGGCAGAATGTGGAAGCACTAGACAACAGTCTACGAGATATTATGAGCCGGTCAGACCTACCGTTTGGTGGAAAGAGTGTTGTCTTTGGTGAAGATTTCAGACAGGTCCTGCCTGTTGTGCGGAAAGGATCTAGGGCTCAAATAGTCGGCGTTTCTCTACGAAGGTCGTATCTTTGGGAATCCATGCAACACTTAAAGCTCGTCCGCAACATAAGGGCTCACAGTGACTTGTGGTTTGCAGATTATTTGTTGCGCATCGGTGGTGGAACGGAAGAGGTTAACGAAGATGACAATGTTCGTATTCCAGACGAGATTTGTGTCCCGTACTCGGGCGATGCCGAGAAAGATCTACATACATTAATCGACACCATCTTCCCAGATCTAAATGCAAACATGGCCGACAAAGACTACATCACCACTAGAGCTATTTTATCTACACGGAATGATTGGGTGGACAAGATTAATATGAAAATGATTGATATGTTCCAAGGCGGGGAGACAGTGTATCACAGTTTTGACGCCGCGGTAGATGATCCACATAACTACTATCCATCAGAGTTTCTTAATAGTCTGACACCCAACGGACTGCCTCCACATGTCTTGAAACTCAAGATCGGGTGTCCTGTCATATTGCTTAGAAATATTGATCCTGCAAACGGGCTATGCAATGGTACAAGGCTGGTGGTGCGGGGATTCCGAAGAAATACAATCGACGCGGAAATTGTGGTGGGGCAGCATGCTGACAAGCGGGTATTCCTTCCTCGAATACCGCTATGTCCGTCGGATGATGAGATGTTTCCGTTCCAATTTAAGAGGAAACAGTTTCCTATTAGGCTGAGCTTTGCCATGACGGTCAACAAGGCCCAGGGCCAGACTATCCCCAACGTCGGTGTGTACCTGCCTGCGCCGGTGTTCTCTCATGGACAGTTGTATATTGCGATGTCTAGAGCCACGACAAGAACGAATATCAAGGTCCTTGCCCTACCTCCTGATGTGGAGGCAGTGGAGGAGGAGGCGAACAAGAAGGCAACGAAAAAGGCTCAAAATAATGCCAAGAAAAGGACATCAAATAAGAAAGTTAAGGATAAGAAGACTCAAATGATGTCGGGAACTTTCACGAAGAATATTGTATTTAAGGAGGTTCTAACGCGATAGACGAGGTAATATAACATTTCACTAATACAATGCATTTTTCATTCCATTTGTATCGTATACTAAATATTATTTGTGTAACGCTATACTTGTTACCATTTCTAGGTATTTTAATGTATTTTATCGGACTCTACATGGAGATGATGTATACACACTATATGCATACTGGAAAATCATTTGTACATGTTTGATTCTAATGTTAACAATTGACATGTAACATGTTTATATTTACACGAATCAATAATGCATACTCTCATGGAGAACATTGTTCTACTATCGTACGATCTATGTCTTTTTAATACAAATGATTATCCCGTAGCAACGCACGGGCATTCAACTATATGTCTTAAAATTAGATCATGTATCATTATTAGATATGAGTTGTTTTAACTTGTATGAGCACCTGACATATGAGGCAGTGCAATATAGTTTGAAAAGTAAAATAATAGACTGAGGGTAATTTGGAATGTTAAAAAAAGAAAAAAAGAATAGACGGAGCTCTTTTGGCCTTTAGGGATCGATTGGGTGCTAGCCAAAATTTGATTGCCAGAACTTAGACAAACCAAGATTTTGGTAGTAATTTGGTTTAGTACCAAAATTCGCCAATATCTCATAATTAGAATGTTAAATCTATGAAAAATATTTTTGCCCAAGTTTTGGTGACTTCTTGTCAAATTTTGGCATGGCAAATTTTGATAACCAACAAATCAGACCCTTCTATTATTATGAGATATAGATACAAATTAAGTATTAAAAAAATGTCAAATTCAAAGTTTGAAACATTACATTGTACGTCATCTATCAGGATTGTAGGTTGCGTGTTATTTGAACTTGTGTACATTATTCAAATGTGTATGAATTTATAGTATTAGTAGGTGACGTTCATGAACTTGTATGAGTGTATAGTATTAATAGATGTTAGTACTATAGGGTGTATGTTATTACTAATTAGAACTTGTATGAGTGTATAGTAGGGGACGCTATTATGATCCTTTTCTCTTGAAAACATAGGAGAGCTATGCTTAAGAAGAAAGAAAGGAGCTAGGGCCCTACAATACACGTAAGACACAACCCCATGTTGCTCACTACATCCGCACTCAAAATTAGAAAGGGAAACGACCAAAAGGAACAACACTAAGCTAACCACCGAGAGGGGTGGTCAACGAGGACAAACCCTTAGCTCCTGCTAGACTCCAAACCTAGCTTTTCTTCAGCAAGGATAAGTGCACCACCAAGGCTGGGGACAATACCGTAAAAACACAACAATTCCAATGGTTCCAAAGAGTCCATACCACAAGCATAACGAGAGAGTTGAGACCTTTTTTCATCAATCCGCTTGTTGCTCCCATAGCTTGTTCCCAACAACTGTCAAAATAAGTGTCTGAAGGTTGTGGTGACAAGGAATGGAGACCGACCTGCATTAACAAGTAATACCAGAATTGGCTAGCCAAGATACAGGAGACTAGAAGATGGTTGATAGTTTCATCTTCCTGGTTGCAGAGAGGGTACTACTCAAGATGAGGCAGTCCATGTCACGCGAGGAGATCCGCCGTACAACAACGATTATGGGCCACCAGCCAGAGGAAAAAGCGGTATTTAGGTGGTGTCCAGGTTCTTCGAATTCTCTCATACGGTCCAAAGTGAGTAGATCCCATGAAAAAACTCTCATAAGTAGAATTGGTTGAGTATTGTCCATTATTTATTTGATAGCCGCCAAATATGGACACCTTCATTGTGGGTCTCCACACTCCTATCAACAATCTCTAAAGAATGCTCATAAAAACCACTATTAGTGTAAATATTAACATATCATGAACGCCAATGGTCATAATAAAATAAATAAGTTTTATTTTTTAAAAAAATGATAAAACATAACTAATCAAATATATAATCGTTGTTTTTCATAACTAATCAAATATATATTTGTTATTTGTCACATGTTACAACACACTGGCATATTTGCTACCGTATCAAATTAGTGTTGCTGATGGGCTCATCTAGCAGAGGGTGCGGCATTGGGACGTTGTTTGTCACATGTTACAACACACTGACATATTTGCTACTGTATCAAATTAGTGTTGCTGATGGGTTCATCCAGCAGTGGGTGCGGCGGCGTTGGGACTGCACACTGCAGCCGAACCTCTCTTTGCCCGATAAAGGGATCCTGTTTCCGGTCTACCACATCTGGGGCAAGAACACTGTGTTTCCGGCCTACCACATCGTTGGGGCAAGAACACTGGTTTGCGCAGCTAGGGTTCCACAAAGCGATTGGACTTACCTGACGATTAGCAACTGATTTGTCCCTTCATCTAGGCACATGGCTTTGCACTTCATTTGCTTGTGTATGTAGAACTGAATAAATGATTCCATTCATCTTCTACTAATGGAGCAGTGCAAGAAGGGATACTATCCAGATTGTAGGTGCTCACAAGCAGTGCAAAAAAGGTGCTCACAAGGAGATCTAAACAGGGACAACCTTGAAATGGAGCACGAGTGTACGATCATGCAGAGGCAAAAGCTTAACACCTACCAATATTCTCTCCGAGGTCATGTCAGAAGAGAGTGCAGCAGGCAGGCCATGAGTTGGGGCTCAGTTAGCACTAGTTGCTCTGTTCGGAGTACAAGCACCATCCTGTATTTTAAGAGTCACTCCATGTGGATTAATTAATTACTCCATTTGGGACATTAGTAAGGATTTCAAACACATTTTAGAACATGTTAAGGAAGAAGAGAAATAACTGTGATGTCCATCAACCAATAATCACCAAGATACAGAGGCACAACTAACGCATGCATATTGTACCGCTCGATCAATCACCAAAACTAAAATTAAATTAAGGCCTTAATCAAGCACCAATATCTCGAGAATCCTTATATTTGAAATAGAATATAATGGACACGAATATAATTAAGCAGCATGTTTAAAAGCTGTCCTCTTCATGCATGCACATTGTCAACACAATCTTGCAAATTGTAGGGCAAAAGGGACAAATCAAGCACAAAGATATATTTTATTTCCAAAAGCCTCTTACAAAAAAGCAGTACAAGAATAAGCATTTTATTCATGATACCTTAGTTTTCAAAGCCTTTGGTGCCTTTGCAGGGGTAACACCGTGAAGCCGGCTATACTCTTGGCAACGCCTGTTGTCGAATGAGGGGATGCACTAGAAAATTCCGACGAACTTTGTGCCAGATTATTCTTGTGCTGTGAGATAGGTATAGTAGGTGCGAGTGCGATCTGTGTTTCCATGTTGAAGCTGAGGTGCTCGTCTAGTCTCCGGTTGCCAGTGTCAACACACATTTCTTCAAGAGCCCCGGCATGGTCCGTGAAGAATTTGATGAGCCGCAGTCCAACGGAGTTGTTGTCCAGTCGGAACTGCAGGCCTACTCTTCTCAGAGTGTGCTGCAAGCAGGCGAACGAGCGCCCACTGAGACCAGGGATACCAGGAACATCATCATATTTGTTCTTATTCTCAGCAAAGCTGCTACCCTCCATCTTTGGTTTCCGGCGGCGCACGAACCCATCCATGGACTTGTTGTAATCCCATCTATCTTTCCTTTCCAAGAACTCACGTCCATACCGTGAACCCTTGTCACGGCGAGCTGTCAAGGTGCTCAACTTGAGCATGATTTCACCAAGAACAGGGCAGCAATGCAGCAGGTTGGCAATGGCCACGGCCGCCGTCTTGCTCTTGGGACCATGGACCCCTTCCAGTTCGAGGCGCTCAACTCTGGGGAACACAGCCAGGTGGAGCCTGCAGGCGCGCCTGGCGGCCGCAATGTCCTTGAGGTCGTTTCCCAGCTTGAGCTTGAGGGTCCTGGCATTGGTGAAGTTGTGCAGGAACTGCCAGAAGAGCATGCGTATTGTTTCTTCTTCTTTCTCACTGTCGGACCACTGGTAGGGGTCCGGGTTCTGCCGGAGGAAGTGCAGGTCCACCCGTGCAACCGCCGATCGTAGAACGAATCGTCGCATAAGACCCTTGTACTCGAAGGAATGCAGCCTCGGTGCATCGATCTCGATGGCCCATCTGCTCCTGCCGCCGCGCCCTTGTCCGTCTCTCGAATCTTGTTCCGACATGCCGCCGCATAGCGCCAGCACGAGCGTGGTCGCAGCCTGGAACCTCAGGCGTAGCACCGGCAGTGGTTCTGGCTCCGCGTCGAGTTCATCAGGGTGGGCGTGGGCCCAGTGAAATGGCGGTTTCTTCTGGGAGACCGGAGGCCACACGAAGAAGATAGACTCGAGATGCACGGTGGTGAGCTCCGTCGCGGCGTCCAGCAGGGCCTGGATAACACGGGGCTTGACGAAGCCGTACCGTAGCCGCAACGTCGCCAGCCGTGGGAGTTGGAAGGCGGCTGTAGTCAGGTTACACATGGTGAGGTCCAGCACGCGGAGGGTGTCCGACGACGGGAGGGAGGCCGCGAGCTCATAGATCCCGGCGCGGCTGTGGTTCTCTTGCTCATGGTAAAGGTACAAAGTGGAGACGCCGACGGCGGCGGCGACGCGGAGCTCCTCGACGCGGCGCGCTGCTTGGTGGGAGACCACAGCAGCGACCACGTCGGCGGCTTTGTAGTGCCCGTCCTGGTCCCAGCTCCGGCAGAGGAAATCTTCGATGGTCCTCTCGGCGTTGTAGTCGTCGGACTCCACACGTAAGGTGAGCCTTGTGATGGGGGCCTCGGCGGCGTCGAGCGCAGCCTTGGCGCCGTGGACGAAGGCCTCTTGTTTCGAGAAGAAGGCCTCCCTGGAGTTGGATTCGTCGAGACACCATAAATCTTGGTAACCGTGGACTTGCACGGCGAGGTTGACGGCGCCAGACGACCGCCAGAGGGAGCCCCATCGCCGCGAGAGCACGCTGGTGGAAGCAGCCTCCTTGGAGGGGACGTAGTAGAGGATGCGCCGGAGAAGGTCGTCGGAGAGCTCGGACAAGCGGTCGTCGCACATCGTCGGCGTTGTAGATTTGTGATGCGATCTCACGTATACTACCAATACCACGGTAAGGTAATAAGGTCCGTCTTTTTGCCATCGGAGGATCGGACTTGTTCCATTCCAAGTCGGTGCCGCATTTTGTGCATCTGTCTGTTATATATGGACTCTTATTGATTTGATTTGATTGACGACCAAGTAAATGTACCGACCTTGATCGATTGTGAATGAACCATAATAAAAAGTCCCTAAATAAAATCAATCTCGTCTCGGCCGATTGAAGCGGGCACAATGGAAGCGTCCGGCGCCGGCGACCGCCTGAGCAAGCTGAACGACCGCGCGCTCGGCCACGTCCTCTCCTTCCTCCCGGTTCAGGAGGCGGCGCGCGCGGCGCTACTGTCGTCGCGGTGGCGCCACGTGTTGGGCGCCGTCCACACCGTCTCCCTGGAGGAGACAGAGAGCCCGATCCCCGAGGTAGACACCGGCTGCTACTCCCCGGGCTGGCACCCTCGCGCCGACCCCAACGCGCCGCCGCCGTTCTACAGCATCGTCAGCGCCGCGATCATCGCCCGCCAACGACGACGCGGCGCGGTACCACTGCGTGCCCTCCGCATCGCCGTGGAACGCTACGGCGGTCTCCGTGGCGATTCCTTGACGGTGGACCAGTGGGTCTCGTACGCCGTGCAGCAGGGCGCCGCCGAGGGACTCGACCTCGACCTCCGACTCCGGTGCCGCCACCTGGTCTGCGACCACCCTTACGCACTCCGTCTCCGCCGCGGCCAACAGAAACACAAGAACGACGTCGACGACATGGTTGAGAGGCCAACGATCGACGCGGCGGGATCCGAGTCCAACAACGATGACGACGACAGCGCCGTCGTCCTCACCTCTGATTCCTCTGAACCTCGTGACCGGTGGCCGTGGGTCGTGCCGGACTACACGGCGACGAGAGTGATCTTCTCCTGCGCCCACCTGCGGTCGCTCTCCCTCAGCTCCTGCCGGCTCGCCCCGCCCGACGCCATCAGCCTGCCGTCCCTGGTGACGCTGCTCTTGTCCTGCGTCTCCGACACCGGGAGCGACGTGGAGCGGCTCGTCGCCTGCTGCCCGCGCCTCGCGGATCTCACGCTCGAGGCCTGCAGGGCGGTGACCGCGCTCTCCATCGTCGGCGGCGGCGCCTGCCTTCGCCTTCGCAGGCTGGCCCTCCGCTGCTGCCACAACCTGACGGCCGTCGCCGTCGACTCGTCAGAGCTACATGCGTTCGAGTACAGGGGCTCCGTGCCCGCCGACGGTTCGTCGTTCCTGACAATGCACGGCGGCGGCTCCAGGAGCAGGAGGATCGCCTACTGCAAGGTGGACATCTGCGGAGAAGAGGCCACATAAGAGGAGGAGCTCATGAACCTGAGGCAGCTTCTGCAACTGTTTGTGAACGCCAAGCACCTGCACCTCGAGTCCGCTCGCCTCGGCTCAGACCTCCACAAGGTGAGTTTGCCTTCCTTTTCGAGCCTCCTCCACCTCGAGATGAGGGGTGCCTTCCCGATGACGACGACGACGACGCTATCGCCGCGATCAGCACGGTCCTCGAGCACGCCCCGAACCTGGAGACGCTGTCGCTAGCCTTCCATCCCCAAGAACACGACTCAGGTGGCCGCCCCGCCCACTACATTATCTTCAGCGAGGACGAACTGCTTGACGCGCACCATCTCAGCTACAATCCGCACTCGGTTCTCGCCAAGCCGAGCGCCATGATCCCTGCTTGCCTAAGGAACAAAGTGAGGGAGATCAACCTGGTGCATTACCAGAGCGCCACCGCGCAGAGGGCGCTGGCCAAGTTCCTGCTCTCCAACGCGCCGGTGGTCCACAGGCTCTGGTGCGGGTTCGCCGAGGGTCCCGTGTGGATTCAGCTTCAGCTGATGCGCGAGATCCAAGGCTGGTTGATAAACAAGTCGGCCGACACCCACTTCGCTTGAGCTTGTATTCATGCGAGAATTACCAACCGTCTTCTCCATCTTCATTTTGGTTTATGCTCGTTAGCTTCTGTGCGTATTGATTTTGATGATAAAATAAATCTATTAAAGTGCTGTTTGGTTCAGGCAAAGGGAAGAGAATGGTAATAGAAACCATTCCCACATGTTACCATTGCACAGTAATCGTTTATGGCATGTGTTTAGTTGTTGTAGGCAACGTATATGATTCACGTTACAGTGTTTGGTTCACAACCCAGAAAATTATTGATGGAAACAATAAAATAGCATACTTCAATACAAATCACGTGTCATATAAATCATTAAAGTTGAAAGGATAATTAATCAAAATCTGGATAAATGGTTCAAAGTCTCAACTAACAGCCTGTTCGCTTGGCTGTTTTTGTCTGATAAGCCACGGCTGATGTTGTTTTGACTATTTTTCTGTGAGACAAAAATACTGTTTCGGTGGCTGATAAGCCAAGCGAACATGGCGTAAAGTGACAAAACTTATTACACATTCAGAATGCATTGTGCATGGTGATATTTTAAACTACAAGATGATATCCCTTCGATCTACAAGTGCTTCCTAGATCAGCATTGGTCAACAACCAGCAAATCCTTTACATCTTCCCATGAGCATCATCTAATGAATGAAAAAACATAAGAACAGGTTATTTTTCCATGTTAGCATAATGAAAACAACAACAACAAATGTTTATACAAACAGAACTATCCAGGATGAGCAAAACAAAAGAAGGCTAGCTAGTAGCTATTCATGTCGCTATATTTGTATAAGTTGAGTACAAATTTTGATGTAGGAACACAACTAGTTGATCAAAAGAATAGGCTCAACATGTATAAATTTCTAGAAAAAAGATAGCTGACTCACAATCTTCTAAAGAAGGTTTGTTCATTCTAGAGAAGTTGTGTACATGTTCTACCAACTAGGTATAAACTAAATAGTGAACAAACTAGGCTACTGACAGACATGGCAGCAACATGCCTACAACCATATACAAAAAGATACCTGAAAATAACAGTTAATAACAATGACAACTTACCAGTGAGCAGTTTTAGTATGAACTCTCCTTTTGAAGGGCTTGCATTGGATCTTTTTGTCTTGCCTCCTCTTGAATCTTGGCTTCACACTCCATGGACGTAGCTATTTTACCAAAGTGTTCCGACGCATTCTTAAGATCACCTCGAAGTTCACCAACCATACCCAAAAATGGGTCACTTGACATGCCCTCATTCCCTCGAAAGTTATTCTTATCTCTCCTTCTTCTCTTGGAGTATAGATTTTTTTGCCATCTACTATATTTTTTGTTCATCTTCCTATTTACTTATTTTTTATTGTTCCTCTTCCTATTTCTACTTCTCCGTGTTTCTGTGAATACAGGAAAAACAAATAAAATGGAAAAACTGAAATCTCCAACGTGGATATGGTGCTTGGTTGAAAAAAGTGAAATCTTCAACGGTGGATATGGTGCTTGGTCGAAAAGAAAAAAGAGTAATAAAAGCATCTTCAACAAAATTAGTATAGTTTACTTGCTAAACTAAGAAATCTAGCAAGTTAACAAAATAAATGGTGACATTATATTTTATCATTCTCCAACAGTTTTTTTTTGAGATTACACAGTACAACGCAGACGCTCAACACGTACGCACACTCGCCCCTACGAACACACGCACGCAAACCCTACCCCTATAAGCACCTTCGAAGGACTGAACCGGCAAATCTTGAAGTTGACGACAATTTTGCAGGAACCATGAACTATTTCAAACTAACAAATCAATTTTTAATATTTTTGGTCTCATGTAGCTTTGTCATATGAAATCCATTATTTTCGTAATCTACTTCCACATCCAGTTTACTCTGATGTCCTGAAAAAAAAACACCCCACAGGGAATGAAAACCTACGAGTTGGATAGATAGGATATTAAACAATTTTTTATTATTAAGAAGCTCTTTTACTAAATTATTGGAGATCATTTTTTTTCAATTTACTAAAAACAAAATAGAGAGTAGTTTTATCAAATTCACGAAGATGCTCTAAGGAGGACAGACTCAAAAAAAAAGGAAAAAATCAGACATAAAAGATTCCTGGCTTTTCCTGTTTCACCTTCCTTAAGCCTATTCCAACATAATAGAGAGAGACGCAGGGCCCCGGGAGGAGGGGATAGAATCCTAACTTCCAGGGTGTCAAAATCTTACAAATCTTACGTCCCCAGATGATGTAAGTCTTCCGATAACACGATATCTTGACAGGTTAACCTCCTTAAAAACTCGATCTTTTATAATGAAGATGACACGAAAAAAAAGATGAAGATGAGATGTGATATATATAATAAATATAGATAGACCGGAACATATTTGTTTTCATTAAGCACTTGGTTTTTTTCACATACGCACGTCTGAATCTTATGTCCGGCCCTATTCGTCTAATCGTTTTGGTGGCTGATAAGCCGTCTAATGCTGCTTTTGGTTGTTTTCTTATGAGAGAAAAACATTGTTTTAATGGCTAATAAGCCAAGCGACTTTGATTTATTTTTCGGTTGCTATCAACAAAAACCTAGAAATCAATTACTACAGCAAGCAGCTTTCGTATGAAAAACTTCCCTTCAAAACTGTAGCAGCCATTACATGAGGCCATGATACATCGTCAAATCATTTTACATGTTACAAGCCTTTTCCAACTGGGTGATAATTTCCAAATCATGGGTAGCCGAGTAAATAATCATCATACCAAAAATTCTGCAAGTGAGAAATTTCTGCACTAGTCTACAAGATTTACCAACCGAAAAGAAAAGACACTGGATGCTAAACAGCTATTCCTGCTTCATCTTAGATTCTGATTGGCGACATGGGTGCAGCAACACAAGGATGCACAAAAGCCAGCAGGGAAGATGGACAAGAAATAGGTACAGATACGTCGCGCTGCTCCATTCCCACAGGAACTCCATCCATAACCAGAAATCTCCAACATCTATTGTCCACGGCCACGACCCCTTGGACACTCCTTTCATAATCAGCAACGCAGTTGGAGGAAAACCCAACACAGCAAAAGCTATATTTGAAGCCAACAAAACTGCCCGAGGAAGGAAATTCATCCCTGACGCCTTCAGAGGCCGAGAAAACAAACACATTGGGATTACTATCAGAGCACCCAGCTGAGCAGTGGCAAAATTTATTATTGACATAAGCCCCAACCCGATGGAGATGGAAGTGATCATGGTAGCTTTCAGAAGTTCCCACTCAACACCAGCTGAGTATGGTGAGCCAAACAAGACAGACAGAGAGATCAGTACGACGATGGAGAGCACAACCCAAATGAGTGCGCTTTGCATAGGTGTGGCATCAGGTATCTGAGTAATGTAATATGGGAGTAGTGAAACAAGAACTGCCCATAGTTGGATAACAAGCAATACTTTTGCAGCTCGAAGCCAATTCCATGATCCACCCTTGCTTTGGGGAATATCAGCAATGTTATCTGCTTTACTGTTGTCTATCAACTTATCTACTGTTTTTTCCATGCTTCTACTTCCATCAGCAAGGGAAGCAGCAACTATCGGGAGAGGTGCCAACAGCAATGCAAACGGAATCATATACACACCAACTGAAATGAACTTGCTTGGAGCTGTAAGGAAGTACAGGAAAAAGGACTGATGGAACTTCTCAAGCAGATTGTTCACAGAACGTGCCACTCCTTCAATTAACCTGAATCAAAAGCATTCTCAAACATGTCAAACAAATTCTGCTGAGGAATCTTTTGCAGGAAATAAAAACAAAGCTATTAAACACCCTAAGATTATCACCAAGTGCTATATAAGATCCTGTTCCTGTGCTTAGTTTAGTGCAACATTTGCATAAAACACTTCTATCCATGCACATATTTTCCATTGGGTTGTTATAGTCATGCAAAAGAGAGAGAGACAAGACCAACTAATTATGGTGTTTCTCCAAGTTATACCAGTTCATGCTAATAATCTCATTTGTACCACGTATATTTAATATATTTGATGCACGTAATGTCTATGTACTGCCCTTGACAAAACGGTAATATGCTAAAAAATTCTTATAAAATTGTAGCTATGAAATGTTCAAAGGCACAAATAAGACTGGACTCAAGTATATTTTTGCCCTTTATGTGGTTCTAACATGTAATCATATCCCTAATGAAATAATTTTCTGCAATAATTTGCAAGGTCACAGCAGATACAGAACTATTTACTGATCAGCTAGTTGGCACTGGAAGATTATACAAGTTCAGCAACTGTTGCATGTACATTAAAAACCATTCAAATAAATTTTTGCCTTTTATGTTATCATTGCTGTGAATTTATGATACAAACAGTTCCATGCCTCAATGCATGGAAATGCAAAATTCTTCTACTCCATTATTAATCACAAGTCAAAATCAAAAGGTGGAACGCATGCTCTAACAACAATGACGCATTAAACAGTAAGGTACCTTCCACCCCTTAGAAGAAATAAAGATTTAGCATTCTCATTTTTGACATGAAATGTTGGTGAAAACTCTAAAGAAACTGCGTCAACTTGATAATCACGGAAAGCACCATGGGACCCTGTGGGCACTCCAAGAGCCTGTATTGAACAAACCCCAATAAGAGGGACTGCATAGTATTAAAAAAGGAAAGATGAATTAAGGTGAGATTAGAAAGTTAATTTCAATTACTGGTTGTATATAGAGTTAGCTAGGTTTGCAGTCCCCTCTACATAGTCAGGGACAGCAATATCAAGCTTCCAGTCAGGATTTATTTTTCTTAACACACTCCCAAGAGTATGTAAAATTTCAGCAATAACCCTAAGCCATGCAGAGTGCAACAAGGAACTAAATGCAGCAACATTCACACGAAAACCTTGTCTATGGACAGCCAAATAATGCACCACATTCAGAAGGTCCAAATTTGGCATTTGTCCATTAGATGCCTCTGCATAAATCATAACACTATCTCTGTCACTAGATCTTCTGCTTTCCCCAACTTTAAATATGAGAGCAGCAGCCATTGTTCCAGCACGTTTGAAAGCCGTGACTTCTGTTTTTTCTGAATTACCATCATATATATGGTTTGCACCATACATCTTGGTATGTAATACCACTGAGTGACTCAAAAACACAGGATTATGATACTGGTTTAACCATGCAGAGACTGCAGCGTACTCTCCAAACTGTGAGTCTGCAGATAGCCACACAACATCCTTGGATAGCCATGCTGCTCGACTTAAGAGGGAGAAGACAGAGAAACCAAGACCCAGTGATAATAGTTCATTTGACTGAACTCTTTGAGAATTATAAGGAGTAACCAGCACTATTGCTTCTTTTCCATCGCCACGAGGAGCTCGTACAATGCCGATAGTGTTTATCCCAAAATTGGTGGTGGTGCCATTAGGTTGAATTGCAATGTCATTTGTCATAGAGGTGAAGAACTTCAGAGGATGAAAGTTATTGCTATGAGGGAGAAACTTATGGTAACACACTTCTGCGCCTAGAGCTTCTATTTCTTGAGCTATGAAATTTGCCATACCTCTGTAACATTGCACGCAGACTTGTAAATTAGAGGAAAATCGACTAACACTATTTACCTTTTGCAGTCCTAGGATTAAGTATTAAACTAGTTCCCTATGCATATTGTCATATTTACAAGTCATTTAAAATGTAACTTTAGTTTAATGAACTTAACACAAAAGTTTATAGATATGCTTCTTATGCAAAACTGAAAAATAGATCTTTTACTATCAAAGCATTGAACTCCGATTTTGAGTTACAAGGATTCTACTTGTATGCTTACTAAGTTACTAGTATAACTAAAATGCAGTAGTAATCATGTACTTTACCATAGCAAGTCTCTCAACAGCAGTCACAAAATATTGAACATAACAGACCAGTTGAAGTACATGACTTATACACACAAATATTGATGCATACAAATAATAAAGGCTGAAGGACGTAACATACATTACACCTCTTGAATCTCCAGCCACAGCTTCAATTCCTTTCATAAATCTGTTTGCTTCAATGGCATCTTCAGTAGAAAATAATGGATTGGCAGAGCCTACATACAAGAGGTTCTAGTTTTAGAGAACATTATCTATGTAAGGAGTTCCAAAAGAGAGTTATAAATGAAAAATATCATTATCATTTAACAACATATATGTTAGATAATCAGCTGCTCTATCATTTCACTCTTTTTTCATAGGAGCATAGGAACAGGGCCAGCTCCATCTCTCCCAGTCTATAGGATAGTAGCAGGTAGAATAGTACTCCCTCCGTTCCAAATTATAAGTCGCTTTGACTTTTTTGGTACGTCCATTTTGCTATGTACCTAGATATAATAATATGTCTAGATACATAGCAATATGGATGAACCAAAAAAGTCGAAGCGACTTATAATTTGGAACGGAGGGAGTAGTAAGTAGTGGACAGCATGGCCCTTCGTTGACCTCATGCATTTTTGCTAGGACTTAAATATATATATGATGAAAGGTAGAGGCATAGCTACAGCTTTAGTTCAGCAGCGCCATTCACTAGTGATGTGTGTGCTCTGATCTCCTCTTCTTCAACATCCGGCGTATGTGAGTGAATGAGGGGTGTGGTGATGTACACCTGAGTGACAAAGCAGGTCAACAATATACTCTATTTTAGCCTGTTATACTAGCTCGGTACAATGCATATTCTGGCAACCAAATTGGATATGAATAGTCTGTCTTTACTATTTGATAATAAGCATCAAAACCCAGTATGTTAATCCAATTTATGAGGCCCAAAGCTACACTGAACATCAAAAGATCCATGATATTTAGCAATATTGATATGTTGCTTCACCAGAGGACTTAGATTCAATAAAGCATGCTGAGAACACTACAATGCACTTTATTGTAAAATGTACAGTATGCAGTCTGAAGATCCAGTGTACAGCCACCAGACAGTGTGTATGCATCAATAGAGTAGCAGTAAACAAAATATAGAGAAGAAGGTAAAATACCAGGTATAAGAGCATTCTCGGAGAGGTATGTGTTTTTTGCAAGTGAAGGAAGGAGGAGTAGTGCAACAATGCCTGCAGAGCAGCATATAACACTGACCCAAAATTGTGAATACTGAGTTAGGGGAACAGAACTGACAAAAGGAAGGATTTAGACTGCAACAAGAAGGAGAAAGGATGGTGAACCTGAAGAGAATGTGGTGAGACGCAAGGAACACACCAAGGCGTACAATCAGCCGTGGTTTTGGCTGTGTCCCTTGCTTGGCTAACAACTTCATGACTATAATATAGTTTTGCAGGAACAGCTTGAAATGAAATCAACTATTCATTTGACTGCAAAATGAAATGAGCATAAATACATCAGCAGTGTAAAAAGAAAGTTGGAGGTCAATTAAAATATTATCAAGTTTGACATGTTAAACAAGCTAAACCCATTTTGATTTCTGGTTTAGAACATTTGCATCCATTTTATAATTCTTAAATGCATTAACCTTTCTTTCATCAAAGGCATCCGTGAAAAAAAGGTGAATTCATGGTCAATGATCTCCAGGTGTCACTAATGAATCGTTTTTTTTATCAAAACAAAATAAACAATATCTAACCATTCGGTCTGGATGCAAGAAGAATGCATAGGGACAACCATACTAACCCTCCATCATTAACTTATAGTCTCCATCCATGAATACATGCAGCTATGTGAAACTTCGGAACAGCCAGACAGGTGCAGACTTGTACCAATTCACAAAAGGTTTAGAATAGAAAAAAATACTCCTACTCCATTATGCGGCAAAACATAAGTGCAAGAAACTAGAATGGTTGGAATATCCATCACAATAAGTTGGAGCTAGATCCTCCCACAGCCTGACCTTTGCTTTCACTGAAAGCAGAGTTCAGCAGAGCTAGCAGCATGTCTTAAGAAATATCTAAAACTGAATGATGGAATTTAGAATTCCCCAGGCCATTTACAACAAATTATATTAGAGGGACAGCGGGATCAAACCTTCACCATTGTCCCACAACAAACAAGACTGTTTAGCTCCAACACTAGCTACTGGCCTACAGCCTAGTCCACCCTTACTTGGGCAGATCCAATAAAGAACATGGTTGTAATACATATCCGTACATTTATACACTTGTCATTGGATCAGATCCGGATAGAAAAATAGTTTAAATTAGGGTTTGGGTGTTTGCACAGCAGGAAGGGAAGAGGGGGCGGGCATAACTGGTGGCCCAACGAAGAGTAGCTGGGCGTAGGGCGGCGGCGGGCGGCGGCCGCGGCCTAGTTGTCGTGTCCTGACTCCTGAGCCAGCCTGGCGAGCGCGGAGGATTCTTCCTCTGCTCCGGTAGGGCGCGCTTCCCGACAAGGGGCGCGAGCCGCGTTTCCCCCGACGAGCGGCGCTTCCGGCGCGCCTCCCTCCTGCCCGCGACGAACTCCTCCCGGCGCACCTCCCTCCCTTCCCGTGACGAGGGCGCCCGCTACGGCTCCTCCCGGCGCGCCTCCCTCCCTGCCCGCGACGAGGCCTCCTGTCCTGCCCGCGACGAGCACTCCGCCTCTCCCTCTCTCTCTCTCTCTCCTTGCCGATGCGACGAGGCCTCCTGCCTGCCCGCGACGAGCACTACGCCTCTCCCTCTCTCTCTCGGAACCTCTCTCTCCCTCCCTCCTTGCCACTCTTCTCTCACCGAGGACTCCAGCTCAGTTGTTATGGCGTGTGAAGATGACGAGCGGGTCCCTTTCGTTGGTGTCTACATGAAGTAATTTAGGGTCTTCATTACTTTTAAATTAAAAATAAGGGCTTTGATTTGGGATCTACCGTTGGAGTTGCTCTAACAAAACTAGTTCATAACATAAGTTTTGTGACACTAGTTGTACAATTAATGTGGGAGCAGGAGAAAATATAGATTTTAATGTCTTTTTTATCTTCTTCATTGTGTTGCTCTACAAAATTGGTCGAGCCAATTAACCGGTGTGTATTTTTTTAGAGTAGAGAGTTCAACATTAAGACTTGTTTGGATGCATATGTATCTCTCTCAAACCATATGTATTTAAGTGCATTTAAAACTAATTCACACTTCAATCAGATCCACGTGATACACATCCAAACAAGGTCTAAATGGGGAATTTACCAAAGGCGACTTTCTGCCAATAGGGGACTAGCTTGGTGACAAGTGACGACCATGCTCCTGAAGGCTACAGCCTTGCCCATGTGGCGCGGCGCGGCAAGAGGCAAGAGGCAAGAGGCGTGATGGCGGGAGGCACCGAGGCGGGAGCTAGGTCGCTGCTCGGTCTTCTTTGCACTCGTGGTTCACCGGATAGTGCGGCTGCAGCCTCTGGACAGGCGAATCGAGTCGCCCAGCCCCTGTCAGGCCGAGCACGACCTGGCACTGACGACGGCCGGCGAGTCGCGGCCTCTTGCCCTGTTCGCTTGGCTTATTAATCGGCTTATCAGTTACTGAAATTGTGTTTTTTTCTCACAGCCAAAAACGACATCATCCGACTCATCAGCCACCGAAACAATCAAACGAATAGGGCATAGGTTACAACTTACAAGCACCGCGATGGGGGCGGCACCGCGGCAGTGACGAGCGACCGGTAGGTTGCAGCAGAGAGCTGGACAGGGAGATGAACCGGATGGGAGCGACTCGAGAGGGGCGTCCTCTCTATTCCTGGGCTGGCAGGGAGTAGAAAGTGTTTAGCCCAACACTTTGAATTGGATCAAGATTATTTGACCTAGTTTGAGCTAGTGCACATGCAGATTTTGCCTCACGTGGGACCCACCTCATATGCAACTACAAAAAATGTTATAACTAACAAACCAAACATCCAAATAAAATTCTGATTACACCATTGAATTCGTTACAATAAATACTTTAAAACTAGCTCCCACATGGATATATTTGGATGATTTATAAAAATAATTTATTATCAAACTAGCTCAAACTAGCCTTGGATCCACACTACGTCAAAAACGATTTTCCGCAGCGTTGCCTAAACGGCCTCCGTGGCGAACACTAGTTTTGCCCGCTGCAAAAAAATCACATGATTTACCGTTGCGGGTATTTTTTATTTATTGTGGAGGGCATTTTTGTCCGCTGTGGTAAATGGATTTACCGCATCGGACATGTTATGAGGCCCGTCACGGTAAAGATTGAAGCCCAAACGGCCCAAATTGAGGCCCAATACTCTTGGTCATATATATATACACACCGACTTAGGGTTTTCAAGAGAAACTCTCTCCCTCTCTCTCTCATTCATCGGCGGCCGCCTCCCGTCCGCGAGACCCCGGGCCGCGCGCTTCCCGTCTGCGAGCCCCTGCGCCTCCGCCTCCCGCGAGCCCATGCGCCTCCACGCCGGGCACCTCATCCCCCGCCGGGCGCCTCAGTCTCCTCCTCCCGGCGGATCTTCCTCTGCGTCGGGCACCTCGTCCTCCCGCGAGCCCCTGCGCCTCCACGACAGGCGCCTCACTCTCTTCCTCCCGTCGGGGGTGGCGGATCGCGCGGCCATGGCGCGGGACCTTGGCGGATCGTGCCGCGCGCGCCTCTCGCGTGGAGCCTCGCCGGCACGCAGCGCGGAGTGGCGGCGCTGAGGTGCGGCTCACGGGGCCATGTCGGGTCGCGCGGCGTGTAGCTTCGGCGGCGCGGGTTGCGGGGCCAAGGGGCTAGGCTCGAGAATGGGCTCGCCGGCGGGTTTCTGGATTTATTTATTATTTTTTTTCAAACGATTAACTGCGGCGGGCGTCCTATTGTGCCCGCCGCGGGAAATCGATTAACCGCAGCGGGCAAAACGGCCCGCTGCGAGAAATCAACCATTAATCGTGACCTTTCTATGGCGACGGACGTGATTGCCCGCTGTGTAAAATCGAACTTGTCCGTCGTAGAAAATCATTTTTGACGTAGTGTCAAACATCTTCTTGGTTAGAGCTAGTTTGAGCTAACTTACAAACTAACTCTAACCTCTAACTCTAGCCAAGCTAGTATGATCCAAACATAGCCCTAGCCTCGTAGGCGCCACGCGCCTATTGCGGTAGAGGGACGTTTCTACCTTCCCTTCTATAGATGCGTGCGTGATTCGTGATGCGTACTATGCCTTTTTTTTTTCTTTCGCCGATAAGTATGCTTGCGCGGCGAAGACTAGTTGCTCTCTCTCCCTCTCCCTCTCTGATCTTTTTCTAGCTGTCCAGCACTCTCGCCTCACTCTAGCAAGCATTTTGTGTCCTTGGTATACTTGTTCGATGACGCAACTATAAACAAATGCTCGTACCTTCTGTCGCTAAACCACAGCGGCGGTTGCCTTCCTTGTTCTGGAAGAACCGATCTTCTGTTAGATACTCCTATTATATACTACTCCTAGCTAGTTAGCTGATCGATCGATTATTCAGGTCCTCGGACCTTGACTGCGCGCATGGATGGTAATCTTCTCGTCATCGACGATTAGAGAAGAAAACTTACCTGTCGACGGTCTAATTAATTTCTCGTCTCCTCCCGCCGGCCAGCGTTCCTGCCATGCCCGGACGACGACGACGGCCCGACGGCTTCGCCGCTGCGCGCCGCCCCGGCGCTCAGCGCGTCCGCGGGGGACCTCTACGACTTCATCTGCAGCGGCCCACTGGTGGGCAGGATCGGCCACACCAAGGAGAAGGTCGCCGACTCCATCGACCGGTGGCTTCGCTGCGGGGTTCAGGTGGCGCGCCTCCTCCGCCTCGACGAGTTCCACCTGTCAGACGCCGAGAAGGCCCGGGTATACCAGTTCTATATTCCCGTCTTCCTCTGGTGCGAGGACCAGGTCATAGAGCATAGAGCCAAGTACGACGAGGGCGACGACATCCCGCCATTGGTGGTATGCACTCGCATCAACATTGGCATTTTTTTTGGGCAGTCGTTACTACTTATTGTTTAGATGCCCATGTACTTCATGTCAATGTCGATGAGAGGTTTAGAACTAAGGCAATCGACACCATCAGTATATCGTCATCTCACAAATAAAATTGGTGTATCTGGCAAAAAAAATTGTCCTCGTGTGAGTTGAGGAATTAATGCAAAGCTCTTATGCCATGTTCCACTTCCACCAGATGTGCACAAGACAAGAGAACATGTTCCTCTGAATTATGCGTCGTCCACCGACCACCGCACACACTAGATGCTAAGCAAACTATATATAAAAAGCATATGCTGTCCATGAGGCATGATCTTATCATCTTAAACCTGATGGATCGAGGGAACCACTAATTAAAGGAGATGTTTTAACCTAGACGGCCGGGACCTGAATCTGATTATGAGTTTATATGAACGAACAGCCTAGCAAGTTCAGTTCACATTTGATAAACGAGAGTATCTTTATCTAACACAGATTGGGGTCAGCGCTCCCAAGGAAGTGGAAAGACGACTCTAGTCTTTGCACTTGATCATCTTTTTCAGGTTTCTGGTAGGTGAGTTCTTCTCTGATCACAGTGCTCTTTGCGCCTACCCCTATGATTGAAATTTAAGAGCCAAACTTCTGTGTGACATAGGAAATCCGCCACATTGTCTATAGATGACTTCTATTTGACAGCAAAAGAGCAGGTATGAACTTCTACTGGATATGGAAAATATATCGACCATATGCTCTCTCTCTCTCTCCCCCCCTCTCTTTCCCTATCTCCCTCTAACTAGAACTGAGTAGTGAGTACTGAAAATAGTGAGATAGCTCACACATACGCTTTTTTATGTGCAGAATGAACTGAGGGACAGATATCCTGGAAATGCTCTTTTAGAGGTACAAACTCCCTCACTCCAGTAGGCTAATTTACCTATTACTCTCAACATCGTAACACAAGCTAAATTGAGAGTAACTAACCAAAACTTTCCAGCTCCGTGGAAATGCTGGAAGCCACGATCTCCAATTCAGTGTTGAAACACTCGAGTCACTGATGAAACTAACAAAGGAAGGTACCGGTTTAGACAATTATTTGGACTTTCTTCAAAATTATTTGATTTTGGATGATGATCTGTGCACAGGGCTTCTCTTTTTGGAAAATTACTAAAATATTTTACATCATTTTCAAACAATTTTAATGAACTCACAATTGTTTTCACGACATTTAGGCATCAAGATGAAGGTTCCACGGTATGACAAGGTAAAAGGTGCAGTTAATGTTCCTCTAACTGATGTTTATAAGCTTATAGATGATCAGCTGCATGATCATGTCACATGTCCATGCAGTCTTCTTTTGGGGGAAGAGGCGATCGTGCTGATCCTTCTGTATGGCCGGAGGTTGAAGGGCCCTTAGAGGTAATCTCATGTTTAACCGAGGAAGATTAGTTTGAGAAGTATAAGTGATTCTCAACTTACAAAAACTTAAAGTGTGTCTTCTTTGCTGTCCTAAGGTTGTTCTCTTTGAAGGATGGATGCTTGGATTTAAACCTCTTCCAAATGAAGTTGTGAAAGCAGTAGTGGATCCCCAGGCAATTATCTGATTTTGTTGTTTTTCCTTTACCTGTAGCAATAATATGACACTAATTTAGTATTTTTTTCATCTTCAGATCGAGGTGGTTAACAAGAACCTTGAAGCATACTATGACGCTTGGGACAGGTTCATCAAGTCATGGATCGTTATAAAAATAAGAGAACCTAGTTGTGTCTATCAGTGGAGGCTGCAGGTCATTACTCTACTCGAATATCTGACTAGTGACAAGTGGTGCTATTGAACTAGTAACAAAACATGAATTGCAATTTCTGAGTTTAGTATTTGGATTTCAGGCAGAGATAGCCATGAGAGCAGATGGAAAACCTGGAATGTCTGATGATGAGGTGCATTCTCTGACAAAGCTATCTCTTTGTTATCCTAGTAAATTTAGTGATTGACTGGTTAGCTATGTACTTCTTTCAGCAAATCATTCTCACGTCATTTATTTAAAATGGAAGCCTATAATGCTTAGAGTTCTTTCAGGTTATGGATTTTGTATCACGCTACCTACCAGCATACCACGCATACTTACCCAAGTTGTACAAAGAGGGGCCTAATGGTTCAAAATCAGACCATCTACTGATCATCCACATAGACGAAGGGAGGAATCCTATTTGCTGTTGAAATTCTTATGAGTGTTTTTCACAAATAAATCCTTGATGTACAATGTACATTTGCTGAAATGGAACTTATGACCCCCACAGTGGAGCATGGGCATATTTCTTAGAGTTCTTATGCCAAGCAAAGAGCATTGCCTTCTTGTTTTCTAGACTTAGTTCAAATATATCCTAATTATATAAATTTCATGTATGCACATATTTCTCCTCATATTTATGCTTAAACGTATATACATATAATCAATCAGAGAAGTGCACTGGTAGACCTCTTTCTAAAAGCTGCACGAATCCCAAAGTAGCCTTGTAACTCCTGCATTTGAACAACTTTATCCATGTTAGGCCGCTTCTGAGTTCAAAGTTTGGGCCGGTTCGGAAACGTGTGAGCATTATAGCAGATTTTATAGTTGAGACTTGAGAGAGTCGTGTAGTTAACCATTGCTATACTAAGAGTGTTATGCAAGAGGACTTTTTCCTATTGCTTGCTGACTCAGTGCCATGTCAGCACCAATGTAATATGCCACGTCAGAGAAACCATCTTCAAAGTCATCTCAGAGGGTATTTAAACAGTTTTTAGTAGTTTAAGGGGGCACAATAGCTGGTTTATAGGTGAATGAGTGAAGTAGACACCAATCAAAAGTTGAAGGGAGGAGGATTAAGTAGACTTTTTCTTTAAAGTATTATAAGTTTTACATCATAGTGTTGTTATCGATTAAAAAGAAATTGACATTATGTATTTGTGTTATCCCATGCTACCTAGTTTTTTGCTGAATTTACTACCTATGTTTAAGCTGCATTTGAAGTCAACTACCCAGTTTGATATGTAACCAAATTTCCTTCTATAGAGAGCTACTCCCTTCATTCGCAAATACTAACGCATATTTTAACATGGACAATTTTTTCTTAGTATAGATGCATGTGCTCACATATACTTACTCGAAATATTAAGTCATTTTAATTTAGACACACACTCTCTCTCTCTCTCTCTCTCAATAACTAAATCAATAGATCTGGGATTGGTAAAATCATCATAGGTGTTTTGATGTTTAGCATTTTTAATAAATGTAGAAAATTACTAGCACTCTTATCAGGTTCGACAGTTGGACGAACAGGTTTTACCATAAAAAATCTAACTAGCTGAGCTATGTATATTCACTATACAGTTTGTAATACAATAAGTTAGAAAGCTAATTATTTTAAGTTAAAACAACAGTCCGTTGTAGTCTAGGTGGTTAGGATACTCGGCTCTCACCCGAGAGACCCGGGTTCAAGTCCCGGCAACGGAATTTTTGTGTGTGTTTCTCTCTGTCTCTATTTTAGGGGTTTTTTTTTTATCATTTTACAAATTTTGTGTCACAACTCCGGCCTCGGCAATGGAATTTTTGTGTGTGTTTCTCTCTGTCTCTATTTGAGGTTTTTTTTTTATCATTTTACAAATTTTTTGCCACAACTCCGGCCTCAGGGAGACCCACTTTCACACTGAACTATACTTAAGTACAGTTTTGTGCTTTCTTTCTCTCTCGAATTTCATATAATCTATTCGATGGAGTATTAAAACGGGTCAGTCGTTCTGAATGTAGCCAAACATGTGAAAACACTGAACTACATTTCAGTACAGTTTTACGCTTTCTTTTTCTCTCTCGAATTTCATATACTCTATTTGATGGAGTATTTAGACAGGTCAGTTGTTCTGAATGTAGCCGAACATGTGAAAAGGCAAAAAAGGCAACCTCAGAATATCTGCAGACACTGCATGTAAAACAGGCATGCCTCCTACCATAGCAGAAAGACGGATAAATCCCATAGTAGTTGCAACTTACAGTTACAGCAAGACATACTACTAGTCTACAACAACAAACTAAACAAGCAAGTTGAAGTTGTTGGTCACGAGCTTTTCAGCAATTGGCCCATGTTGCCAACAAGACGAAGGAAGGAGGCGCAGCCCTCCACTTGACGCCTAGCGACTCACCAGGACGGCAGTGTTGCCTGTCACTGGCTGGAACGCCGCTGCAGACTCTAGCAGCTCCCAGGCCAGCCTTCGTTTACCTTCCAGCAACGCTCGCGTCTCTTCCTCTTCCATGTGTGTGGCAAGGCAGGCTGAGAAGAGCTCCTCATCCATTTCTGACAGCATCTTCTTCACGTTGGTTGTCAGGTTTAGGACTGATAAATTCCAGTGGTTCTGAATATTCTCTTCCAATGCTGGGGTGACGATGGGCATGATTGCTTGTCGATTCTGTGCAACCAAGTTGATGATGTGATCATTGTTCCACATGAAGAGTGCTCGTTCTGCAACCTGAAATAGATTGTTTGATTGGACTCAACCACTTGACGTCTTAAAAGCGTATTTAGTAACAAGTTGCAAAATAGTGAACGATGGATATCATTAATGGAAAAAAAAGACAGCAACAAGCCCAGAAATTGCCACACCCGCTGAAGAGGGTTCATTTCTACTTTTTGGGGAAACCAAACTTTGGCCAGAGCACCAAAAACCAAATGGTTTCCTGGTTAACTCAATTATCCAGTCTGATTCATTTTATTTAGCTTTTGCTTCCTTAACATCAAATCCAGCCAAAACTGATCACACCATACATAGCAGGCACCCAACTAGATACACCGCTTCGGCCCATGCTTTGCATACAGTTTCATCTTCTACTTTCTTATAAAAGAAGGGAAACTGCATATCAACTATGGCCATCTCCCATACCCAGACAGACCATAAATGGTGGTGCATGCTGGCCTACCATTATTTGTCCACATCTTTCAGAAAATAACAGGTACTCGTTGCTTATTTGGCTTCTCTACAGGTGGTGCACATCTCATGCTCAGGAGATCCAACAGAGACTAGCCTTACATGGGCAGTGTGTTGTTACATAAGTACATTTTGTGGCCATGAATGTGTCCAACCGGATGAGTGATTCTTTGGATTGTACTATGTAGACAAGATCGTAAAGTAATGGGAGTGACAGAAATGAATTAGATTAAAGCATCAATGAGTGGGTGAAGTCTTCATTTGGTACAACATTTTTGCATATATGACAAAAATGTACGTCTTTCATGTTGGAGAAAAATGCATATGTTTGATGGTTTTTGCATGCTGCCATCACCCTTGCTATTCAAATCAAGGAGAAGGCTCAATGCTGGGTAAAAGCATGGCTCAATAAATTGAGGTCACTCTTTCTTGCATCAATGTGTAATGCCTTTCTTAATCGTAGGCTGCTTTAGTGTACTTGTACATAATAACCTTTTGAAATTCTATGCCATCTAAGAGCATCTCCAACAACTCCTCAAATCCACTTGGTATTCTTATTTTTTTGGAAAAAAACACGAAAACACCTCTCCAACAACTCCTTAAATCTACTTGGTATATTTACCAACTTGGTAAACATCGCCCCGGTCTTGGTAAATCTCCGCACTCGTTAGCAACTTGGTAAACATCCCAGCTCGTCTCCGACACTTCCGATCCATCGTCGCGGGGGGCGCTGGGTGCCAACACGCGACAGCCAAGCAGCGAATTCAAGAACGCGTCTGCTGCCGCTAGTCGGATTCAAGAACGCATCGGCAGGGGATAAGTTGGGAGGGCTCAAAGTACTACTCCCTCAATAAACTTTTTAAATGGTCACAAATTAAATTAATTTTAAATTTATCAAATTTATAAAAATGAGCTCCAATATTTATAATTTAGACTAGTGTCAACTAGCAGAGTACTCCTTCCATCCCTTTAATTATCGTTTTGGATTTTACAGGTCCAGCCGCGAGATGGACCGGGTGGACCTCTTTTTTGAAGTTTGCCAAGTTGAAATACCAACTTGTTGGAGATAGGCATTTTTTTCACTTGCCAAACATTTTAGCAACTTGCTAAACCATAGGATTTGCCAAGTAAATTTTAAGGAGTTGTTGGAGATGCTCTAAGTCTTTCCCTAGCTTGGACGTGTGTGTGGTCACACTTTCTACTCCTCTTGAAATAAATGCTCAGATATATTCCATAAAAAATGCATTATGTAAATACAGGGATAGAATGCATGCAAACTACAGAATGGACATGTGAATGTAAACATAAATTTAAATCGCAACACACAATTCATTTTCTCCTAAATAAGTGAGGGTTAACAAAATTTATGAGTTACCTGGAAGTGGGAACTGTTGATGCATTGAGCAATTCGTCTGAACAACGGAACCATGCACTTCTGGAATTCAACTGTGTTGGTGGCCTCTAGGACCTCTTCAATCTCACTCAGAAACATTACTTCTTTCTGGCTATTTGTTATTGGCCAGTGTCTGAGCAGGCCAAGTATCACTGAACTTGCAAGCTTTGGTTCCTTCTCTACAAACTGAGTCACACAGTAGGTTAACTGCTGCAGATATAAACAAACCGATTTTGGCTTGTGTAAAGGAATTAGAACCCTCCGAAGAAAGATTTTGTGTTCCTCCTTCAGAGGCAATGCAAAGCCACTAATAACACTACCAAAAACCTCCAGTAGTTCAGCAATACCATTATGGCGATCAGTCTCAAACACGAAGTGGTAGAATATATTGGTCACTGCTTTGCGAATGAAGGGACGGTGCACCATGAACTTTCCGTAGATTCGATGCAATATTGTTTTCAAGCAGTCTCTTTCCCTTGGATCCTCAGAACCGAACAGTTCAAGTAGCTTGACGATGAATGTGTGGTCAAAATATTTCTTTCCTACCTTGGTATCCAGAGACGAGGAGCCAATAAATTTCAGTAGCAGATCATACACAAGATGCAGATGGGGCCATGCAAGATCAAACATTGGCTCCTCCTCTTCACCCTCGCCACAGCCGGACGAACCAGACCGGTAATTGGGAGGGAAGACCCTGAACAGGTTGATGGTAAACATTCTACAGCAGACAGCAACCATTGTCTCCGTGAAACGGGAGGACCCAGAATCCACATAGTCCATAAGATCCACCAACGCCTGCCTCTTGAAATCCTTCTCCGCAGAATTCTTATTGGGGTCCGAGAAATCAAAGACGACGCAGCACATGCTCACCTTGCTGACGAACAGGTTCTGCTTCTCCCCGTTCGGGACATCCTTGAACGACACAAGCGGCTCAATGCCAGCCACCACGCTGGAAGGGAAGACCGCAGACGACATGCGCTTCACGCTGGACACCGGACGGGTAGGCCCGGCGCCGGGGCAGCTGCTAGTGCGCTGTATCGTGCCCCCGTTCCCGGTAGCATTGCATCCCGGACTAGAGCCTGAGCCATGGTCACCCTTCCCGGAGGCAGAGGACTTCTTAGGCAGCTTGGTCAGGAACTGTTTCCACATATTTCCTCAGAGATTTCTCACAGCAACCCCATGCCCACAGAAACGCCAAAGGTCCAGATGATCCTGGGCTGGGCAGCTAGCACACCAAAAACCGCATGCAAGTGAGCAGCAGCGACCAGAGGCAGTAGAACAAGCACCCAGGGAATCTGATTCTACTGCTAATGATGCAGCGAGGTGAAGTCCGGGCAAACCCACCAGATTGAGCACGGAAACCCGAAACAATAGCAAAACCACCAGATTGCACAAATGCGAGCTCAAGTAACAAGCAAAACCGAGAACCCAACCAGAGAGCTGCTAGTGGAGTAGGGAGTTCACCGGGAAGGCTGGGATTGGTTCGGATCTGCGGCGTAGAGAACAGAGATTGCCGGATTCAAACGCCAAACCGCGGTCCTGGCGGCAGATCGAGATGCCGAGTAGGGGTGGGCTACTGGGGTAGCAGGCGAGGCGGCATGGGGAACCGGGTGGAAATCCGGTGGGCTTCGGCTGCTTCTGGGGAAGAGGACAGGAAGGCGAGGGAGAGAGTGTGAGAGTGGGACGAGATTAACGAGGGAGCCAAGGGTGCGTGTCTTCTTCAATCTTCCTGGCTGGCTGGCTGTTTCGGGTACTTTGGTTGCATCCTGCGGTTTGATGGCTACTCTCTCCTTTTTAATTTTCAGTTAGTTTTGACTTTTTTAAAATATACTCCGTACAACTTTTTTTACTTACCTTTAGCTCACATCACCACGCCCTCGTTTAGAACCGTATAGATAAATTCCGTATCCTGCCTGCCAGGTTTGATTGCTACTCCCACCCTTTTAATTATTAGCTAGTTTTAATTTTTTTAGGGGCCGATTGCAACGCGGGAAATTTTTATGTTTCTGTACTTTTTCCTGTGAAAATGAACTGATTCCTATGAAATTTCTGCGCAATTCTGGTGAAATTTCAGCGTTCCAAGTAGGACCTTAAAATATGCAACTTTTATTACTTATCTTTAGGTGTTGTTTGGTTCAGCAATGTCTATGAAAACATTAATAGATTCAGTCGATGCAAGCTGTTACAGAGAGTCATAAACGTTGTTTGGTTGGTTTGCGGGCGTGAACGATACATGTTCTTCTTTCTTCTTGTCCTTGAAGAAAGACCGGAAGAGGACGATTTCTCCTTGTCAACTTCTTGTCCTTGAAGAAAGACCGGAAGAGGACGATTTCTCCTTGTCAACGGGACGATGGGACGAGCGTGGGCGGCGACGTGGCCTCACCGGAGCCGGGCGCACGCAACCATGGCGGTGGACGAGGAGACGCTGGGGGGGGGCAGTGCGTGACTGCATCTCACGGGGCCGTAGCTTGTGGCCTCGTCGGCTAGGCACGGCTACAACAGTCACCGCTGGGGTGGCAGCTCTAGCGGTAGGTAAGGCCGGACGAAAAACTCGAAACTCGCTAACTCGCTCGACTCGCTCGTTAATGACTCGGCTCGAGCTCGGCCGTTTTATAATGAGCCAGCTCGTTTGATAATGAGCCAACTCGTTTTATAACGAGCCAGCTCGTGAGCTCGAACGAGTCAGATAATTTGCCAGGTCAAATGAGCATCGTATTGAAATCGGCCTAGGTCAACCCAATTAGCACAAACCCCAGGCAAATATAGAAGTCCTCTTGACTCCCACTCCCACCCGGCCACTCCTACATCTGCGGTGCGCAGCAGATAGAGCAGTCAACGAGTCTTGCTTTTATAATTTTCCTAAAATATGTTTTTATGATTTGACTCGCGAGCTTAACGAGCTAGCTCGAATTTCTTAACGAGCCGAGCCGAGCTGCTCTTCTAGCTCGTTTGCATAACGAGCCGAGTCGAACCAGAATGCTAACGAGCCGAGCTATAATGAGCCGAGCTATAATGAGCTGAGCTGGCTCGATATCCAGGCCTAGCGGTAGGTGATACGGGAGAGAATGGGGCCGAGCGTAGCTGCAAAGCAGAGGATGGCAGCGGCGCCGTTAATTTTATCTTGCGACTCCGCGACGGGATCTGCTGCTGGTGGGAGCGGAGGGGTAATGGGATTCTATTGGGCTGCATCCGTTAACAGTGTTACCACCAGGTCCATTCAAACACAAAGGGCGTGTTTGATTTCGTGGCCAAAGTAGACCTAGCCCGCCGGCTAGGCTCTGGCCAGCCACGGCCTGGCCCAACTCATCCAAGGTGGTTTGTTTGATTACATTGCATGAGGAGGAGCTGGCTCATACCTTTTTGGTGTTTGATTCCCAGCTTTCAGTCTGACCCAACCCCAACTACCACTGGAGTATGCCGCCGAATCGCTCGCGCGAGCGCCGCTAGAGCCAGACCGAGAGGAAACACGAGGAGCGAGCGTGCGGCCAGGGACAGGAGAGAAGTTAAAATGCATCTGCGTGGCCTGGCTCCAACCCTGGGCTATAGATGGCCATTTGGCCCGAGGCCTGATGGCACGGCCCGCGACACGGAGATGTGGCCCGGCCCGAAGCACGGCACGGCACGGTGCCGGCGTGCCCGTGCTGGCCCGGCCCAAGGCACCAGGCCGTGCCTGGGCCGCCACCTTGGCCCGCGGCACGACACAGGCATGGCTCGCAAAAAAGGCCAGCACGACTACCGACCCGGTGCCCCCAACGGCCCAGCTAGGCCTCCCTGGCTCCCCTGCTCCCCGCCGCTAGACGTATATAAGCCGCAAGCCGCGGCGCCCCCCCTGTCGGGTACGAAGGTAAGGGGTACCCTAAACCCTTCGATAAATTGACGCTCAACATAGCAACCATTTTTAAGACAGGACCCAATCGGCCGCTCAAGTCCACAAAGAAGGGCCCATCACACGAAGGTCCCCCGCACCGACAACAGCAGCCAGTCATGGGCCGGCCCATCTCTGGAGAGACTGACAGACCAGGGGTCGAATGAACAACCCCTCCGCCTCCACCTCGACCCCGACTGACAGACCAGGGGTCGAACGAACGACCCCTCCGCCTCCACCTCGACCCCGAATGACGGACAGGGGGTCGAACGAACGACCCCCGGGCGGGAAGCTCGATCGGCTTACCTGCTCCCGGTATGGGTTAAAGGGGATCCGATGCGCTCACCTGCCCCCGCCTAACGCCATGGGCGCCCATTACCGCGGTCAAATCCATCAACTCACCGCCCGTGCCCTGAATCTCCGTCAACTGTGCTGCCGCTGTAGCCACGTCGCAAGTACGGACTCCAGAGGCACCCCTCGAGCCATGAACAGGACAAGCCCTCGACCGTGTCTTCAGGGATACGACAAGGCCGAGCTGGCCTCGACCCCCCCCTCGACCGGGGGGCTCGACCCCTGCCTCCAACCACTCCGGTATAGGGCCTGTCCCGTCCGCCCCGTCCCGCTTCAGCAACGTCCAGTCCGCCATCACCATGCCCTGGAGCACCGGAAGGACGGGAAGGCCACGCCGCTACAGCGATCGACGTCCCTTCGCCAACACAATGCCACGTACACGCCCCCCATGCTGCTACAGCTTAGGACCCTGTACTCTCAGGCCTCCCCTTGGTCTATAAAAGGGACGCCGGGATAGAAGAAAGGCCAGACGAACATTCGCACAAGTATTCGCATCCGGACCTCAGCTCCGACCCTCATACACCATACACCCGATCGCTTGATCGACCCCTCAAGCGATCAACCAACCACCTAGGATAGCCCTGCTAACTCTAGGCCTTAGATCATCCTGAGCACCCCCGTGTAAACCAACTTGTACCCCCCCTGTACGAGCACTTCGGTGCAAGATAATACAATCCATCCTACCCCGCTGGACGTAGGGCCTTCTGTGCCCGAACCAGGATAAATCTTGTGTTCTTCTTGCATCACATCTGGGAGAGGGAGCACGCAATATACAAATTTACTAGCCGGTGGTCTTAACCCCCTGGGTCATAACACCGACACCCCCCCACTCCCAAAACCCTAACCTAATTCCCCCGCGCAGCTCTCTGACTCTCAGATCTCAATCTCTCAGTCTCACCGCAGCCGCGCCGCGCCGCAGCCGGAGCCCGGAGTCGGAGTCGAATGACGCTTTACCTTGCCGCCTGTTGACACCGTTTTTTGACACGTGTCAATATGATCTAAGGATTGAGCCAATCGGCAAAAGGCTAATTGTCGTTCCTTATCGGCATCGGGATATTACCGGTTAGATTGTCGATAAAGGCAAGAATGTTGCCGATGAAGACAGGGATTTGTTGCCGATGGAGGCAGGAAGACTGTTGATGAAAGCAAGGGGATGATGCCGATAGAGACAGGAACGTTGCCAATAGGAAATTATTGCCGATGAAAATAGAAAGCTGCCGATGAATAGTAGATGCTGCTGATGGAAACAGGATGACGTGGCTGGCGTCAGCAGAGAGCTGCCGATGGTGATAGAAGGTTGCAGATTGGAAGAAGTTTGCCGATGGAAGGTTTCATCGTAAGGGCAACGGATATGGAAACTGGTGCTTTACGCCAGTATTATTATAGGTTATTTTGAGTCCGACTCTTGCACGAGTCGTTTATTTCCTTTAAAATATGAGTTTTGTTTAGGAAAGTTAGAGTCGTGTCTGCTTACAACTCCCCTGGCCGGGTATAAATATGTACCGAGGGTGGTGTAAAAAATAGATCCAATCATATATCAAACAAATCTATTATTCTTATTTACTTTTCCAGCAATTCTACTTTTATCGCATTAGATCTAGTTTACCTACGAGTTCTTCAAGTCTCGACGGGCTGCATCTCTTCGATCTCCGTCAACCCTTTAAAGTTCCGCGTTTGAGCAACCTGAGCCTTGACGTTTGGGCGCATCGCTGTCGTCTCGTTCAGCTCTACTCTAGTTATCCTGATCAAGTTTGAGCCTTGACATCCGGGCGCATCGCCGTTGTCTCGTTCAGATCTTGTTCTAGTTATCGTCCTTGTCGATTAACTGGTCAAATCGACTGGCACACCTTTGGACATCAAATTCGGGTATAAGCCCGAGGTGTTTGCAGATCCTGACGCTTTTTGTGTCAACATCGCCGGGTGCCGGATCTCCTCCTCGCTTGTCGTGGCCGACTCAGTTCCTCGCTCGCCGTCGCTGAACGCCGACTCAGTCACTCAGTTCCTCTCTCCTTTTTCCTCTTTCTCCTCTCTTCTCCTCCTCTGGTGAACCATGTGAGTTGCAGTTCATGTTTCACGACCTGTCGCCGCTCGCCGTCGTTCTAATCTTTGCCTTTCTGTCTCTCTCCCTCTCCTGGTCTTCCTCGATCCTGATCTTCCGGCATCGGGCTCTGGTCGCTTAGGTAAGTGTTAGATCTATCCCTAACCCTAGCATCTCGATCCTTAACCCTAGCATCTTCTTACTTCATTTCTGTTTCTGTTTGATTTACATGTGTGTAGGAACGTGCCTGACGCCAAGTCTTTAGTCTCTGGTGGACTAGACATGGGCATGGCCAGGCAGCCGACTCCGAAGCGACCGTTGAGGGGCGGTGCTGGTCGTGATGGAGGTTTTGTCCGTCGAGGTCGAGGCCGACTACCGTCGTCGTCCGGTTCAGGTGCTGGGCTCGCAACGCATGGGGTGGATGAACATCCACCCCTCGTCGACGACGATGACCTAGCGCCGAACTCGGATGACGAGATGGAATCCCAGGCCGAGGACGACGACGATCTGCGTGATGATGCAGCCGGGTTGTTCGACATCGACCTCGGTGATGCTCAGGTCGGTAGCCAGCCCGAGCCCATTGACCTCGACGGCAACGACGATGGTGGAGTCGGTGCCTCCACTGGCACTGGCTCAACCACTTCGGCCGCTGGTACTGCTAAGGGTGGTAAGAAATCTGATGTCTGGAAATACTTTCATGAGATCAAGGAAGGTGATATCCGTGTTGCTGCGATCTGTATGCATTGTCGTACTCGTTATTCTGCTCGTTCTGCTGCTGGCACTGGCCATTTGCGATGCCATATGACATCTTGCATGAAAAAATGTGATGCTGCATCTATGGTCCAGTCTAGGTTAGCTATGAATCCTAACGGTTTGAAAAACTGAGTGTATGATTGTGACAGAACCTCTTAAGATAGGGCCCATTTGTCAGGATTAACCAACTTAATCCCAACAGATGATCCGAACCTTAATTAGTCCGTCAGGTGTCGCCACTTTGCAGCGGGTCATCCACCTCTTTCCGAACAGGATCTCCTCATTACAATCATTACAGAAGTAATACGAAATTTTTATTATACATCAAAGTAGCAGAAATTTAAAATCATATTACAAGCCATAAGTTTTGAAACATAACTTAGTGTCATACGATAACATTACATCAAGCATCTGATAGAGGATAGACAAACAACCGAGGTACTCTTGCCCAAGAGTCAAGCAAAGACAGTTTATTCTTCATCTTCACCTACACTGACCACGGTCATACAGCAAGAAGCCACACAAACCGGGTTGTGATCCTCATCTGCAATAGGGGTTAACAAACCTTGAGTACGGGAGTACTCAATAAAACTTATCCGACAAAGAAAAGTATTTGGTGGACAAAACAGTATGCAAGTCATAGGATTCAAGGTGTGGTTTTGCATAAGTGAGCATTTATAAAAAGAATTGAAATTCATTTGTTTTATTCATAAGATTACACGGGTACCGATCTAAATGTATGATCGATAACAAGGTAATAACCATCCATAAAAGGAATCTAACAAGTATCTAGTTTAAGTGTATTACTACGCGGTAGAGGACAGGGTCATGTTTCCATTTCCGAGGAACACGACGATTCGAACCGGTTTATCCCAGCTGGGGACTTCCCTATCACACGACATATACAGCCGCTTAAAGCACGCATATGGCTACCTTTCCCTGGATCCTCTCGCCAAAACCGGGGTTCCGCCACCCGAGAGCACAGTACACCTCCATCTAGTTCGCTAACTTGGAGGGTACACCCTACTCTTGCCATCTCTCCACTCCCAGTGCGGGTTAACCGTTCTTAAGACGAGAATAGCCAGAGTCCAGCTTCCCAGAGTATGTGATAAGTACTCCAAAGTCACAACCCTTGGACGGTCTACAACGAACGGTTCCTAATCGACGCAGGCGGAAAGAACCCGCTCACCAGGCACCGCTGATGGCTCTCCAACACCGTGTCCGTCCGGTCTCAGATTATGACTTCCAACAACAACATCCCTTTCTCAGAAAACATAACCATTTTCCGAAGCAATACGCTATGCGTAGGTGACCAGAAATCACCTACTATAAAAGATCTAAGCATACTAAGCATTTTTGCGAAAACTTTGCATCTTTAAACAAGTGTCAAGGTTAAAGGTACAAATAGTACAAGGATAAAGCTATGCATCAAGTAGGAATTTAATAAAGTACCGTAATGCAATAGTATAAACATAAGTGTATTTAAAGCAATAATTTTAAATATAAGGAAATGTTTGAATGCACCGGGGCTTGCCTTGGTTGGAGGGATAAACGAACTCGGGCTCAGATTCAAGAGAGAAAACCTCCTCACTAAAGGTATCCAACCCAACCAACGAACAATCTACACGATATAATGACATGTTTTAGAGGATGCTTGAATAGTAAACATGATACTCAACACAAACAAACATGTTCTTAAGAGAAGATTAAAACAGATTACACCTTGAGTACAACTTCCCTTCATGAAGGAAAGCAAAACGAGGTTATAAAGCAAATTAATTAAACCCTATTTATCTTGATTATCTAAGTTAATAATTACATCCAAAAGAACTGAGCAAACAACATTACATCAAGCATGTCCAACTTGTGTTTGTCACTGGACAATTGACCATTTGCATCAAATAATCCAAAATCACTCAAAGCCTAAAGTTATTAGAGTTTCTAAACATTTTATAAATAACTTGGACATTTTTACATGATTAAAAACATATTGAACATAGAAATGTTATATTTTTATTAAAAACTACACATCACAGAGAGCATACACAAATTTTTGCAGAATTTAAACATGCACAGATTTAAACATACAAAAATAACAAAAGATATTACTGTGCAAAACAGGAAAAAGGAAAAACCCTTTATAAAACCCACTGACGACTGGGTCCGGCCGTCAGTGGCGCAGACGCTCGCAACGGCGCCGACGACCACAAAACACGGCGGCGCGTCGCCGTCGGTGACCAAACCGAACCGCTACCCCTCGAACCTGTTTCAGCTCTCCGAGTCGAACCCGTACAGTAGCTAAAGAAACAAGCCCTCTACGATATCAAGCATTATCGGGTCCCCCGCAATCCACTAGATCTACATCTCGAGGTCAATTGCATTCAGTTCGCACACGAATGAGGCCATTAGGCAGGAAATGGTTTCGTACCAGTAATCCGAGGCGGAGGCCGCGGAAGCGGCGAGCACCTCGGCGGCGTCGGCGTAGCGCTGGTCGTTGTCGAGCGTGCTCCTATACTCGCTCCGCACTGACCATGAATCCGCGGCGATGGACCGCTCGTCGTCCGAAGCCATTTCCAGCCCTCCGATGCCACCGCCTGCCCCAGCGACGAAGGGTGGGAACTGGGGGCGGGGTGGCGTGCCAACGGGCATCTCGGGCTCCTCGGGCGTAAGCCTTATTCTGGCCATGGTGGATCGAGTATTTGGGTCGGAGATAGGGTCGAGGGCAGCCCGCGGCGGCTGATGCGGTCTCTCCAAGCTGGGACGGGCGGAAAAAAAATTGGATGCGTGATTCCGTCTCGGGTGCGGGGTCAGCACGAGAGGCGTACGTAGCTGGCTCCCCTCGGCACCTCGCGTACACACACTAGGCTCCAAGGCGGCTCCTCGGCACAGACGTGAGCACGGCTTCTCCTCGAGTACAGGCTAGGTGGGGGCGGCAGCCCACGGCGGGCTCGCGGCCACGCCAAGCGCGGTGTGCCAGTGTGCCACCGACCTTGGCCTCGGATTGCCACATGGGCTTCTATGGTCCAATACAGGTACTACAGCAAGCAGCTGGTCAGGTCGTCTATTTCCTGATACGAGACGGAGGGGAGCCATTGACCAGACATTATTTTAGACAATTTCTTCTAACATTTCGAGATGCAAAGTCATTGATTATACTATTGATATCAATCTCATCATCCAATAACTTAACTTCTTCACGATAGATAGAGTCGGTAAACCATTCCGTCTCGTATTTCGCTCAGCAAACTGCAAACCTGCGTGTGCGCCGCGGCCGTCAGAGGTAAACGACGCAACTTGTGGACTCGCAACCAGCAATCGCAGACATACATCGCAGACATACAGTAGGGTTCAGGAAGCAGGATGGTAGGACTCAAGAGGTAATCGCTAAATCTGCAATTCTCAAGCCCTTGACTAGTGACTATTCTAATATTGTATTTTGATCTGACGATCCCATGATCCAATCAATGAAATCAATCATCAATGAATCCAGTGATCTGTGATTGGTCCGCGGCCTCATCAGTCATCACTCGAGGATTACACCCATCCAAAATTCCAAAGTTAACCACTTTTGGTCTTTTGGTGCACATATTAATGATTAATTTATTTGTAGCTTTCAAGTTACATATATGTGACAGAACCTCTTAAGATAGGGCCCACTTGTCAGGATTAACCAACTTAATCCCAACAGATGATCCAAATCTTAATTAGTCCGTCAGGTGTCGCCACTTTGCAGCGGGTCATCCACCTCTTTCCGAACATGATCGCCTCATTACAATCATTGCAGAAGTAATACGAAATTTTTATATTACATCAAAGTAGCGGAAAATTAAAGTCATATTACAAGCCATAAGTTTTAAAACATAACTTAGTGTCATACGATAACATTACATCAAGCTGCTGATAGAGTATGAACAAACAACCGAGTTACTCTTGCCCAAGAGTCAAGCAAAGACACTTTATTCATCATCTTCAGCTACACTGACCACGGTCATGCAGCAAGAAGCCACACAAACCGGGTTGTGATCCTCATCTGCAACATGGGTTAACAAACCCTGAGTACGGGAGTACTCAACAAGACTTATCCGACAAAGAAAAGTATTTGATGGACAAAACAGTATGCAAGTCATAGGATTTAAGGTGTGGTTTGCAAGAATCAAGTATTTTGCATAAATGAGCATTTATAAAAGAATTGAAATTCATTTATGTTATCCATAAGATTACTCAAGTATCGATCTAGATGTATGATCGATAACAAGGTAATAACCATCCATAAAGGGATCCAACAAGTATCCAGTTTAAGTTTCATTAACTACGAAGAAGAAAATAGGGTTATGTTTCCATATCCGAGGAACACGACGATTCGAACCGGTTTATCCCAGCTGGGGCTTCCCTATCACACGACATATACAGCCGCTTAAAGCACGCATATGACTACTTTTCCCTGGATCCTCCATCCGAGAACGGGGTCCCGCCACCCGATAGCACAGTACACCTCCATCCAGTTCGCTAACTTGGAGGGTACACACTACTCTCGCCATCTCTCCACTCCCAGTGCGGGTTAACCGTCCTTTAGACTGGATTAGCCAGAGTCCAGCTTCCCGGAGTATGTGATAAGTACTCAAAGTCACAACCCTAGTCATGCATCAACGAACGGTCCCTAATGACACAGGCGGAAAGAACCCGCTCATCAGACACCGCTGATGGCTCTCCAACACCGTGTCCGTCCGGTCCCGATTATTACTTCCAACAACAACAACATCATCCCTTTCTCAGAAAACATAACCATTTGCCGAAGCAATACGCTATACGTAGGTGACCGGAAATCACCTACTATAAAAGTTCTAAGCATACTAAGCATTTTTTGCGAAACTTTGCATCTTTTAACAAGTGTCAAGGTTAAAGGTACAAATAGTACAAGGATAAAGCTATGCATCAAGTATGAATTTAATAAAGTACCATAATGCAATAGTATAAACATAAGTGTATTTAAAACAAACGATTTTAAATACAAGGAAGTGTTTGAATGCACCAGGGCTTACCTTGGTTGGAGGGATAAACGAACTCGGGCTCAGATTCAAGAGAGAAAACCTCTTCACTAGAGGTATCCAACCCAACCAACGAACAATCTACACGATATAATGACAGGTTTTAGATGATGCTTGAATAGTAAACATGATGCTCACACAAACAAACATGTTCTTAAGAGAAGATTAAAACAGATTACACCTTGAGTACAACCTCCCTTCATGAAGGAAAGCAACTAGGTTATAAAACAAATTAATCAAACCCTATTTATCTTGATTATCTAAGTTAATAATTACATCCAAAAGAATTGAGCAAACAACATCACATCAAGCATGTCCAACTTGTGTTTGTCACTGGACAATTGACCATTTGCATCAATTAATCCAAAATCACTCAAAGCCTAAAGTTATTAGAGTTTCTAAACATTTTATAACTAATTAAACAACTAGCCATGGATAAAAGTTCATCCAAAAACTCCCAAACTTTTTGTACAGCAAGGTAACAGTGTATACAGCTTACACAAAAATTCTCAGAATTTTTAGAACAACACACAGAGCATGAAAATTCATGAAAAACTCATTTTTAATTAATTTGGACATTTTTACAGGATTAAAAACATACCGAACATAGACATGTTATATTTTTATTAAAAACTACACATCACAGAGAGCATTCACAATTTTTTGCAGAATTTAAAAATGCATAGATTTAAACATACAAAAATAACAAAAGTTATTCTTGTGCAAAACTGAAAAAAGGAAAAACCCTTCATATAACCCACTGATGGCTGGGTCCCGCCCGTCAGTGGCACAGACGCAGAGCAGCGGCGCCGACGACCACAAAGCACGGCGGCGAGTCGCCGTCAGTGACCAGACCGAACAGCTACCCCTCGAACCTGCTTCGGCTCTCCAAGCCGAACCCAATGAGGTGCGCCACGACCAAAACCATCCTTCAGAAAAGTCTCATCAACGGCGACGGCGGCAACTGGAGCTCGACCGCACGTACAACGTGAGTACAGACATGCGCCGGATAAGGTAGGCCTCGAGAACGACTCAGGGAACAACCACGAGAAAAACGCCCAACAGAAACGAGACTAAAATCTACCCAGGTGACTTCGTCGACGGCAATGACGGCGACCCGAGCTCGACCGCACATACGGCGGCGGACACAGGCCTCGATTGGCTCATCCAACCACCCCAGCATGCTTAGCGGCCCCCAAACAACGCGAAGCGCACGCGAAACGAACTTAGAGCTAAACGCAGCATCCTCATCGACGGTCATGGCGGTCGGCGGGGATCTACGCGACGTGCGCCGGAGAAAACACGCACGCGCTCGAGGACAACCACCCCTTGAAACAGACTCAGGACGGCTAGACGAAGCTAGCGCAAGACTCGGATTAGAAAAAGATCAACTACAACGACCAGACGACGAACATACCGCCACGCCGGCCATGAACCGTGGCGGCGCTCGAGGACAAAGCTCGAAGGCTCGATTCAAGGACAATCGAGGGTGCGGAGAGGTCGAGGAGCTCACCCTGGTCACGAAGCGCTTGCAAACGTGGCCGGAGACGAAGGAGAGACGGCTGTCGACGGAGAACGTGCCGGCGGAGACGATGAACCGAGCGGCAACGAAGATGTTCCCGGAGCTATGGTCCACCATTTGCAAAACGGAGAAGCCGACAAGGATCAGTGATGAACAAGGAGCAAGAAACACGAGACGAAAAAGCAATGTGGCTCCTGTGTAGCCCGGTCGAGGGCTGACCAGAGCAGCGGCGCTCTCGCCGGAGCCGAGGAAGAAACGATCGCGTCGGGCAAACGAGGTCTCGGCGACTTCAACTAACTCGACCTGAGGATGCGCGAGGTCAAAGCGAGGACAATGGAAAAGGATTGAGCGATTGGAAGTGGCTAACAAGCTCGGACGAGCTCGTCGATGATGGAGCGCTCGGCGGAGCAGAGCAGAGCGATGGCGCGGCGTGGAAAGGGAGGCAGGAGTGGATGGTGTCCCATTTTGAAGACGAGAACGGTTCCACGACGCTGCCACGCACACGACAGGACATGAGTCAAGGACAGGAGTCGCATGGTGGCATCGACAGGTGGTCGGCCAGATGTCGGCGTCGAGCTCAACGCCGCCATGCAACTGCTTGATGAAATGTCTGAACTTCCCCTGTGACTATTTTGCAAATTGCTCAAGCTACCAGGGGTTTTCATGAAAAACTTTGAATACGAAAGTTGCTCAAAATTTCATGATCTTCAACTTTTTCAATACTCACATTTTCAAAATCGGCCTAGAAATGAAAATGCATTTTTGAAATTTGAGAACCTTTTAAAAGGATTTGCCCCCTTTTCAAATTCTTTTAAAAACATGAACAACACTAGAAAAAACTGTAAACACAACAAAAGCAAAACAAACAGAGCTCTACAACTTAGCTTAAACAACCATAAGCAAATTCTTTATAGATTTGTAAAATCATGTTTAGGGTTTAATCCACCCCCTCTGGGAATTAGGGTTTGGATTCAAATTTAAATTTGAGAATTTGAAAAGATGACCTGCATTCAACAATTGACCTAACATAAGCAAGTAAACTCATTTTAGTTCAATGCATATCTAGGTTTTCAAACAAATGAATGATGCTTAATGCATATGATGACATGATCAGTTTTTAATTAAGTGATTAACACCCGGGGTGTTACAATGATCCTGTTGTTGCACGCATGGAGCTATGTCGTTTGATTGCTAGGCTGGACCTTCCATTAGGTGTAGGTGAGACACAAGCTTGGGAACATTACGTTAAACATACTCATAACCCTCTGTTTGTTAAGGTATCTAGGCAGAGCACAACTAGAGATATGGCTAAGCTTTTTACTGAACAGCGTGATGTGCTTATGAAATCTTTGTTGCCTTCTACATGCTCTATTTATTTGACCTATGATATCTGGTCTGGTAATGCTAAGGAAGATTATATATCTGTTGTTGCACATTATATTAATGCTGATTGGGACTTACAGAAAAAAGTAATTGGTTTTTGGTTGATTGAGTCCAAACATACTGGAGATAATATTGCTGATAGAATTGCTTGTGTAATTGAGGAATTTGTGTTGATTGATAAGGTTTTTGTTGTGACTCTTGACAATGCATCCTCTAATTTAAAAGCTCATGAAATTTTGCAACCTGTCTTGTTTGGTTACTTGGGGTCTTATCCTGCACCTACACCTAATGATCCTAATAAAGTGCAATACTTGTGTGACGGAACCGTCCAAATTATAAGAGATCAAGTACCAAAGTAGCGGACTTAACTGCCACTTAAAGCACTTGAGCCCATATAATCCCGGTAGTCCGAAAATCTCGAAGGATTTCTAACAATCGTATATCAAACTAGGATCGCGCAAACTCAGGTATGCACATTCGAACGAGCCACAAATAATCGAAAATACTTAAAGTACGAAATAAGTTATTACAACACTTTATTCCAAATAAAAGTAGTACTTACGCCACAACACTTGTGGCTGAATAAAACATTGTTTGAAACCGAACCCAAGTTTTAAAAGATAGGGGTGCCCACGATGTCATGTCTGACAACAACAAAAGATGAGCTCGTAGAAGACCTTGCCCAAGGCCTACTCCTCTTCTCCTTCGAAAGGATAGAGACAATGCTTACAATAGCCGAAGTATACTTGGTCATCTGCAACAAACGGGATAAACCCTGAGTACGGGAATGTACTCAGCTAGACTTACCCGTCTAACTGAAAATAAAGACTCCAAGGATATGCATAGCTGTATCTGGAGTTGGGTAAGCTTTAATTTGCAGAAATGCTTAATTAAAGGAATTTACTTTAATGATGCGATGAGCACTCATCTTTTATCCTATTAATTATCTCTAGGTTATTGCACCTGTAACACCGCGGGTATTAATCTCTTAATTAAAAATTTATCATGTCATCATATGCATTAAGCATCATTCATTTGTTTGAAAACCTGGATATGCATTGAACTAAAATGAGTTTACTTGCTTATGTTTGATCAATTGTTTGAATGCAGGTCATTTTTTCAAATTCTCAAATTAAAATTTGAATCCAAACCCTATTTTCCCAGAGATGGGTGGATTAAACCCTAAACATGATTTTCAAAATCTATAAATTTTTTGCCTATGGTTGTTTAAGCAAAGTTGTAGATCTTGAAATGTTGAGCATCTTTCGTGTTCAAAGTTTTTCTTGAAAACCCCTGGAAGCTTGAGTGTTTTGCAAAATAGGCACAGGGTCAGTTCTGTCCTTTCATCGAGCAGTTGCATGGCGGGGTTGAACTCGACGTCGCACCTGTCCGACACCTGTCTAGGGACGCACGTCTTGTCGTGTACGTGGCGAAATCACGGAACCCGTTGCCGCCTTTAAAAGCGGGGCACCGTCCTCTCTGTTTCCCTTTCCACGCCACTCCATCGCTCTGCTCTGCCTTGCTCCGCCGAGCGCTCCACCTTCTTTGATGAACTCGTCCGAGCTCGTTAGCCACTTCCAACCACTCAATCCTTTGCCGTTGTCTTCGCCTTGACCTTGCGCATCCACGGGGTGAGTTGGTTTAACCCATCGAGCCTGCATTTGTTCAGCGCAGCTCTGTCTTCCTCAGCTCCGACGAAACCGCCGTCGCTCTGGTCAGTCTTTGACCGGGCTGCGCAGGAGCCGCATTGTCTTCGTATCTTGTGTTTCTTGCTCCTTCCTCATCTCTGTTTCTTGTCGGTTTCTCCGTTTTGCAAATGGCGAACCATAGCTCCGGGAACATCTTCGTGCCGCGCAGTTCTTCGTCTCCGCCGACACATTCTCCATCGACAATCGTCTCTGCTTCATCTCCGGCCACGCTTGCTAGCTCTTCGTGACCAGGGTGAGCTCCTCGACCTCTTCGCTCTACTCGTTTATCCTTGTATCGAGCCTTCGAGCTCTGTCCTCGAGCACTGCCGCTGTTCTTGTTCGGCGCGGCGGTGTGTTCGTCGTCTAGCCGATGTTGTTGATCTTTTTGAGGTCTGAGTCTGGCGCTAGCTTCGTCTAGCCGTCCTCAATCTGTTTCGAGGGGTAGTTGCCCTCGAGCGCGTGCGTGTTTTCCTCGGCGCACGTTGCGCAGATCCCCGCCGACTGCCAGTGTCGTCGACGAGGGGGTTGCTTTTAGCTCTGTGTTCGTTGGGCTTGCGTTTCACGTTGTTTGGGGGCCGCTTAGCTTGCTAAAGTCATGGGTTGAGTCGATCGAGGTTCGATCGAGGCCTGTGTCCATCGGTGTATGTGCGGTCGAGCTCGGGTCACCGCCATTACCGTCGACAAGGTCTCCTGGGTAGGTTTTAGCCTCGTCTCTGTGGGCGTTCCGCTCGGGTTGTTCCCTAAATCGCGATCGAGGCCTAGCTTCTCTGATCGAGGGTCGATCGAGGCCTAGCTTCTCTGATCGAGGGTCGATCGAGGTCTGTGCTCGATGGTGCGCGATCGGTCGAGCCTCGTCCGATCGTCATCACCCTCGATGGGGTGTCTCTGAGGGTTTGTTTGGGTCGTGGCATACCTCGTTGGGTTCGGCTCGGCAAGCCGAAGCAGGTTCGAGGGGTAGCCGTTCGGTTTGGTCACCGATGGCGACTCGCCGTCGTGTTTTGTGGTTCTCGGCGCCGCTCGAGCGTCTGTGGAGCCATCCGTAGGTTTTGTGTAGGGTTTTTCCCTTTTTCCTGTTTTGCTCAGGAATAGCTTTTGTGGTTAGTTGTTCAGTTAGTTATAAATGTTTAGAAACCCTAATAACTTTAGGCCTTGAGTGATTTTGGATTATTTGATACATATGGTCATTGTCCAGTGACAAACACAAGTTGGACATGCTCAATGTAATGTGCTTGCTCAGTTCTTTTGGATGTAAGTATTAACTTAGAAAATCAAGTTAAATAGGGTTTAATTAACTGCTTTTTTAACCTAGTGTTGCTTTCCTTCATGAAGGGAAGTGGTACTCGAGGTGCAGTCTGTTTTAGTCTTTTCTCAAGATCATGTTTGTTTGAGTTGAGCATCATGTTTACTATTCAAGCATCATCTAAGACATGTCTTTATATCGTATAGATTGTTCGTTGGTTGGGTTGGATACCTCCAGTGAAGAGGTTTTCTCTCTTGAATCTGAGCCCGAGTTCGTTTATCCCTCCAACCAAGGCAAGCCCCGGTGCATTCAAACATTTCCTTGTATTTAAAATGATTGCTTTAAATACACTTATGTTTATACTATTGCATTACGGTACTTTATTAAATTCCTACTTGATGCATAGCTTTATCCTTGTACTATTTGTACCTTTAACCTTGACACTTGTTTAAAGATGCAAAGTTTTCGCAAAAATGCTTAGTATGCTTAGAACTTTTATAGTAGGTGATTTCCGGTCACCTACGCATAGCATATTGCTTCGGCAAATGGTTATGTTTTATGAGAAAGGGATGTTGTTGCTGGAAGTAATAATCTGAGACCGGGCGGACACGGTGTTGGAGAGCCATCAACGGTGTCTGGTGAGCGGGTTCTTTCCGCCTGTGTCGATTAGGAACCGTCCGTTGATGCATGACTAGGGTTGTGACTTTGGAGTACTTATCACATACTCCGGGAAGCTGGACTCTGGCTATTCTCGCTTGAAGAACGGTTAACCCGCACTGGGAGTGGAGAGATGGCGAGAGTAGTGTGTACCCTCCAAGTTAGCGAACTGGATGGAGGCGTACTATGCTCTCGGGTGGCGGAACCCCGGTCTTGGCGAGAGGATCCAGGGAAAGGTAGTCATATGTGTGCTTTAAGCGGCTGTATATGTCGTGTGATAGGGAAGCCCCAGCTGGGATAAACCGGTTCGAATCGTCGTGTTCCTCGGATATGGAAACATGACCCTGTTTTCTTCTTCGTAGTAATACACTTTAATTGGATACTTGTTGGATCCCTTTATGGATGTTTATTACCTTGTTATCGATCATACATTTAGATCGGTACCTGTGTAATCTTATGAATGAAACAAATGAATTTCAATTCTTTTATAAATGCTCATTTATGCAAAATACTTGATTCTTGTAAACTGCACCTTGAATCCTATGACTTGCATATTGTTTTGTCCACCAAATACTTTTCTTTGTTGGGTAAGTCTTGTGGAGTACTCCCGTACTCAGGGTTTGTTAACCCCTGTTGCAGATGAGGAACACAACCCGATTTGTGTGGCTTCTTGCTGCATGACCGTGGTCAGTGTAGATGAAGATGAGGAATAAACTGTCTTTGCTTGACTCTTGGGCAAGAGTACCTCGGTCATGTGCTCGTTCTCTATCAGCAGCTTGATGTATCTTTATCATATGACACTAAGTTATGTTTCAAAACTTATGGTTTATAATATGACTTTAAAATTTCCGCTACTTTGATGTAATGTAAAAAAATTTCGTATTACTTCAGTCATGATTGTAATAAGGTGATCATGTTCGGAAAGAGGTGGATGACCCGCTGCAAAGTGGCGACACTGATGGGCTAATTAAGATTTGGATCATCTGTTGGGATTAAGTTGGTTAATCCTGACAAGTGGGCCCTATCTTAAGAGGTTCTATCACAGCACCTGTACTAGAGCACTCACTTGAACTACTCAAACAATATAATAACATATATCCAATTCCTTCATCAATATTTTAGTAGAACCATTACAATGTCACATGGAGTTGTACCGTGGTGAAGCTCAGCATAATCCCCCATATCCAGTGGGGGGCGGCAATTCGAATCGATATACACCAGCTAGTAAGATTACCTTTAACACACGCGCATACTTTCCCCGTCGGGTCAGCATTAGGTTACCGCTCAACAAAGTCCAGGTGGTAACCGACGCGATCTCAGAGTAGTCCACCCAATTGCAGAAATCAGTTGGCCACCACGGGGCATGTCGTATCTGCAAACTAGAGGGTGCTCACAGTAGGCTGAGAACCGGCCCGGACAATGTTTACTCGGCTTCGGGGTCGACACTCCCGACGGCCCCTATGTGAAAGGGCGCATTCAAAGATGTAAGAGGGCCACCATCGTGTACAAACCTACATGATCCAATGGACGGACTGCCCCCAAGTCTAAACCACTTGGTGCACTTGCCTTCCAGTTGACCGCATTCATTACTACCATTGGTTTTTTCCACGATAGCAAATATAGCCAACCGTGACAGTATTACCCCCAAGGGATAATATGAAACATAAATATAAAAGTAACCATTTATTCTAAGCAGGCTAAGCGGTTGCTTTTACTCTGATTAACAGGGTAACAAGGTAGGTAAAACAATAATCAAGGAAGGTAATGCATCAATTTGGGATTCAAACAACTCCTATCACCTAATGCATCACAGTATAAAATACTCAAATAGATTAAATTGTAAAAGTGGGAGGCTTAAGAATGCTCCGGGGCTTGCCTTGAGTGAAGGTGGAGGGCTGGTGGTCAGGGCACTCAGGGAGGTTAGTGTCGAGCTCTTGGTATTCCTCGTATAGCTCTTGTACCTCCTGGACTTTGGTCTCTGGGGGCTCCTGAGGTTCCTCCACGGATCCTAAATGATTGCAATGCATAAATAAATAACTGAATGGTGCAGGGATGATGCTTGAACAAGTTTTAACACACTAACAGAGATTCTAAGCATACACTCAAAAGAACTACCACAAGGCTACTTGGAACTAGGGCCACTTAGCAAACAGGGTAAAAACATGCTATAACTTATTTTCAGCAGAAACTAGACTTAAAAACATATTTATCAAGAAAGTTCCATGATTTATGCATGCACATAATTATATGACCATTTTAAGCAGGAACACAATAACTTTGATATATGCAGAAACAACTAAATTAAACATTAGTACTGAAGACATTCTAAAAAAACATTTATATATAAAACAGACATATCATAACATACAGAATCTAACAAACTAGATTTCACCACTTCAGGATTTACCAAACTCTAGATATAAATTAAACAAGCATGACATATATTACTGAAAATAGAATAGGAAATCATTTCGGAAACGGGCTCGAGACACACAGAGGCGCGCGAGGCAACTGACACGCATGGCCCTCGATTACTCGAGGTCCATCTACTGTCGAGCAGGAAACAGAGGACGGTGCTGATCGGCGTGTTTTCGCCGACGGTGAGGTCTCCAGCGGTGGGGTTGGTTGTGCTAGACTCGGGATGGTGACGCGCATCCACTGGTGGTGTTGGTTGAACCGATGCGACCGTGAAGAGGGGTCGACGGCGTGCGGTGGGGGTGCAGCATGACGGTGTGACACGGCGAGGTGATCACCGGCGATGCGAGGCTTAGCGCTGGGGTGCGTGAGCATCGTGGTGATGTGGTGAGTGCGACTCGAGGGCTAGTTGAGCCGGAGAGGCTCTGTGGAAACCTATCCACGTGCAAGCTCCACGGCGGTGGCAATGGCGCACGGCCAACGGTGCTGTGCTGATAAGGGTCGAACTAGAGCTAGGGAAAGGCGTTCTCACCTCGGCTAGCTCCGGTGAAACTTCCACGAAGGTGAAGGCGTCGGAGATGAGACGGTGAGGGGTGAACACTGCTTGGTCGGTGCGGTGGCGACTCAAGATCGAGGAACGACGGAGGCGTTCCGGCGACTGGAGTCCACTGCTGGTGAAAGCGAGGCGAGCAGCGTGGTTGTGGGGCGAAGGCTAAGGCGAGTGCGAGAAGGATTGAGCAGAGGAGCTCGGATGGTGGTGTATTTGAGAAGGGGTGCTGGCGATGCTCGGAGCTCTCGGCGAAGAAGGCAGAGAAATGCGAGCGAGTGAGCGAGTGAGGATGAGTGCGGATGAGTATGGGAGGTGGAGGAGTATAGGCGCTCCTCTTTGCACGGTCATGGCCGACCAGCGCGGCCAGTGGGGACCGTGATGCGATGGTGTGGCAGCGGCGCTGGCGTGCTTCTGGTGTGCGAGAGCGGAGCAAGACTTGGTCGACGCGTCGTTAGCGCGGACTCGCGCTTGATTGCGAAAGAGACATGGCGGGGTGCTGATTGGACGCGGCACTGCGGCGGCGTTACTGTGAAACGACGGCGCGGCGCGCGGCAGTGCGGCTAGCAGGTTTGCGGCGGCGAAGCAGGGCGTCAGCGGCGGGAAAACGATGCAGGCTCGGTCCTAGCGCCGTTAGCGCGGGCGCGAGTGCGGTTGCGACTGCGACAGAGCGAGCGGCGACAACGATGTCGGTGCAGTGCCGCAGCGGCGGCGATGGCGTGTTCCACTTCCGCGGTCAGGCATCGTCGGCCACGCGGCAGACGATGCTGACGTACGGTTCAACCGTGGTCGGGTGAGTGCGCGCGGGCGTGCGCGGCACGTGCGGGCGGGTGAGCGCGCGGGAGAGGGGTTGATATCGAGGAGAGGGGTTGATATCGAGGGGAGGGGTCGATCGGCTGATCGAGCCTCCGACTCGGTCGAGCCTCCTGCGCGGGGTCGTTCTTCCAAGCCTCGGTCCGTCACTTCGAGGGGTCGAAGTCGAGGGGAGGGGTCGATCGGCTGACTGATCGCGCCGCTGGCTCGGTCGAGCCTCTGACCCGGGGTCGATCGATCGACCCTCGGTCCGTTCTTTCTTGAGCGGTGGTCGAGGCCGAATGGTGCTCGACCTATTCCGGTTTTGATTTCCTTTTCCCATTCCTTTTACTTGATAAAAATGAACAGGGCAACAAACATAAAGCAAACCATATATTACTCTAAGCATAGCAAGATTTAGCTAACAGATATATCACAAGATTAAGCACAAAACACCTATTCATTCTAGTTTCCAAACATATAAACACACATAAAATGATAGCATATGCAAACATGAATGCAATGAAATGCTTGTGCTTAGTGGTTAATGATGATCCTAATGCAAGCTTGACACAGGGTGTCACAACCCTTCCCCCCTTAACGAAATCTCGTCCTGAGATTTAAGTTTTAGTACCATTTATTATAAAAGGCGGGGTAGTTTGTGATTAGGTAGGCCTCGGTCTCCCAGGTTGCATCATTGGGACCATGATGACTCCAAAGAACTTTGAAAGTCTTCACTTCTCGATTCCTTGTGACTCTTGTCTTTGTATCCAAGATCTTGTCTGGTTCTTCAAAGTATTCCAGGTCTGAGCTGATTACGATGTCTGAACTTGGAATAGACTCTTCTTCTGGAACTCGAAGACATTTCTTGAACTGAGATACGTGGAACACTGGAAAGATGGTACTCATCTCTGGGGGTAACTGCATTTGGTAAGCCACTTTACCTTTCCTTGCGATGATCCGATAAGGTCCAACATATCGGGGTGCTAACTTCTTTTTAACTCCAAAGCGACGGACGCCTCTCATTGGTGATACCTTAAGGTACACATGGTCACCAACTTGAAACTCCAAAGGTCTCCTCCTTTGATCTGCATAACCTTTTTGTCGAGATTGAGCTGCCTTGATATGTTGTTGAACAGTGCGGACTATTTCTTCTGCTTCTTTCACATAGTCCGTACCATAGAATCCCTTATCTCCTGACTCAATCCAATTGACAGGGGTTCTACACTTGCGTCCATACAAAGCATCGAACGGTGCCATCTTAATGCTTTCTTGGTAACTGTTGTTATAAGAAAACTCTGCCAAAGGTAACCATTTCTCCCATGATCCTTCAGCTGATACAACACATGCTCTCAACATGTCTTCCAACACTTGATTCACTCGTTCCGTTTGTCCATCTGTTTGAGGGTGATAAGCGGAACTTCAAATCAACTTTGTTCCCAACTCTTTATGTAACTGCTCCCAAAAACGAGCGATAAACTGTGATCCTCTGTCGGATATGATAGTCTTAGGAATACCATGCAACCTTAAGATATTCTGAACATAAAGCTCGGCATACTGATGTGGTCGATGTGTAACTTTGACTGGTATGAAGTGAGCGACTTTTGTTAAGCGATCAACGATAACCCATATAGAGTCATTTCCTTTCTGAGTGGTTGGAAACCCTGTGATAAAGTCCATACTGATATCTTCCCACTTCCACTCAGGTATAGAAAGAGGTTGTAACAGACCAACAGGTTTCATGTGCACTACCTTGATGCGACAACACGTATCACACTTTGCGACATATTCTGCGATATCCAACTTCATTTTAGACCACCAATACCTTGTCCTCAGGTCTTGATACATCTTACTACTACCAGGGTGAATCGACAACTTTGAGTTATGTGCTTCATTGAGAATTCTATCTCGCAAGACTTGATCCTTAGGTACTACCAAACGCTGATTGAACCATAGGACTCCTTTCTGATCCACTTTGAAATTCAGAGATTCACTGGTTTCCAACCTTTGTTTGATTTCGGCAAGCTCTTTGTCCGATTTCTGTCCATCAATAATATCACTATCCAAGGTACACTGGATAACTAACAAGGGTTGCAACAAGTTGCAGTGAGATTTGCGGCTCAAAGCATCTGCTACAACATTTGCTTTTCCAGGATGATAATGCACTTCCAAGTTATAATCCTTGATTAGCTCCAACCATCTTCTCTGCCTCATATTCAATTCAGACTGGGTAAACAAGTACTTCAAACTTTTATCGTCTGTGAAGATGTGGCACAGATTACCCATCAAGTAATGCCTCCATATCTTCAAAGCATGCACGACTGCTGCTAACTCCAAGTCATGTGTCGGGTAATTCTCTTCATGAGGTCGGAGTTGTCGTGAGGCGTAAGCAATGACTCTTCCATTCTACATCAGCACACATCCTAATCCAATGGTTGATGCATCACAAAACACATCAAAAGGTTCCTCCAAATTTGGTTGTGCCAGAACTGGTGCAGTTGTTAACAGTGTTCGCAAGGTACGGAACGTTGTTTCACAATCTGCGCTCCATTCAAACTTCTTGTTTTTCTATGTTAACCTTGTCATAGGTTTAGCTATCTTAGAAAAGTCTGGGATAAAACGACAGTAGTATCCGACCAATCCTAAAAAGCTACGAACCTCATGCACGTTAACGGGTGCTTTCCAATTCATAACTTCTTGCACCTTTGAGGGATCCACTGAGATACCCTCAGCTGACAAGATGTGACCCAGAAAAGGTACTTTGGTCAACCAAAACTCACACTTGCTAAACTTGACATAAAGCTTATGCTCTCTTAACCGTTTCAGCACTACTCGCAGGTGTTCTGCGTGGTCCTTCTCATTTTCCGAATAAACCAGGATGTCATCGATGAAAACTACCACAAACTTATCCAACTCTTGCATGAACACTAAGTTCATCAAGTACATAAAATGCGCAAGCGCATTTGTTAATCCAAAAGACATCACTAGATATTCAAAGAGACCGTATCTTGTGGAGAAAGCGGTCTTGGGTACATCTTCTTTTCTGATCTTAATCTGATGGTAACCAGATCGTAGATCTATCTTGGAGAACACTTTGGCTTTAGACAACTGATCAAACAACAAATCAATCCGCGACAACGGATATTTGTTTTTGATGGTAACTGCATTGAGAGGGCGATAGTCCACACACATTCTTAAGGTTTTATCCTTCTTTTTCACAAAGATGGCGGGACATCCCCACGGTGAACAACTCGGGCGGATTAAACCCTTTTCCAGCAACTCCTGGAGTTGTTTCTTGAGTTCTGCTAACTTATTGGGTGGCATCCTATATGGTCTCCTAGATATAGGTGCTGTTCCTGGAGCTAGCTCTATAGCAAACTCGACATCTCTGTCTGGGGGTAACCCTGGAAGATCATTAGGAAACACATCCGGAAACTCACAAACTACAGGAATCTTATCCAACAACTCTGCAGTGATAGCAAACATGACTCCTAGCTGATTTCGATTCTTAGGTAAGAAGATTCCGAAGGTAACTCCATTCCGTGGGTTGGTGATAGACACTGCTCGTTGGGCGATATCTAGATGCACTTTCCAAGCTTTCATCCATTCCATACCAAGGATTACATCTAGACCTAGCTCGGGTATTACGATGAGGTTGACATATATCGATGTCGTCCCCTTGGTAATTTCTACATCCTTTACCATTTTATGAGTATATAGGACAGCTCCTGCTGCACTAATTTGATACTCCTTTTCCAATTCTACCACCTTCTGTTGACTCCGCAACACGAAATTCCCACTAACGAATGAATGCGATGCTCCAGAATCAAACAAGATAATTGCAGGACATTGATTAACAAGAAACGTACCAGCTGTGACAGGTTCTCCTTCTGGTACTTCCTCCAAGGTGGTGTGGTGGACATTCCCTGTGCGAGGCTTCTGTGGGTAGCTGAACTGCCTTCTGGGCTTCGTGCAGAAGCGAGATAGGTGACCAGTTTGTCCGTAGTTGAAGCACGGTTCTACCACAGATGGCGCCTTCTGACTTCCAACTGCAGGTGCTGCGGCTGTACCCTTATTCTGCTGTAGGGGTGTAGTGAAGGGTCTCTGATAGGCGGGACGAGCACGAGCATTGGTCATCTTCCCTTGAGGTGGTCGGAAACGTGCACCAACTTGTGGTGGACGAAACGCTGGCCTTGAAGCACTGGGACCCCTATTCTGGTGGGATCCTCCCTCTGGGATGCGACGACGCATCTCTGCAAGCAACCTGTTGTCATTGGTCTCTTGATTCAAGCAGTCACTGATGAAGTCACTGAAGGTGAGGCGGTAGCTGTTTCCCATCTTGGACAGAAGAGCAGCATTCATGCCTCTCTTGAAGCTGGCGATCTTCTTGGCGTCCGTTTTGACGAAGTCACTGGCATAGCGAGCCAACTTGTTGAAACTGGTGAGGTACTCTGTTACTGATCTGGTACCCTGGGATAGCCTCATGAACTCAGTAAGCTTCATCTCCATCACACCGTCTGGGATGTAGTGACGGCGCATAGCTGTGGAGAACAACTCTCATGTAACTGCAGTACCGGCAGGAAGATTATCATGGTACTGGGACCACCAGATACTCGCCGGTCCTTCTAGCCTGTGCGCGGCATACTCCGCCTTCAGCTCATCCGTCAGACGCAGAAGTCGAAACTTCTGGGTCATGGAGTGCAGCCACTCATCTGCCTCCAGCGGTTCATTAGCTTCCTTGAAGATCAGAGGGCGGGTGTCCATGAAATCCTTGTAGGAACTGTAGTGATTAGGTGCGGCCCCCTGCTGTTGCCTGTGCTGCTGAGCTGTGTTGGCAGCGATGTTGCGCAAAGTTTCATTCATCTGCCGCTGCATTTCTTCGACACTTCTTTAGCTGCCCAGGAACTGGCCAAAGAACGCTTCCGGTGTCATCGTAGGTGGTGGGGGCAAGTCCTCTCTCTGGGATGCCTCTCCATCACCCCGGTTGGTACGACGAGTGTTAGCCGTCATCTGTATAGCCCATTAACAAGCAACAATTAGGTGATGCTATATTGAACAATGAATAAATACCGTGTTGTACAAAATGTAACATTAAGCACACGACCAGATATAATTATTCATCTTTCCACATAACATCACAGAATTAATTGCTCATCATAAACATACAAATAACATTCCAAATCCGTCGCCAGAACCACGCCTGGACTTAAATTCCAAATCCGGCTTACACATAACGAAGATCCAAAATTAAACAGAGTCTTAAACAACACCAAGATACAAAGCTCCTTGCGCGGAAGATCAACTCCTAATCTAGCGCTCAGTAACCGTCGGAGTAGTCGTGCTCTCCGATGTTGTCGTCGAGGTTGTCGTCGTAGAAGGGCTCGTCGGCGAAGACCCCGTTCGGTGAGTCGGGACCAAGGATTACTCCATCCTGTGGCTCTGGCTCCTCAGGTGCAGGTGCTTCGGCGGCTTCAGCGGCTGCTGCTTGCTGCTAATGGAGAGTGTGGAAAGCCTCGTGCAGGTTATTGATGTACTCCTACTGTCCATTGAGGTTTCCCTCTAACTCTGCAACTCTAGCCTGCAGGTCCTCTGACTCGGTTCAAGCTTCATTCCTAGAGTTGGTGGCATCGAGAAGTAACTGCTCACTGACCACATGAGCAGTGATCTCCTCCTCCAACTTAGCCTAAGCCTGATTGCGTTCCAGAGTCATCTGAGCTAACTCTGCCTGAAAGGTCTCGACGGCTGTCTCGAACTCTTGCTGCAACTGGCGCTTGCTTTCCATTGTAGCATTGTGGATTTCTGCAACATCTGCCGAACTACGCTCCAGACTCTCACAAGTGTCTAGAAGAGCTCCAGTGGCACCCATGGCTGGGGTCTCACAAAAGAAAAGCTCCTCTTCACCTCCTGTCAGAGTTGTCTCCTTAGTCTGCATCCAATCCACAGGAAAAGCTGATCCACGTGGAAACACTCCCGGCCATGCGTCTGCAAGATCTACTGGAAAATGAGCGATGATGTCCTTTAGCACCAGGTATGCTGCCTTGTTGGCTCCATCCTTAGCACAAGCTCCCTTGGTAACGATCGCCCAACCTGCCCAGTCGGGCCTTCCTTCCAAAGCTTTTACTCTGACCTCAACCTGAACCAGAGAATCTTGACCATACTGCTGCTTCTGCCAAGAGTACTTGGGTTCACTGCCCTCGGAATACCCAATGGCGTGCAAAACTCGCCAAAGGATAGTTGGCAGCCCAAAGCACGTCAAAAACTTTCCCCTGGTCATCTTCCTTGCCAACGGGTCGCGAGGGACTCCTGCTCCACCGGTTGCTTTCCTGGCGGTCAGACTGGTACGAGGCATCTGTAGAAAAGGGGGTTTCGACTCTCGTGAGACAGATATTAAGTTGGTCATTTTTATCAAAAGGGGATGATTACAATTTAAGGGGAGGGATGACATGGTACAAGAATATAAACATGCATGCTAATGTTCATCAACTACATCGATCTACTCAACTAGCTGACTGTAAGTCCTAACGTTCTAGTCGGTGGCAAGACGATCTCTCATTACGCAGTTATTCGTTCTACACGGTTGCGTAGTTCGTGTACCTACAGAAAAAAAATTCATCTCAGCCCAAAAGAACAAAACCCAATGCAGAAAATCACCGGGCACTTTCTGATACGCACTAAGTACATACTAGTTAGATACCAAAACCTTATGCACCAAGCTCGGAAAACCCACCCAGCATTGCATACTTTTCAGATATGTCTGCGTGAAAGCTCGCACATCCTTAAGTAACAAGATATCACTTCCCTTGACCAACGGTTGGAAGGTCTACTCTCACATCTCCCAAATAGTTTTTAAATGCAAGTTTTCGAACCTAGTATCATCCTTCCCAAGAATGATATCCCGACAAATTACAAAGATCCAGCATGAGCAAAAACCATGAACCAAGTTAGTATAACTAAGCCACCTGATTTCCTAGTATAGGGCTAAGGACTAGACTCTGGCACCCAAGTTTCAAAAGTAGTTTATAAAAATAGTTTTGAAAATACCCGTTTTGTTGAAAAGTTGCTCAAACGAATGAGGATACCTGAACAATGCTCTGATACCAGCTGTGACGGAACCGTCCAAATTATAAGAGATCAAGTACCAAAGTAGCGGACTTAACTGCCACTTAAAGCACTTGAGCCCATATAATCCCGGTAGTCCGGAAATCTCGAAGGATTTCTAACAATCGTATATCAAACCAGGATCGCGCAAACTTAGGTATGCACATTCGAACAAGCCACAAATAATAGAAAATACTTAAAGTACGAAATAAGTTATTACAACACTTTGTTCCAAATAAAAGTAGTACTTACGCCACAACACTTGTGGCTGAATAAAACATTGTTTGAAACCGAACCCAAGTTTTAAAAGATAGGGGTGCCCACGATGTCATGTCTGACAACAGCAAAAGATGAGCTCGTAGAAGACCTTGCCCAATGTGACACCCTGTGTCAAGCTTGCATTAGGACCATCATTAACCACTAAGCACAAGTATTTCATTGCATTCATGTTTGCATATGCTATCATTTTATGTGTGTTTATATGTTTGGAAACTAGAATGAATAGGTGTTTTGTGCTTAATCTTGTGATCTATCTGTTAGCTAAATCTTGCTATGCTTAGAGTAATATATGGTTTGCTTTATGTTTGTTGCCCTGTTCAGTTTTATCAAGTAAAAGGAATGGGAAAAGGAAATCAAAACCGGAATAGGTCGAGCACCGTTCGGCCTCGACCATCGCTCAAGAAAGAACGGACCGAGGTTCGATCGATCGACCCCGGGTCAGAGGCTCGACCGAGCCAGTGGCTCGATCAGTCAGCCGATCGACCCCTCCCCTCGACTTCGACCCCTCGAAGTGACGGACCGAGGCTTGGACGAATGACCCCGCGCAGGAGGCTCGATCGAGTCGGAGGTTGGATCAGCCGATCGACCCCTCCCATCGATATCGACCCCTCTCCCGTGCGCTCACCCGCACGCACGTGCCGCGCACGCCCGCGCGCACTCACCCGACCGCGGCTGAACCGTACGTCGGCGTCGTCTGCCGCGTGGCGGACGATGCCTGACCACGGAAGTGGAACACGCCATACACCGCCGCTGCGGCACTGCACCGGCATCGCTGTCGCCGCTCGCTCTGTCGCAGTCGCGTCCACACTCGCGCCCGCGCTAACGGCGCTAGGACCGAGCCTGCATCGTTTTCCCGCCGCTGACGCCCTGCTTCGCCGCCGCAGACCTGCCAGCCGCACTGCCGCACATCGCGCCGTCGTTTCACAGTAACGCCGCCGCAGTGCCGTGTCCGATCAGCGCCCCGCCTTGTCTCTTTCGCAATCAAGCACAACTCCGCGCTAACGGCGCGTCGACCAAGTCTTGCTCCGCTCTCGCACACCGCAAGCACGCCAGCGCCGCTGCCACCGCCGCACCATCGCATCACGGTCCCCACTGGCCGCGCCGGTCGGCCATGACCGTGCAAAGAGGAGCGCCTATACCTCCTCCACCTCCCATACTCATCCGCACTCATCCTCACTCGCTCACTCGCTCGCATTTCTCTGCCTTCTTCGCGCCGAGAGCTCCGAGCATCGCCAACACCCCCTTCTCAAATACACCACCACCCGAGCTCCTCTGCTCAATCCTTCTCGCACTCGCCTTAGCCTTCGCCCCACAACCACGCTGCTCGCCTCGCTTTCACCAGCAGTGGACTCCAGTCGCCGGAACGCCTCCGTCGTTCCTCGATCTTGAGTCGCCACCGCACCGACCAAGCAGTGTTCACCCCTCACCGTCTCATCTCCGACGCCTCCACCTTCGTGGAAGTTTCACCGGAGCCAGCCAAGGTGAGAACGCCTTTCCCTAGCTCTAGTTCGACCCTTATCAGCACAGCACCGTTGGTCGTGCGCCATTGCCACCGCCACGGAGCTTGCACGTGGACAGGTTTCCACAGAGCCTCTCCGGCTCAACTAGCCCTCGAGCCGCACTCACCACATCACCACGATGCTCACGCACCCCAGCGCCGAGCCTCGCATCGCCGGTGATCACCTCGCCGTGTCGCACCGTCGTGTGCACCCCCACCGCACGCCGTCGACCCCTCTTCACGGTCGCATCGGTTCAACCAACACCACCAGTGGATGCGCGTCACCATCCCGAGTCTAGCACAACCAACCCAACCGCTGGAGACCTCACTGTCAGCGAAAACACGCCGATCAGCACCGTCCTCTGTTTCCTGCTCGACGGTAGATGGACCTCGAGTAATCGAGGGTCATGCCTGTCAGTTGCCTCGCGCGCCTCTGTGTGTCTCGAGCCCGTTTCCGAAATGATTTCCTATTCTATTTTCAGTAATATATCTCATGCTTGTTTAATTTATATCTAGAGTTTGGTAAATCCTGAAGTGGTGAAATCTAGTTTGTTAGATTCTGTATGTTATAATATGTCTGTTTTATATATAAATGTTTTTGGAGAATGTCTTCAGTACTAATGTTTAATTTAGTTGTTTCTGCATATATCAAAGTTATTGTGTTCCTGCTTAAAATGGTCATATAATTATGTGCATGCATAAATCATGGAACTTTCTTGATAAATATGTTTTTAAGTCTAGTTTCTGCTGAAAATAAGTTATAGCATGTTTTTACCCTGTTTGCTAAGTGGCCCTAGTTCCAAGTAGCCTTGTGGTAGTTCTTTTGAGTGTATGCTTAGAATCTCTGTTAGTGTGTTAAAACTTGTTCAAGCATCATCCCTGCACCGTTCAGTTATTTATTTATGCATTGCAATTATTTAGGATCCGTGGAGGAACCTCAGGAGCCCCCAGAGACCGAAGTCCAGGAGGTACAGGAGCTATACGAGGAATACCAAGAGCTCGACACTAACCTCCTTGAGTGCCCTGACCACCAGCCCTCCACCTTCACTCAAGGCAAGCCCCAGAGCATTCTTAAGCCTGTGCTTGCCATATCTTCAATCTAATTGTTAAATCTGGGTTGAAAAGATTAAAACCTTTTACTGAAGATGTTAGAACTGCAATAAGCTTTTTAAATGCTTCTAATCAGAGAATTGCATTGTTCAAAAATTATTGCATTGCACAAGGGCTTAGACCTAGGAAGTTTGGTATGGACATGGATATTAGATGGAATTCTACTTACTTGATGCTTAAACACTTGTTGCCATATAAGGAAGTGTTTTCAGTGTTCATTAATTCTAACTATGGTTCTGAATTGTTGACTGCCCAGCATTGGTATGTTGCTGAGCAAATAATGGTGTTCTTGGAACTTTTCTATGACTGTACAGTGACTCTTTCTGGTGTTTATTATCCAACTGTGTCACTTGTTTTGCACCATATACTTCAACTTGATGAACATTTACAGAAAGCTGAAAGGGATCAAAATTTCAGAATCATTGTTAATCCTATGAAGCTAAAATTGCTAAAATATTGGGAGAAAATACCTCTGATTTATTCTTATGCATTCATTCTTGATCCTAGAGCTAAAATTAAAGGTTTCAATAATGTGCTTGACTTACTTGGTAAGGAACTTGGTGTTTCTTATAGTATTTACTATGGTGATGTCAAAGATGAATTGACAAGATTGTTTTGCAAGTATCAGGACAAATTTGGGGGCGCATCTTGTTCTCAAAGGCCTGTGCAGGCACCATTATGTTCTAGTAAGAGAAAGAAGGCATGAGGAAAGATATTTGGAGGACCTGGTGCATCCCCATCAGCTGCCTCTCCTTCTGCTGGTTCTAGTGAGCTTACAGCTTACTTGGACAGTGATCCTGTCACATGCTATGATCCAAACTTTGACATATTACTCTGGTGGCGTGACCACAAGCTGACCTATCCAATCTTATCTATTTTGGCTCGAGATGTTATGTTTGTTCCTGTATCTACTGTCTCTTCCGAGTCATGTTTCAGCTTGTCAGGACGAATTCTAGAAGACCGGTGACGACGTTTGTTGCCTGAACATGTGAAAATGCTCACTTGCATCAAGGACTGGGAGCTAGGAGCATCAAGGGAGCAACATTCAGTTGAGGACATAGACCTCGAAGATGCATTCAAAAACCTCTACCTGGATGAACAAGATGTTCAAGGCAGCGGAGGTGGATAGAAATAGAAGGCAAGTGAAAGGTGAGCACTGAGCACTCCTTGATGCTTAAAGTATTAAATGAATCAAGTTCTACTTGTTTGATGCTTAAAGTGTTAATTGAATCAAGTTCCACTTGCTTTGCTTGCAGAAAATTTTGTACTTTTGATCAAGTCTCCTTCCAGTGTAGTCTGCACTCTGCAGTGGGCAGTGCTGTCGATGTGGTGCTGGTCTGCAGTCTGCTGGAGGCCTGGAGTGCTGGTGCTTTTGGACTCGAACACTTTTGAGAGACCGAGAGTGAGACTTGAGAGTTGAGACTTTGAGAGATGAACTGTGATTTTGCCACTGATGATGGCTATTGTAATTTGTAAAACATGGACACTTTTGAGTTGGCTGCACTCTTTTTCTCTTTCTAGGGTTTCTCACAAGGGTGAGTTTTACCTAGAAAGGTTTTTAATGAGGCAGCATTGCACAATACAACTTATTTTGATTAGTTATTCACTTATTCCTATTATATCTTGTGTCAAACTGTCAATTTGTATGACTGTGATATGTGACTGAGTATATCTGTGAGTTTGTGACTCTGAGAGTCTGAATGTCTGATCTGAATATCTGATCATATTTTGTGACTGAATCTAGTGATGTTTTCTACTTACACGGGCCATGGGCCGGCACGGCACGACAATAATTCACGTGCTCACCGGGCGACACGGCACGGAAAAGTGGCCCGTGGGCCGTGCCTTAGGCCGAGCTCCTGGCACGGCACGACATGCCGGGCCGCCGGGCCGGGCCGATGGCCATATATACCCTGAGCCAAGTCAATCAAACAATGGGTCTTGTACCCCTGGAGCCTGGTCGGATGTTTTTGACCCATATCCCAATCACACTGTAAACTGTTGACGGCCCGAAAACGAGAAACCAAACAACACCTCACATCACCATGCCCTCGTGCAGAACCGTAGATGAATTCCGTATCCTGCCAGCCATGTTTGATTGCTAGTCCCTCCCTTTTAATTTTCAGCTAGTTTTGACTTTTTTAAAATATGCAACTTTTATTACTTATCTTTAGCTCACATTACCACGCCCTCGTGCAGAACCATAGATGAATTCCATATCCTGCTAGTCAGGTTTGATTGCTACTCCCTCCTTTTAATTTTCAGCTAGTTTTGACTTTTTAAAATATGCAACTTTTATATTATCTACATGGGAACGTATATTATGGAAACCAGATTCCCATAAAAATTATGAAAACTCGCACGTGGATCGTTGGATCTAAATCCGATGGTACAACAAAAAAACCTAAAAGTTGTATACATGGAAAAACTAAAACAAAGGTGAATATTTTTTTTATCAATTGAGACAGATTAAGCTAAAGATATAGTCATCTAAACACTCCAACCAAACACACGAGTGCGTAAGAATACTGCACCTACGGAGCCTGACTTAGTCTCACGCAAGCTATCAAGCAAGCGCTTTGTGTTCATCACTCTTGTGTTTTGCTTTCACTAAATGTAAAATGCATCAGGCAATAGCTATGATTTATGGCCAAGATCAACTTTTTGCTCTTATGAAAAGTTGGCAAGACTCTAGCTTCCACTCGTCTTGTCGAGCACCTTCTCTGGTGCAACTGAAATCATTTTAAAAAACGTTAATGAAAAACGTTTAATAAAAACAACTTTTCATAAGGTAACTAGAGACAAGAGACAACCTGATGGTCAATGAACGGATGGTCAATGAACGGCTGACGGACGCATCATGACAGTTGAGATATTTCTATTAGTGGTCGGAGCTCTTAGTCCTTGTTCGTCGTGTGCGCCTCGTGACTTGTTCATGTTGTCGCCCGTCAGTGTGCCTGGTACGATGATATCGGGGATGGTTGAAGTGCGGCGATGAGCACCCGTAATAGAGTTGGACAACTCATATTCTCATGCATGTATGATTCTTGTTGAGAAAAATATGTCCAAAATAGAGTTTGACCTAAATAAAGATCCACCATGTTCATGCAATCATGCCTAAATCAGTCCATATATATTATTCTCATGCATATTTAAAGAAAACAACTCATGTTGGCCATCGCTACTTTCTTCTACGCATGCACTTTGATTTCAGTATACTACAATGTTTGTATTCCGACACTCAAAAGGCGCAAAGGGATGCTATCAACATAGTGATAGACATATGGTTCTTTGTTCGGAGCAAATGATGTAATCACTGTGCCAAGATAAAAGCAAGAGTATTGCATATATCAGAAATGCATCCAAGAGTCACTAAAACACCAATACCACATATAAAAAGCAATAAAAACATGGTTGACATGTATTTTTTTTGCTACTTACAAAACATTTTCACATGTGCTTTTCTTCTCTGTTTTATCCTTATCCAACGAATATATGTATTCATATGATGCAGAGAACTTATTCTTGGACAAGTTGTGACGAGCTGAGACATTAGTGCTAAAGGCTCAATAGAGATTATCATTAGACACAAAACCAACATGTAGAAACAAATATGGAAACATTTTGTTATTGCCTATTAGCAGACCTAACGGCCGTGTCGTTTTCCATGTGAGGTGACTCGGGGGCGACAATATGCTTCACTAAGCGTCCCTAGCCCCGGCTGATTCTTGGCCATCGCCGCTACTCTCTGGCTTGTGGCAGCGACTACACTCATGTGTGTGGCTGTTCGCACCCACCCTTTTCTCCCCTTGCTCCTCTCTCCATCCTTTGAGCTTCAAACTCGGTCATCCTCTCCAACTTCGATGGAGGTCACACCGGTCATTTGAGACTAGATCCGTTCGTGCCTACTCTCACGCCATGACATGCACCCTTCATATGAGGAAGAAGGTGGTGGTGCTTCGACTTGCATCGGGGCTATGGCGACAACCATGCGATGTCGCTTGTCCGGGTCACCACCTCGCATGTGGCTCGAGTGGTGGGCGAGGGCGGTCGAACCCTATCCTAGTAAGGCCATGCCTTCTGTCGTCCATGGCATGTGGCGACTGCGATCGACCAAGGCTGCCAGGAGCCGGGCAGGAGCAGGCTGGTGCGGCCACGACCGGCCGATGCCTGCCCAAGGTTGCATGCTAGTCGGTAGTCGCTGCGTCCTATGGCTACTGTAAGTTGTAGCTATGGTTGTTTTGGGTCGTCATGTGCCCCCTTTGTTGCTGCTGGATTTCTCGTGTCATGGGTAACTTGGTGCTAGGCGAAAGCCTTGCCGTTGGCCGACGACTACGATGCTTTTTGGAGCATTGTTACCCTTTTTGAGGCAATTGTCGTTGCACCTTACTTTTTTGATCTTCGAGGTGAAAACCTAGTCCTTATTGGACATACAATGGCCGCCCTAACTTGGAGGTATTGTTTCCGAAGATCCCTAACCATGGCGTGCGCGGGGGTGCCTCTCCCTCTTCCTCGGTGATACGTGTGGCTGTCGTTGTCGCTTTTGGTCATGCAGTGTGTGTTCCATTGGGCTATGGAGGCTATTATTATGCTTGTGATCTGTCTGTGCACTTCATATCCTTCAACAAGTGTTTGACCTATAGGGTGGTTGTTCCTAGCGGATGCTTTGCCACTACCGCCGCACGACTTGTTTTCGACGGATGCTTTGATGTTGAGGTCGCCGCACGACTTGTTTTCGGGGGATGCTTTGATGTTGAGGTCACTGTGCTTGTGGTTTCCTGTGACAAAAACTTTGCCACATGTGTCGTATGGCCTTCTACGAGTTGATGCTTCACCAGTGCGAATTCAAGGCCTTGTAGACTACCGCTGTGTTGTTGTCTCTTAGTCATAGATTGAGTCTATGTGGGTATTGAGGCAGGGATCTTCTTGTCTATGTTTTCTCCTACCTGGTAATTTTAGAATCACTTACAAGTCCCGTGTAACTTAAAATTTTAGCCTCTACTAAATGAATTTCGTGTTAATGCACGTTCGAGAAAAAAGAAAACAGACTCATGATTTTTGTGAGGGGGATATATATAAGATTAGTTATTGTCTTAGTTCATCGTAGAATTATGTCTATATTATTTGTGTTTGATATATTTTGTGAAAAAGCAATACAATGGTACATATAAAAATCATATTGGTACATATAAAAAACATATTTATGTTTGATGATTGGTTAAAAGTATTAAAAAAATAGTTTGTAGACCATCAGATAGATAACCTATTGTACCATGTGTCTTCCAGTTAACTATACGTGAGGTGAATAACTTGTATAAAGTAGACAACAATTTCGTTGTGTTTCGTAGATACTCCTACCTTAGAACAAGGCGTGGGAGTGACATGTACGTCGAGACGTTGGGATAACTTCATGCTCGCAAAAAAAAATGGCCAACTCACTACAGAAAAACGGCAAGATGCTGAGTGCTAAATTAGTTGCCGAGTGTCAGATATCGGGCACTCGACAACTAATTTAGTTGCCGAGTGTCACACTCGGTAAAAAAATACATTCGGCAACTATTTAAATGCCGAGTGCCTGACACTCGGCAAAAAAAAAGCACTTAGCAACTTAATTTTTTTTTGCCGAGTGCCGACTCTCGGTAAAAAAATACACTCGGCAACTCGGCTAACGCCATCCCGCTCCGTTTAAGTTGCCGAGTGCCTGCCGTTTGGCACTCGACAACTTAATTAATTTTTTTTATTTTTTGGCTCCCAATTTTTTGTGTGTGTTTAGTGAACTATTATAAACAACATGTTCAAATTTGGAAGCTTTTCATTGATTTTTGGTATTTTTCTTAGTTTATTTTGTTCATATCATATGTGGACTTTGAGGTTTGTGAACAACATACGTGACGATGTGCTCGAAACTTTTTCAAAATTTTACCACAATATACGCACATGAGATCATGACACATGCACAAGTTTCGTGATTTTCGGAATTTATTTGCATTTAATATAATTAAAAAACTGTAAGCACCAAAGTTGGCGACGTTGCCCCGTGAGCACGTTGATCGAACTATCGAGACATGCCATGGATTTAGCCATCATTTACACTAACAAACAAGACTACCATTTTTAGAACGAAAGAAATCTATTATTTCATGCACCTGCAGTTCAAACGAAGATTCAACGGGAAAATTGAAAAAAACAAAATAAACTAAGGAAAAATACCAAAAAGCAATGAAAAGCTTCCAAATTTAAACATGTTGTTTACAATAGTTCACTAAACATACAAAAAAAATTGGGAGCCAAAAAACAAAAAAAAAATAATTAAGTTGTCGAGTGCCAACCCTAGGCACTCGGCAACTTAAATTTAGTTGCCAAGTGCCTAGGTCCTGGCACTCGGCAACTTCGCGGCCCAGATAAGAAAAAAGAGGAACCGGCCCAACGGCCGGTTCACTCTCACTCTCACTCTTCTTCCCGAGCCGCCGCGCCGCCGTCCTGAGCCACCCCCACGCCGCTCCACCTCCGTGCCCCCCTCCCCGCGCCACCCGCGCCGCCTCCCCGCGCCGCCCGCGCCACCTCCCCACCCCACGCCCAGCAGCCCCCACCCGCCCCACCCAGCAACCCCCCACCTCCAGCCAGCAACCCCCCTGCCCCGCCCCCCTCCCCACCCAGCAACCCCCCACCCCAGCCACCCCACCTAGCAGCAAAGAAGAGATGAGGAAGGGAGAAGAAGGAGGAGGAGGACAAGTTTTAGGGGAGGAGGAGAAGGAGGAGGAGAAGGAGAAAAGGAAGTGAAGGACTCGCCGACCATTTTCGTCGATCCGTGCTTTTGCCGTCCTCGTCGCAAAGGTATATGCCCTCTATTAGTAGTAGTAGTAGTAGTAGTAGTAGTAGTAGTAGTAGTAGTTAGTGGTTAGTAGTACTTAGTAGTAGTAGTTAGTAGTAGTTAGAAGGAAGAAGGAGGAGATTAGTAGTAGTTAGTAGTAGTTAGTAAGTACTAGTTACTAACTATGTATGTGGTTGTTGGTGTGTTTGGTGTATATGTGGTTGTTGGCCTTCGTGCCACTATTTTGTGCGTATGTGGTTGTTGGCCTTGGTGCCTAAGTTTTTTGCAGGTTTGGTCTGTCGAAATTTTTAGTTGACACTGACCAATTGTTTTTCTTGCAGGAGGACCCGTGGGAGAGACTCGGCGACCCCGATCGACTTCGTCGGCGTTGTTGGTCTGCCTGCACCGCACCGCCTCGCCACTGCCTCGCTAGCCTTTCTTCACCGACACCTTAGGTATAGCCCCCTCCTTCTTTTCATGCATGTTTTATATGATCATGTAACCAAGTTAGGCATCTCCCGTTCGAAAGAGATACGGTCGGAGGTATGTAAAATCTTTGCATATCTGTGACCGTATCTGTTTCGGATTGTCCATGTATTTTGGACAGCCCGTTGATGCGTAGATGATGTTAGTTTCCATGGTTCGCTCTAGTCTAAGATAGACTTTCGGTATCACCTCCCTGTTGTTCTCCGGATACACACTCTCCCTTTCGGGACATGTATCGGGAGAACAGCGGAGAGGTGCTGCCGAAATTCTGTCTCGGATCGGAGCGGAGCATAGAAACTGACACCATCTACGCATCCGCGAGTGAGATTAGGACCTATCCTCACCTATTAGACAGTAGGCACGTTGTGCAGATGCATTTGCTGGTTATATTGCTCGCTTGCATATGTATATGCTAGAAGATGGAGAACCGTGATTGGATGTACACGGGCTACCCCAGTATGACCCCGGAGTGGATGAATAAGACTAATGCTTTCGTGGAGCATGCATTTGGCGAGGCTGCTCATGGGTCCATTCGGATGCCGTGTCCCTGCGTCAAATGTGAGAACGTTGTAAGAAAGACAAAGGTAGTTGTGGGGAAAGATCTTATCTTGTATGGATTCACATCAAACTATACCTGCTGGATCCACCATGGTGAAGCCAATCGTATTAGAGAGGAGGTGAGGAGACCACGTCTGGAGGCTTTTGATGGAGATGCCAGGGTCGTAGACTGGATGGATGACTTTCAGGAGGCACGGTTCGGTGAAGGATTTGAGGACGAGCCAGAGGAATCCGCAAAGGCGTACTATGAGATGTTGTCTTCGGCACAAAAACCCCTTCACGAACAGACACAAGTTTCGCAACTGGATGCCATGGGATGCCTGATGGCGTTCAAGTCGCAGTGTAGCATGAGTCGAGATAACTGTCGGGTACGAAGGTAAGGGGTACCCTAAACCCTTCGTTAAATTAACGCTAAACATAGCAACCATTTTTAAGATAGGGACCCGCCCACTGCTCAAGTTAGTAAGGAAAGGCCCATCACGTGAAGGCCCCCTGCACCGGTTACGGCAGCGAGTCATGGGCCGGCCCACCTCGACGCCGAATGACGGACGAGGGGTCATTCGAACGACCCCCCGGCCTCCACCTCGACATCGAATGACAGACCGAGGGTCGAACGAACGACCCCCCCGCCTCCTACCTCAACACCGGGTGACGGACGAGGGGTCGAACGAACGACCCCTCGGCCTCTACCTCGATCCCTCCAACTCCGCCTCTGCTCCGACCCTACCTCGATGACGAGCAACGGACCAAGGGGTCGAATGAACGACCCCCGAACGGGAGGCTCGACCAGCCCAACTGCTCCCGGCATGGGTTAAAGTAAATCTACCTAACGCGATGGGCGCCCGCGTCCGCAGTCAAATCCAACAACTCTCCGTCAAGTCCCTGATTCCTGTCAACTGTGCCGCCACTGTCGCCACGACGCGAGTACGGACTCCAGCAGCACCCCTCGGAACGTGAACAGTATGGCCCTCGACGACGACTTCGGGGATACGGCAGAGCCACGCAGGGCTCGATCCGCCCCCCTCGACCGAGGGGCTCGACCCCTCCCTCCAACAACTCCAGTATGGGGCCCGTCCCATCCGCCCCGTCTCGTTTCAGCTGTGGGATTCGCGCCCGCCTGCGGAAGCTGTGCCGCGACGTGCTGCAACAACTTCTACTACCGTCGCGACCGGGAGCGCCAGAAGGACGGGAAGGCCATACCAGCACAGTGTACGCCGTCCCTTCGCCAACGCTGCTCCGAGGACACGCCGCCCATGCTACACAGTTAGGATCCTGTACCCTCGGACCTCCCCTTGGTCTATAAAAGGGGACGCCGAGGTAGAAGAAAGGACTCTGGGCTCTGGAGGGTCCGCTCTCTGAGTTTCCGGACGACTCCTCGTTCGGATTTCAGCCCGATCATCACACCCTGCTGCTTGAGCGACCCCTCGAGCATTCCACCCACCACCTAGGGCAGCACTGCTAGCCTTAGGCCGCAGCTCACTCTGAGCAAACCCGTGTAATTCAGCTTGTACCCCCCCTGTACGAGCACGTTTGGGTGCGAGATAATACAAGTCATCCTCCCCCGCTGGACGTAGGGCCTTCTTTGCCCGAACCAGGATAAACCTTGTGTCCATCTTGCATCACGTCTGAGAGAGGGAACACGTGATATACAGATTTACTAGTTGGTGGTCTTGACCCCCGGGTCATAACACCGACAGTTGGCGCGCCAGGTATGGGGAATTGCGTGTCGATCAACTCTGAACTACTCTCTCAAATGGATTCCACCATCCCACCGTTTCCATTCACCACCGTCGTCTGGTTCGCCAGTCTAGGGTTCGTATCCACGGGCCAGGGTCACTTCATAGTCTTTCCCTTCGCTCGTGGCCTGGACAACAACAGCACTGGTATGCCGAGGCCAGCAAGAATCAGGCGACGGTCCCTCAGCTTGCGCCTCTGGCCTGCGATCAGGAGGAGGCGCGAACGACTCCGACGCGCTTGTCACCGTGCGGACTCCGAGATGTCGGATGCCGTTTCCCCGGCCCCGGCTGGCGACACAGTCCCTCCTCTCGGGGGTCTGTTTGACCCATGCTTGTGGGCCGAGGGTGGGCGCCCCTCCGAGCGGGACGTTGGCTCCGCCATATCGTCGTCCCCGGAGGCACCCGTGGCCTCTTCGACACAATCGGCCCCGCCACCACCGTGCGACCCGTTCCCGTACGGGCTCCACAACAGCGCGAGACTTTGTTCTGCCCTCGCAGGATTGCAGATACAGACACGTAGCGGGTCTCCAGGGACTCCGCCGCGTGTGACGGTCAACCCCGTCACCACCTCTTCACCAGGCGAGCACCCGGAGCCGAGGCTACCCCGGACATGGGGCACTTTGCGGCGACGCCTGGCGTAGGAGCGCATGGGATCCTTCCACCACTTCTACCATGCTGACCCCGACTCGGACTCTCCCGACGAGAGTTACGACTCCACCCGGGAATGCTTCCACCTCGACGAGCAGGCCGACCCCCAGGACGACGTCGATGACACCGCGGCCACCGAAGAAGGAGAAGGGGCCAACGCTACACCAGCTCGAGATGCCAACCCTCCGAGTCCTGATAGAGCCGATCCACCCCCAGACGTCCAGATCGCGCAAGTCTGAGAGCTTCTCGGCAAGCTCGAGGAGGAGCGCCTGCGACTTCAGCAACCCGAGCACGCCCTCGAGCGGGATCAAGGGCGCCCACAGGGTGGCAGAGCTCGCGAGCGGGCCCAGGAAGTCCACCGGCAAATCGTCGAGGAGGGGGCGAACGAGCCCCGAGTCTTCAACCGCGCCAGCCAGAATGTCGTAGCGGCCGCAATGCTGCTCCGCGACATGCCGGCGCCATCGACCCCCCAAGCACGGCGTATCAGGGACGAAATCCAGGGGCTTCTCCAAACTGCGGCCGTGCAGCAAGCGGAGAGCTCGGCCTCGAGGCGTCGAGGGGCTGCCTCCGAGTGACAGGGAGGCGCCCCCCCCCCCGACAAAATCGAGAGGTATCCATCCACCAGGACAAAGCGCCCCAGGGCCAAGTCGAGCGGCGACCAGTTCGGGAACGCCTCGTCGACGATCGACCCCCTGGGGTGAACAATCGACGCCGGTACGGCGACGCCGAGGCTCGAGGCTACAGCGCTCACCGAGGTGGGCGCTACGACAGCGACGAAGACCGATGCCGGTCTTCGGAGCCACCGGGGCCCCGAGTCTTCGGCAGAACCATCCGGCGGACCCCCCTGCCGTCTGTTTCCGTCCACCCACCAGCCTGGTCAAGTATAACGGCGAAACCAAGCCAGAGCTCTGGCTTGCCGACTTTAGACTGGCATGTCAGCTGGGAGGAGCCGACAATGATCACGTCATCATTCGGCAACTCCCACTGTTCCTCTCCGACACCGCTCGCAGATGGCTCGAGGAGCTACCCCCGGACTTGATACAAGACTGGCCCGACCTGGTCCGGATCTTCAAGGGCAACTTCAAAGGCACCTACGAGCGACCAGGCAACCCCTGGGACCTCCGCAGCTGCAAGCCAAAGCCAGGGGAAACCCTCGCGCCTTCACCCGCCGATTCTCGAGGCAGCGTACCGCACTGACCCACATCTCCGACCATGAGGTCATTACGGCGTTCATCGCCGGAACGACCTGCAAGGAGTTGGTGCGGGAGCTGGGGCGAAACACCCCCAAGACCGCCAACGAGCTCATGGACATTATCGCCAACTACGCAGCTGGCGAAGAGGTCGTTGGCGCGTTCTTCCAGATACCTCCATAGAAGGGGAAAGGCAAGGCAGATGAGCCCGGGGGCTCGGACAACGAGCCCAAGAAGAACAATGGGCCCAGAAGGAACAACAACAACGACGACAACGGCGGTAGGATCAAGTCTTGGTACCCCCGAGTCCGGCCGAGCCCCTCTTGCTCTACGTCGCAGCAACCACCTAGGTAGTCAGCGCGGTCGTAGTAGTCGAGAGGGAGGAGGAAGGACACGCCCTGCCGGTTCAGAGGCTTGTCTACTTCGTGAGCGAGGTGCTTTATGAGACCAAGACGAGGTACCCCCACATCCAGAAGTTGTTGTACGCGATCGTCCTCACTCGGCGTAAGCTCCAGCACTATTTCCTGGGCCACCCGGTCACTGTGGTTTCATCTTTCCCCTCGGAGAGATAATCCAGAACCGGGAGGCATCTGGAAGGATCGCCAAGTGGTCGGCCGAGCTCATGGGGGAGACCCTCTCCTACGCCCCTCGGAAGGCCATCAAGTCTCAGGTATTGGCAGATTTCGTTGCAGAATGGACCGACACCCAGCTACCCCCAGCGCAGGTTCAGAACGAGCTCTGGGCCATGTACTTCGACGGATCGTTGATGAAGACAGGAGCAGGCGTTGGATTGCTGTTCATATCACCCTCAGGGGTCCATATGCGCTATGTCATCCGCCTCCACTTCCCCGCCTCCAACAACGTCACCGAGTACGAGGCCCTCGTTAGCGGCCTGCGCATCGCCATCGAGCTCGGGGTTCGACGCCTCGACGTGCGAGGGGACTCTCAGTTGGTGATCGACCAAGTGATGAAAGATTCAAGCTGCCACGACCCCAAGATGGAAGCCTACTACAAGGAGGTCCGAAAACTCGAGGACAAGTTCTATGGCCTTGAACTCAACCACGTCGCCCGTCGGTACAACGAAGCTGCCGACGAGCTGGCCAAAATCGCGTCTACTCGAGGCACGGTCCCTCCCGACATCTTCTCGAGGGATCTTCACAAGCCGTCCGTCGACCTAGGCTCGGGGGCTCCCGCCCTCGAGCAAGGGGTCGATCCACCCCCCTCGACCGATCCCCCCTCGAGCAGGGAAGAGGTCATGGAGATCGACGGGGCTGCCGCAGCACCAACCCTTCCGACGGATTGGCGTGCACCCTACCTTGAGTACCTGACACGGGGCGAACTCCTAGAAGACCGCACGGAAGCCCGCCGTGTAGCCCGACGTGCCAAAACCTACGTCTTGTACGGGGACGGCCGCGAGCTATATCGACGTAGCCCGTCGGGTGTACTTCAACGCTGCCTCACCCTCGAGTAGGGGAGGGCATTGCTGAAGGATCTACACTCGGGGGCTTGTGGCCACCATGCGGCGCCAAGAACGCTGGTAGGAAGTGCCTTTAGACAGGGCTTCTACTGGCCGACGGCCGTCACCGACGCCACCAAACTCGTTCGATCCTGCAAGGGATGCCAATTCTACGCCAGGCAGACCCACCTCCCCGCCCAAGCTCTTCAGATGATACCCATAACCTGGCCGTTCGTAGTATGGGGGCTCGACATGGTCGGCCCCATGAAAAGAACCAAGGGTGGCCACACCCACCTCCTCGTGGCTATCGACAAGTTCTCGAAGTGGATCGAGGCTCGACCCATCGCCAACATCCAGTCTCGACAAACCGTGCTATTCTTCACCGACATCATCCACCGCTTTGGGGTCCCCAACGTCATCATCACCGACAACGGCACACAATTCACCGGCCAAAAGTTCCTGGACTTCTATGACCATCACCACATCAGGGTGAATTGGTCTACAGTCGCCCACCCTTGAACTAACGGTCAGGTCGAGCGTATCAATGGTATGGTTTTGCAGGTCCTCAAGCCAAGGATCTTCGATCAGCTGAACAGACATGGCAAGAGACGGGTCGACGAGCTGCCCGCTGTGCTATGGAGTCTCCGAACGACACCAAGTCGAGCCACGGGGTTCTCTCCGATCTTCTTGGTCTACGGGTCTGAGGCCGTCCTCCCCACTGACCTCGAGTACGGGTCCCCTCGACTGAAAGCCTACAGCGAGCAAGACAACACAGTAGCCCGAGAGGACTCCCTCGACCAGCTCGAGGAAGCCCGTGATATGGCCCTCTTCAAGTCGGCAAAGTACCAGCAGACACTGCGGCGCTACCACGACAAAAACGTGCACAAAAGGGACCTCAACGTCGGCGACCTCGTTCTGCGCCGTCGACAAAGCAACAAGGGGTGTCACAAGTTGATGCCACCTTGGGAGGGACCCTTCATCGTGGCAGAGGTGCTGAAGCCCGACACTTACAAGCTGAAGAACGAGAAGGGTGAGATCTTCACCAACGCGTGGAACATCGAACAACTACGTCGCTTCTATCCCTGAGGCCTCGACGCCTTGTACATTTTTGCATTTATGTACAAATCCTCGAATGAATAAAATATTCTCACAACATATTTCACATTCGTTCGTAGCTCAAAGGTAGCCTCGACTTTGCCCCGGCAAAGTCGAGCTTCCCTCGGGGGCTAATAGGGGGGGCACCCCCCTCCCAAGTCCCCGAAAAACTCAAATGTTTTTTCAAAACTTAGCTCTCCCTCTCGATCTTTCCCTCGAGTACGCTTCGTAACTAAGTAAAGGCGCCTCGAACTCCCTAAGGGTCGTGGGTGTCGTCGAGCCAGGGACTCTCCTACGCCCCAGGGCTACGGTATCCCCGCTCGCTCCCCCCCTTCCAGGGATACGAGCCTGCGTCGAACACATAGTTCACAAGCGTCGACTCAGGCAAAGAAAAGCAGAGAGAGCTCGAGGAGTAGCAATAACGAGACGCACCCGTCTACAACACTAAGGTAGCCTCGACTTTGCCCCAGCAAAGTCAAGCCTCCCTCGGGGGCTAACAGGGGGGCACCCCCCTCCTAAGTCCCCGAAAAACTCAAACGTTTTTGTTCAAAACTCGGTTCTCCCTCTCGATCTTGCCCTCGAGTACGCTTCATAAATAAGTAAAGGCGCCTCGAACTCCCTAAGGGTCGCGAGTGTCGTCGAGCCAGGGACTCTCCTATGCCCCAGGGCTACGGTATCCCCGCTCGCTCCCCCCCCCTTCCAGGGATACGAGCGTGCGCCGAACACTTAGTTCACAAGCGTCGACTCAGGCAAAGAAAAGCAGGGAGAGCTCGAGAAACGAAAATAACAATGTGCATCCCGATCAAAATGCATTAGATATAAGAAGCCCTCGGGGGCTCGGCATTGTATCGTTACAAAAGCCTAACTGTTACATGGACCTTCCTATCTAGATATGGCTCGCAGGCCTGGGGCTACTCATCGAGGGGGTCACCGCCCTCCAGAAGCAATGCAGGAAGTTGGGCATCACGCGTTGGCCACATCGGAAGGTGAAGAGTCTGCAAAAGCTCATCGACAACATCCGAGGGCTACTCGGCGCCATCTCCGTTCGCCGAGGGAATCACCTCGGGCTCGAAGAGCTTCGCCAGCTCGCCTCCGGGCACCTCCGCAAGATCCATCAACTTCTGGCACCTCGCGTCGTTCTCTTCATCGGTCAGCCTCGGGTCGGTGGCAAACCCGTTGACAACGATGTTGAGGTCATAATTGTAGGCCGAGTTGACGACCGCAAGGGCCCGCTTCACCCCTACATGCAGGGCAGCACGGACGTGCTCCGTCACCTCCTGCGACATGGAGTAGAAGCGGCGCAGCAGGGAGTCCCCTCGAGCGTCACCCTCGACCTCCGGCTCCGGCTCGACCGAGAGGTCGTCGCAGAAGGTGTTGATGACGCCCGAGAGCCTCGCGTTGAGGTTCGCCTCAGTCCCGAGGAGGCCCTGAAGACTGTTCAGGTCCTCATGGGCGCGGGCCTTATCCGTCGCAAGCTCTGCCAAACAAGCACACAACACGGTCAAAACCAAAAAAGAGCAGAAAGAGGGTCGAGGCAGGGCAGATTCTGCAACACTCTCGAGACACTCACCTTGGGCATGCGCCTCCAGATTGGCGTAGCTCTGCTCGGTCTCCCTGAGCTGGCGGCAGACGTCGATAAGCTCGGAGGCTTGACCCCTGACCTTAGCCTCGAGGCCCTCAATGGTCTTGCCTGCGTCATCGAGGGCCCTCTTCTGGTTCATCGCCACCACACCCAGGGAAACCGCGTGGGTCCGAGCCTTCTCCTCCGAGGCGGCCAGCATGTCGCGCTCGCGGGAGACGGCGTCGAGGTCTCCCCGGAGCCCACGGATGCCCTCCGTCGCCCGGGCCAGCTCCTCCTTCAGCCGGGCGGCCTCCTCGGCCTTGCGCTTGGCCTCGAGGGCAGCGTCTCGTTCCTGCCCAACCGTGACGGTCGACCGAAGGGCATCGTCGAGCCTCGACTGGGCCGAGGCCAAGGCCGCCCAAGCTTCCTCCTGCATGGCCGTATAGCCGGCCCTCGCGTGGGCGACCTTCGACTCGGCGTCCTCCCGAGCGGCTGCCGCCTCGGCCCTCGCCCGGGCGGCCTCGCCCTCCGCCCTCTCCAGCGAGGCGCGGAGGGTCGGGAGTTGCTCCTGTGCCCGGAGGATGAACTGGGACTTATCATAGGACCTCGCCCGCAGCGTCTGACAAGGATGAAAAGGAAGATCGTCAGCCAATAGCAATAGGTCAACCCAAGCAAAGCCTAAGGGAGAACCAAACCCACCTCCATCCCCCAGCATATGTCCATGGCGGCGACGTTCGCAGCGAGACGCACCGAGTCCTCGAACCAAGCCCGGTACTACTCGAGGTGCTCCCACTGCCGGAGCTTGGCCTGGTCGTCGAGCGTGAAGAAGAGCCGCTCAGGGTCACGAGGGTCTGCCAACTCGAGGACGCCTTGTCCCCAGTGCACGCTGCGGGCGGCGATCCTCTCTTGGACCTCCCGCATGACACCCTGGCGCACGGCGTCGGGACCCCCGCGGCGCTCCACCTCCTCTTGCCAAGTGAAGAAGGGGGAAAAGCCCTCCGCCTCGCCTCCCCCAGCCTCGGGGCCACCCCACGAGGACGTCGATGGCCTCGCCGAGCCATCACCACCGGGCAGAGGAAGTCTCGGCCAGCAGAACGGCCCTGCACGGTGAAAGACACGAAGAAATTAACACCCAGCAATGCAAACCCACTACGGCTCGAGTAAGTCGGAGCACGACTTACCTCGAGACAACGGCCCCCCAGCCTCGAAGCGAGGCCGGGCCACCTCCGGTTCCATCCGAGGGGCCGCGACGGCGGTCGTCTCCGCCGAGCCCACCAGCTCGGCCACCATCTCCGCCACTTCTTCGGCGGTGGACTCCATCAGCATCCCGCCCCCTCCGGCGCGGGTGTCGGCTCGGGCCGCTCGACCCGACCCCCTCCTCGACCTTCGGCGTCGTCGAAGGGCCCTCGGGCGCGACAGCAGTCGTGCCCTCGCGCTCGAGCCGAAGTCGCGCCTCCAGCGAGGCTAGACCCTCGGGCCACCGCCCCGGCGTTGGGTGAGCCGGGGCCTCCCCCTCGTTCGCAGCGGCTTGGGAGCCGACCACCTCCATCTCGGTAACGGCTTGGGGCTCCGCCGCCTCGGTCGCGACCACCGTTGCCACAGGCCCCGCGTCTTCCGAGGTCCCGGGTGCGACTTCCTCAGACGACTGCGCAGGCGCAGCGACGCCCGTCACTTCGGTGGCCCTCGCCGGCGGGGCGGGCAGGCCCGTCTCCTCTGCCGCCGGAGCAGGTGCCGAGGCGCCCTGCGCTGCCCCCCGGCCCATTGCCTCCCGGGCCTTGGCTGCCCACGCCGCCTCGGGGGTAAGCGTTGAAGGGGGCGGAGCGGCAGCACTGGCCTCGACACCCGCCCCGACCGTAACCCCACCTTCAGCTTCTTGGCAGGGGCGAGAGACGCGTCCCCCTGCGGGCGCTTCGACCTAAGAAATAAACCCGTGCACGACGATAAGCGCGGGTGATCAGCAACAAAAAGAAAAATGCAAACAACACCCTCGAGGGCAACTTACCCCCTCGAGGCCAGGCGCTTCTGGCCGACGGCCTTCGGGCTGATCGAGGGCTTGAACACAACCCGCCGGGGGGCGGGGGTCGAGGCCGCCCTCGACACCGTCTCCTGGGTAGGGGCCGTCGTCCCCCTGCTGACTTCCTCCTGTGCCGACGGGCCCGACGCCCGTGCACTCGACGCGGCAGGCACCGAGGGTGTGTCCGCTCGACCCCTCGACAGGGATCGCGACGACTGCCCCCGCGTCCGCCGCGGCACTTTATCTTGAGAAGCCACGGGGCACTCCCCCCGTGGCTCGGCTTCAACGGTAGGGGCCGACCTGGAGGTCGACCCCTCTCCTCCTCCGGTTCCGACGGCCACCCTCTGTCCGGGCGCCGTCTGTTCCTCCTCGCTCCAGTCCACCTCCTTGACGTCGCTGTCGCTGTCCTCCTCCTCCTCCTCGTCCTCCTCTCCGAGGGCGATTCCTCCTCGGGAAGGCCCTCCCGCCTCTGTCGGGCCCGGCGCTGATCCCTCGCCTCTTTCTCGCGGGCCCTCTTAGCCTTGGCCTTCTTCGCTTTGTCCTTGGCCGCCTTGTCCTTCTCCGCCTGGAGGCGCCTCGCCTGGGTCTCAGCCCGGTCCTCCTTCACCGGCGGAGGTGAGGGCCGGAAGGGGACGTTCCCCTGTGGAACGCGAGGCAGTCAGAACGCAAGTAAAAAAAGGACGGACAAGGCAGACGCAAGAACTCTAACAAAGGGAGAGGACTTGACCAGCTTGAAGTACCCCTCGTCCGGCCTAATGGGGATCCTGGCGACGTTCTTGGCGTCGAACGAGCCCGCGAAGAAGCAGCGGACGCGGCGGACCACCCTATCTGGGGGCAGTTCGTCTCCTAGGAGGCGACACCTCGAGAGGTCTACCCCCGGACGCATCTGTCGAGGCGGAGGGGTCGAGCCATCAGCGGCACGACCCGCCGCCGATGGAACGCCGACGCGACGATCGCCGTCGTGAGCCCCTCCTTCTTCAGACGCCCGACCGCGTCCAGCAGGTTGTCGAGGCGGTGCTGCTTGCTCTGCACGACGCCGTACCTCCAGCAGTCTGGCTGCGCGTCGATCGTCCTCCCGGTGTATGCCGGGAACAGGTTGTCGTCGTTCCTCAGGTAAAACCACCCGGAGTGCCATCCGGAGTGGCTCGACGTAAGCTTCCCCGGGATCCAGAACTCCGACCGCTTGAGGGAGATGCAGCAGCACCTGGCCCTGACCATCTTGCGGGTACCCTTGCCGGCCGACGCATGGAAGATGTTCGCCTCGAAGAGGTGGAGCCACAACTCCCAGTGGGGCTCGATCCCGAGGTAGCCTTCGCATACGGCAGCGAAGACCGCCGCCTGGCAGACGCCGTTGGGGGTGAGGTGTTGGAGCTCCACGCCATAGTGGTGGAGGATTGCGCGTAGAAAACGGCTGGGCGGGGCGCCTAGTCCCGCCCGGTGGAAGACCTCGAAGCTCACCACGTATCCCTCCGGCGGGTTGGGCTCGGCATGGTCCGACGACGGCAACAACCACTCCGGTCGCTCCGTCGAGGTAACGGGCCGGAGGAGGCCGCTCTCCACCAAACCCCCAGGCGCGAGGCCGTCATCGAGGACGCGAGCCAATCATCGGGACCGACAAGGCTGTATTTGGCCATGGGATCAGGAAGGACGATGCGCTCGGGCTTAGGGGCGGAAGGTACGTTCCCTATCTCCCTTCTCTTTCTCTCTCGCGTGCGCAGAGTTTCGGCTCGCGGGGCGCCTAAGACAATGGCAGGGAGAAGGAGGCAGGGAAGGGAAGGCGATGGCAAGGAGACAGGGAAGGCAATGTGCGCGGAAAAAGCACCCGACTCCTCGCCTTCGCTATTTATAAGCGGGAGGCCAACGGACGCATCCGGCAAAACAGGCAAGAGAATCTCTGCATTTAATGTGCCTGTACTCCCCTTCCTCGTATCCCTCCAGGATAAGGTGTTCTATCCCATCGTCGGGCTCCGCACCGCACTCCGTCCTGCCATGCCACTGTTGTGCCGAACGGACATCGCCTAAAAAGGCGCACGGCCGGAAGCGTTATCTTCGGAGGTAAGGAATCTTGAGGCAGCGAGAGCTGGCTCTCGAAAGAGGGTTCGACAGCTACCCTCGAGTACCCGAGGGCAGAAATGACCTCGGGTTAGGACTTCGGTCCACCCCCAAAATCTCGAGGGGACAAAGGCCGGCTCACGAATGGGCTCGATAGCCCCCCTCGAGTACCCGAGGTCTGAGGAGACCTCGGATCGTCGACTCCAGTCCACTCCCCAGCCTCGAAGGGACAAAGGCTGGCCCTTTCGTGGGGTTCGACAGCCTCCCTCGAGAGCTCCAGCCCAATGGGCAAGAACACAGGTATGTCCCCAAGTTCAATATAATTACCTGTTCTTCCCCCTCGGCGTTCCACAAGGTAGGACTCCTCCTCCTGAGGATAGCATCGGATGACGAACCATCCGTCAAATCTTGAGGGAGCGAAGGCTGGCCCTTACATAGGGTTCGACAGCCGCCCTCGAGTACCTGAGGTCAGGAAGGGCCCATGGTTAACGAACTCAGGTCCACCCCCAAATCTTGAGGGAGCGAAGGCTGGCTCCACGAACGGAGTTCGACAGCCGCCCTCGAGTACGCGGTCAGGGATGTCCCGGGGGGGCCAGGCGCGTGCCCCTAGCTCGAGAACGAACTCTCGAGGTCCCCTGGGACATATCCGAGGCATAACCTAGGAATACCTAAGGATCTCTCCGCTGGGAAGCATCGAGCCACCAACTCTTATCGAATGGGGTTGGCACCTTGGTAATCCATATGGTCGTGCTTAGTAAGCCTTATGGTCTTACTTAAATGAGAACGCCTCCGGGCCACTAGTCGACCCCTATCGAACGGGGCACGAGTTCTCACTCGGATTTTTACCCGTACTGGGCACCATTTCTAATGGACTCATGCCCGAGAAAAGCTCACCGAGGACTTCGGGCTCGTCCTAACGAGGATAGCACGATGCTCTTCACCCCACAATCCGAACGCAAGGATCCGTGGGAAGGACGCTATGAGGTAGTGAAGGCCTAGCCATTCGAGGGCTCGCGGGCCCGACTACGCACGACACCCCTCGACGAAAGAGGGTCGAAAAACTCGTGACCTGGCAGACAGAGTTGACCTCTCGGGCGGGGCGCTCTGACTCCAGTTATGCTCGAGGGAGAGAAGGCTGGCCCTCGGTAGGGTTCAACAGCCGCCCTCGAACACTTCTCTTTTCAGGGAAAGGAACGAAATCGACCCCTCGATAGGGCGCCGCGTCTCCAGGTATCCTTAAGGAACCCCTCGATACAATATATCATAGCTCCCAGAGGAGTTCTTAATCACTCCTCTGGGGCCTCGGGGGCTACCCCCGTGGGGTGCGCTCGCGCGCACCCCACGGAGAATCGAACCTCTCACTAACCCTGCAGGCCAAGGACAAAACCTCCGGGTAATCCTTACTCCCTCCGAGAAAACGTATGTCATAGCCCCCAGAGGAGTTCTCAATCACTCCTCTGGGGCTACTGTCGGGTACGAAGGTAAGGGGTACCCTAAACCCTTCGTTAAATTAACGCTAAACATAGCAACCATTTTTAAGACAGGGACCCGCCCACTGCTCAAGTTAGTAAGGAAAGACCCATCACGTGAAGGCCCCTTGCACCGGCTACGGCAGCGAGTCATGGGCCGGCCCACCTCGACGCCGAATGACGGACGAGGGGTCATTCGAACGACCCCCCAGCTTCCACCTCGACATCGAATGACGGACCGAGGGTCGAACGAACGACCCCCCGGCTCCTACCTCAACACCGGGTGACGGACGAGGGGTCGAACGAACGACCCCTCATCCTCTACCTCGATCCCTCCAACTCCGCCTCTGCTCCGACCCTACCTCGATGACGAGCAACGGACCAAGGGGTCGAACGAACGACCCCGAACGGGAGGCTCGACCAGCCCAACTGCTCCCGGCATGGGTTAAAGTAAATCTACCTAACGCCATGTGCGCCCGCGTCCGTAGTCAAATCCAACAACTCTCCGTCAAGTCCCTGATTCCTGTCAACTGTGCCGCCACTGTCGCCACGACGCGAGTACGGACTCCAGCAGCACCCCTTGGAACGTGAACAGTACGGCCCTCGACGACGACTTCGGGGATACGGCAGAGCCACGCAGGGCTCGATCCGCCCCCCTCGACCGAGGGGCTCGACCCCTCCCTCCAACAACTCCAGTATGGGGCCCGTCCCATCCGCCCCGTCTCGTTTCAGCTGTGGGATTCGTGCCCGCCTGCGGAAGCTGTGCCACGACGTGCTGCGACGACTTCTACTACCGTCACGACCGGGAGCGCCAGAAGGACGGGAAGGCCATACCAGCACAGTGTACGCCGTCCCTTTGCCAACGCTGCTCTGAGGACACGCCGCCCATGCTACACAGTTAGGATCCTGTACCCTCGGACCTCCTCTTGGTCTATAAAAGGGGACGCCGAGGTAGAAGAAAGGACTCTGGGCTCTGGAGGGTCCGCTCTCTGAGTTTCCGGACGACTCCTCGTTCGGATTTCAGCCCCGATCATCACACCCCGCTACTTGAGCGACCCCTCGAGCATTCCACCCACCACCTAGGGCAGCACTGCTAGCCTTAGGCCGCAGCTCACTCTGAGCAAACCCGTGTAATTCAGCTTGTACCCCCTGTACGAGCACGTTTGGGTGCGAGATAATACAAGTCATCCTCCCCCGCTGGACGTAGGGCCTTCTTTGCCCGAACCAGGATAAACTTTGTGTCCATCTTGCATCACGTCTGAGAGAGAGAGCACGCGATATACAAATTTACTAGTTGGTGGTCTTGACCCCCGGGTCATAACACCGACAACAACTTTGATGTTATGTTGGCGGTTGTTGGATCTCTGCTTCCGGACTATCACATTCTGCCAAAGAACTTGTACGAGTCACATAAACTTCTTCGTGCACTTAAGATGTTGTATGAGCAAATCCATGCTTGTCCTAAGGGGTGCGTCCTATTTAGGAAACTGCACGAGAAAGCAACACACTGTCCAAAGTGCAACTCCTCTAGGTATCTGGTCGACCCTAGTGATGGCAATAAGTCACAACTTGGTATCCCCGTGAAGGTCCTACGGTACCTTCCTTTCTTACCGAGGATCCAACGGTTGTTCATGACAGAGGAGTCCGCGAAATAGATGACATGACACAAACTTGGCAAAAGATACAACCCGGACAAGATGGTACACCCATCTGATGGCGATGCATGGAAACATTTCGATGACATGCATCGTGGTAAAGCTAAGGAGGCTCGAAATGTACGTGTCGCGCTTACAACAGATGGGTTCAATCCTATGGAATGATGTCGGCCCCGTATACTTGTTGGCCCGTGTTCGTGATCCCCTCAATCTCCCCCCCCCCGGCATCTCGTTTCAACCCAAGAATGTATTCATGTCACTAATAATTCCTGGACACCCGGGGAATAAGATGAGTGTATTTATGGAGCCTCTCATTGATGAATTGATGTTTGCTTGGGAAAAAGGGGTACTAACATACGACCGAGCTACAAAGAAGAACTTCACGATGCATGTGTGGTACCAGTACTCCCTGCACGACTTTCTGGCGTATGGCATATTCTGCGCGTGGTGTGTTCACGAGAAGTTCCCATGCCCATTATGCAAGACAGCTGTACGGTTCTATCATCTAAAGAAGGGTGGCAAGTTTTCTTCGTTTGACCTACATCGTCAATTCCTCTCGCTTGACCATCCATTCAGACGAGATGTCAAGAACTTCAGGAAAGGGGTTCAAGTCACCGACCCTCCACCTCACATGATGACCGGTGCCGAGGTCCGTGCTGAGATAGAGGCTCTCAAAGATGATAAAGATACAGGTGGTTTTATTGGATATGGTTTGGAACATCAGTGGACTCATAAATCAGGCTTGACTAGGCTCCCTTATTTCGATGACATTCTTCTTCCACACAACATTGATGTAATGCACACAGAAAAGAATATCGCCGAGTCGCTTTTTGCAACACTCATGGACATAGAGAAGTCAAAGGACAACGTGAAAGCTAGATTGGACCTGGAAACGATTTGCGATAGACCAAAGCAAGTGATGAAGCCTCCTGGGCCCGGTAAGAAATGGTCAGGATGGCAGCAGTAGGTACTTGTCCTTTGTCTATTTTCATGTCCCTCGGACTTGTATTAGACTTAGACTTCAGTTAGACTTAGACTTGTGACATATTCATAGCTATGTGATGGATTATGGACTCTATGTGATGGATCTATGAACTCTATATGTGTATGTGATGTATTCTGGACTTATGGACGTTTGTGATGGATGTTTGTGATGTTATATGCGTATGATGAATTATGAATGATGGATGTGAGGATATGTATGTGATTTGAATGGTGGATGCGATATATATGTGACCGAGTGCAATTAGTTGCCGAGTGTAATTGCCATTGCACTCGGCAACTCTGGGAAACAACCCCAGTTTTCCATAGTTGCCGAGTACAATGGCAATTGCACTCAGCAACTAATTATTAATAAAAAAAAAATTAGTTGCCGAGTGCCAGCTCCTAGGCACTTGACAACTAAATAATTAGTTGCCGTGGCACTCGGCAACTAAATTTTGGCTGAAAAAATTAAAAAAAATAGTTGTCGAGTGACAGCTGGCTGACACTAGGCAACTAGTCCGTCAAGGTTGACGGCTCAATTTAGTTGTCGAGTGCCCAAAATCTGACACTCGATAACTAAATTAGTTGCCGACTCGGTTTTTACCGAGTACAAAAGGCTAGTTGCCTTTCGTAGTGACTGGAAGTAGAGCTTATTGTGGTTGATCATTAATCAACACATGCGAATTGCGACGATCCGAATCTGAAGGGTTCAGGGCAACAGATGGATGTTGGGTTTGGGCCTTTGTCAATGACAGTGGACCTTTAGACATATTGACAGCGGCCGCTCGAGCGTCACTGACAAAGGTTTCGCCAGCGCGCAAGCGCCCCCAGCCCCACCACCAAGCCCACACGGCCACAACCACGCATCACGCAACATTTCATCCCCAAAAATTCGGTTTTCGATTTTCAATTTTCGAAACCAAACGGAGCCGCAGGCAAGTACAACAGCCCTCGGCCTCCGGCCTCCCTCTCCCTGCGTCCTCTCCATCGAGCTGCTTCTGCTCGTCTCCTCCCACATCAACCCACGCAATTCGTCGGGAACCCTAGTGCCGGATCTCCGCGCCGGCGGCGGAAATGGCGAATCCCCTCGCGGGGCTGCAGGACCACGTCAAGCTCGCGCGGGACTACGCGCTCGAGGGCCTCTACGACACCTCCATCATCTTCTTCGATGGCGCCATCGCCCAGATCAACAAGTGAGCTTCCTAGAATCCCTGACCCCGGCGCCCCAGCTGCCCTATTACACCGTGGATTCGATGGCTATCAGGCCACTACGGCGAATTGGCGATCGGTCGTTGTGAATCGCGACTTCCAGCCCGCGCGGATCTGCGGGTTTGGCCGCACGGCAACGGTTTTCATTTCGGCTGCTGCTTTCAGTTGATTGTCAGTCGTAGTTTTTCTCTGTGGCGCTTTATGCTGAAACGCTGGTTTATGTTGTTAGGTCTATATCTATTTTTATTATGCGTTTTTTTTTTAAAGAGAAAAGAGACAAACATAATTTGGTTTTCATCCATATTAGGACAAATGATTCACATTCCTTTTCATTGTGTTCCATGTTATTAAAAGCCTATATAATGTCTCTTCCTTGTGTTTCATGTTATTATAAGGTTAATCTTAACCATACAGGCATCTAACTACTTTGGACGATGCTCTGGTTCGTACGAAATGGTTGAACTGCAAGAAAGCAATCTCTGAAGAAGTGGAAATTGTGAAACAGTTGGATGCTCAATTAAAGTCCCTTAAAGAAGCTCCTGGGGCGAGGCGCTCATCGTCACCTCCTATTCGCTCCAATAAATCATTTGTTTTCCAACCGTTGGACGAGTATCCAACATCTTCATCAGCACCCTTTGATGATCCTGATGTGTGGGCTCCACCAAGGGATACACCAACCCGAAGACCAACAAGAGGTCAATCTAGTGCAAGAAAATCCTCCCAAGATGGAGCCTGGGCACGTGGTTCAGCAAGGACTGGAACACCTAGCCGAAGTGCAAAACCTAATGGGAGTAAAGGAGGCTCTGCGGTTAAATCATCAGCTGCTTCTAACAGTTCCGTAAGGAAAGGAAAACCAAGTTCAAACAAGGCTGATTCTGCGGTAATTTCTATCAAATAAGAGTTTACATACCTAAATCTTTTTTTCAGAAAATATGATGTGTTTTCGTTCTAATTTCCATTCTGTACATTGGCATAGGCAAACAATCTGATGTAGTAGTAACTAGTTTTTTCCGGGAAGTATATCTATGTATCAATGTTCATAGTAGAAAACAATACCTTGATAAAAGCATCTAGAATATGCACTTCTTCTATGATTAGTTCTCATGCGTGTATACATTGCAGAACGTGTCTACCTCTTAAAATTAGTCACTTCTCAGTGTACACAGAATTTGAGCATACATATTTCTTTGGGTGTATTACTCAATCAATTGTCTATTGCTACTTACCCCAGTGCTTCCTAGAAGGTGGCTCTAGTTAAAGTGTAGAATTTTGACCCTCAATTGGTCATTAAAGACTAGTAGTTAATTTAATGGAATTCTGGCAAACATATATATTTTTTAAATTAAGATGAATATTCAACAGCATCGTCATCAGCATCTAGAATATGCACTTCTTTTATGATTAGTTCTCATGCGTGTATACATTGCAGAATGTGTCTACAGTCTACCTCTTAAAACTAGTCACTTCTCAGTGTACAGAATTTGAGCAAACATATTTCTTTGGGGGTATTGCTCAATCAATTGTCTATTGCCACTTACCCCTATGCTTCCTAGAAGGTGGCTCTAGTTAAAGTGTAGAATTTTGACCCTCAATTGGTCATTAAAGACTAGTAGTTAATTTAATGTAATTCTGGCAAACATATATATATTTTAAGATGAATATTCAACAGCATCGTCATCATCTATCCCTTCTGTACATGTGTCCAGGGAGGCTGCCAAGTATGCAGTCGTGATTAGCTGATTGTCTTGGTCTGGACCCAGATGCCTAGGCGCTGTGGTGGCAACCTGGGCCAGGTTACTCTAATGAGCAAATCTTGAAGATGAGATAACAATTCAACCAAATCACAACTTAAGCAAACAAACATAATGATGTCTGGTATATATGTTGATATACTAATTTACCATTTATCTCCTCTGTGCATGGATTGTCTGCATATCTTGTAGGCATAGTATGAATGTATGGTAGCATACTAGACAAGAATTGACCTTTTGATGGCAAAAGGATATAGCATAAAACTATTTGAAACAGTAGTGCCTATTATTAGGTTCTGAATCAGGATACTGAAATATGCATGTGTACAATCGTATCCCCTTGTTATCATCCTTATGCTAAGATAGGCAATTACCAGTAACTTGTTTTTTTTTTGAGCAAATTGTCAGTTACTGACTTGCTTCTAATGATACAGTTTTTGAAAAATCTTCTTTTTCCATTTTCTTTTCCAGAGTAGTGATGCTGAGGAAGGTAAGTCCAAGAAGGGTCAGTATGAAGGCCCAGATATGGACTTAGCTGCAATGCTTGAAAGAGATGTTCTGGATTCTACTCCAGGAGTAAGATGGGATGATATTGCTGGACTTAGTGAGGCCAAACGACTCCTCGAGGAGGCAGTTGTGCTTCCTCTCTGGATGCCTGAATATTTTCAGGTAATAGTCTATATTCTGCTATGCTGTTCCTTATTGGTTCAAACTTAGCACTGTAAAGTATCTGAAAGATGTTTATTTATTCTTGGCGTTAACAAATTTTGCAGGCGCATAGTGATAGGAATGATCTGGCATTACAACTATGTTTTTAGTGCTCTAGCATGGACATCGTCTAGATATGCACAATTACTAGTTTTATACCACTCTAGAAAATGTTTGCTTGGAACCCTCATTTTGAAATTTTGGCATGAAACTGGTGTTTGGTGTCATGGATGGTTTCTGGATACTTGTATTTGTTTTCTTAATTGTGATACCATTTTAGATCATGTTTTGCTTGACTGATCATGAAACCAACCAATCTTTTCTCTCTTGTAGCCTTTTTCATCCAATCTAAACTCTATCCATAGTGTCTAATTTTGTCCACTCTTTCTTATCAGGGGATTCGTCGACCTTGGAAAGGAGTTCTCATGTTTGGTCCACCAGGCACAGGAAAGACTCTTTTGGCAAAGGCAGTGGCTACAGAATGTGGAACAACGTTCTTTAATGTTTCCTCTGCAACATTGGCCTCTAAATGGCGCGGCGAGAGTGAGCGCATGGTTCGTGTTTTATTTGATCTTGCGAGGGCGTATGCTCCAAGTACAATTTTCATTGATGAAATTGACTCCTTATGCACGTCGCGTGGGTATGTGAAGTTAACTTTGCTAGTTGTTGTTCATGTCTTCAAGTCAATGAAAAATTCCTTAATATCAAACACCATAAACATGAATGTGCCATTCTGCTGGACAACAAAAACCGTACCTGTATTGCCAGTTAATGTATTTATCCATTTCTTTGTAAATATCAGAGCATCTGGTGAGCATGAGTCATCAAGAAGGGTGAAGTCTGAACTTCTAGTTCAAATTGATGGTGTAAACAATAGCTCCACCACTGAAGATGGTCAGCCAAAAATTGTTATGGTTCTGGCTGCTACGAATTTTCCATGGGATATTGATGAGGCACTGAGGTTGGCAAACTTTTTCTCACATTCACTTCATTTTAGGCCTACTTATGAGTCTGATACTTGAAAGATGCATAGGATGGTTCACATAAACCATACTTTAGCGGCTACTCCCATTTTAGGCATCCAGGCTTGATTGTGTCCCATGTTTGATCAGAGGCTACTCCCAATGCTGCCATGTGCCATGTCATATAAATAAAAGTATGTTAAACTTAGCTAATGCAAATCATCTAATTTGGTGATTTTTTTTCTTAGAACCTCAACTCAATTGATTGTTGCACATGTTGTATCCATGAGAATGAGCCCACAATGTGTACATGGTTTCCTAGTCTTGGATATCGAGCCCAAGTTGTCATGTCACCAAGTCATCCTATGCTGCACTCATTTAATGTCAGCACCACAATGCAATGTGCATAGCCTAATGATCTGCCTCTTACGAAATCATCAATCCATCTCCTTTGTGGCTCTCCTGTTGAGCTCATGGTTCGTCCCTTCCTGGCCTTTCGCAGGCTAGGTTGATCACCAGAGCCCATGGGACTTGTGGCCTAGGCCATGGCCACTCAGTCCTGTATTTATGTTATTTCTATTTTTCAATGTATCCAGTTACATTTGTTCTAAACAAAACAAAACCACTAATTACTCATCCCCGTTCGTTTTGTAATGCTTTACAATCCTTTGTGTCATTGTTTTTTTTATAATAGTAGACATGGCCGCAATTACATTTTGGTAATGCTTTATAATCCTTTGTATCCAGTTACATTTGTTCTAAACTAAACAAATCCACTAATTACATTTTGGTTCAATTATATCTAGCATTCTTTTTTTTTTATAATAGTAGACATGGCCGCAAATGAAAAGGCTATACACCCCCTCCAATTGCTTGGCTTCTCCCCAGATAGTTTTTTGTTGAAATTAGGTCGGGAGCTGACATCATGCATAACATAACATTTTTATGAACCATTGATATCCCTTTTTTTGGGCAACATTCATGTCTGATAGTTCCCTGTTTTATGTAGACACTAGAGACTATTTTATACTGGTTCAACAGAATTTTGCCTATACCTAGACTAGCAGCATTTTACCTGCTAGTTATCATTTACTCTAGATATTTATTTTTCACATGAAAACACATTTTTTTGTTTTTTATTATAATTTTTCACCTGGCTATTCCCATGTATGCTACTAGTATTGCCCATATACTTCTCTTCTTCCATATGCATCTACCACTTCCGATCCGAATTTCAGTTCTCTTTAGCTTTATCCTAAGTCATTTTTTTTCAACTTCGACCAAATTTATGGTAAAATGTATCAACATCTACAATATCAATTTTATTATCATAAAGTTCTCCATGAAATTTTTTTTTAGTAGTGCATTTATTCGAACTTGTAGATGTTAATACATTTTTCTAAAACTTTGGTCAAAGTTAGAGAAGTCTGACTTAGGAGAAGGAAAAGCGAACTATAATTTGGAATAGAGGAATATGTTACTACTGTTTACATTAATGTGCATTATGTTGGCTCTTAAATTGCCCAGGCGGAGGCTGGAGAAGCGTATTTATATTCCACTTCCAGATTTTGAAAGTAGAAAGGCACTTATCAACATTAATCTTAGAACAGTTCAGGTATGTGTTGGAGATATTTTTTTAGATCATCTTGTGATATCTTTATCCCCTTTCCGTTGTTTCATTTGAGTTTTTGTGAACAGATTGATTTTATCAGACATGCCATGATGCACATGTCAAAGTTGTTGCCACTTAATTTTCTGAAATCTCATGTACATGCCTGCATCATAACCAGTATATATGTTGGCCTGCATTTTTCTTTTTTGAATTTCTCATTTTCCTAATGATATGTAAATGACCTTGAAAATGGATACTTATCTAAGCACTACACTGGTGCTTTTTTTCGAACCAATTTGCTCACTACTATAATTCCATACATGTGGATTATCAATTATTGTGTCATATCTTCAGTGTCTTATTGTTATTGCTGTACCTTCTTTTATATCGACAGATATCTGCGGATGTTAACATCGATGAGGTTGCTCGGAAGACAGAAGGCTATAGTGGAGATGATCTGACAAATGTTTGCCGTGATGCTTCAATGAACGGTATGAGGCGCAAGATAGCAGGCAAGACCCGCGAGGAGATCAGGAACATGTCAAAGGACGATATAGCCAAGGACCCAGTGGCAATGTGTGACTTTGTGGAGGCTCTGGTGAAGGTCCAGAAGAGTGTCTCGCCTGCAGACATAGAAAAACATGAGAAGTGGATGACTGAGTTTGGGTCCGCCTGAGACCTAGGTCAACATTGTTTTGTGTGGTTGACACGGTATTTCGTAGCAATGTATCCGCTGGTGGTCTTGTTGCATAGACCATAGGCACGAACTATCTTGCCTATTTTCGGTGACGATAGGAGATAAGCTCACGATTATTTCAATTCTTTATATGTACATTTTGGCTGCGAAATGTGCCTCATTAATTAGTCGTGGCAACCATTGTCAGATGTTGATTGAACGTAACTGCAGCTCGGACTATATATTTCCAGATGCTTTCCTGTTTAGGCCCTGTTTGGATTGAAGGAATTTCATAGGAACCCAAACTCTTTACTTGGCTGACGTCACGTGGCGCTTGGAATGGATGAATGGAAGTCTCCTTTCGTGTAGAATTCTTGTACATAACTGTGTAAACAAAACATCTACTACTTCAAGTTCTTGGGAAAATTTCCTTGGTGTGAAGAAAGCGCTAACAATGTTTAGCTTCACCCCCACCTCTAATTTCTATGTTGTTTTACTGTCCTGTGCTTTGCATTCGTCAGTTACAAACACACTGCCATGTGCCATGCACCCGTCACGTTACATAAAAGCACTTCTACTATGGAACAGTACATCTCAGTTTTCAGTCGCTGCAGGGACCTCGAAGCAGCCAACAGCCAAGGCAGCAAAAGCACAACGGGCGGTCGTCTCTCGTCTGGAGCGGTGAGCTGCCGGTCTCAGGTCTGCGTCTGCTGATCTGCTGATGAAACAGCCAAACAAGACCGCCGTAACGAAAAGGCCAGATGATGCGGCTTTATTTAAATCCTCTGGTATCATGCTTCTGCTACACGTAATCCAGAGGCAGACGTGGATAGTGCCACTGTACCGGTTACAGCTAGGACTGCCCTGCCCTTTCGTGTGATTTCTCATGCTACAGGCGTAGTACAGCTACTACAGTAGTAGTACTGTACATGGCAAATAGTCCTCCTACTATGCTTGCCTGCCTCTGCCTGAATCCTGGTCCTGGACTCGTGGTACAGACTTCGTTTAGGAAAATCTCCCGAGCGGAAAAGAATGAGGATAAGCTGGTTGACCAGACAAAACACAAGAGTACAAAGTTAGAATCACACAAGTCACACAACCATTAAAAAAAATCTCCGTGCACGTTTCGTGCTTGCATTTTGTTTTACAAAAAGACAATAAAAAAAGCAGTCGTTGGTCAAGCTTTATCAGAAACAACAAAAATAAAAATGCAAAAAACGCCGTTGCCGGGGATCGAACCCGGGTCACCCGCGTGACAGGCGGGAATACTCACCACTATACTACAACGACCTTGTTGGTTTCGATCTTAATTAATCGTTTTTGTTAGAATAAAGCAATGCGGCATGTTGTTGGTCGGTATTCGGTAATGCCTGGTGCGAGTATGCGATGGCTGCACGGTTCGGTTTTAACATCCTTTTGCGATTTGGCGGCGACCTCAGTGGACTGCTTCAGTGCGCTAGACCATCGTTCCTGCAGTGCAAACTGCAAAGGCAAAGTAATGTAGGTAGCCACGCACTGCACAGCTCCAGAGTGCTGGACTGCTGGCGCAGGCCGGCTGCATCCAGCATGCATGCATGCATGCATAAGCCCTCGATGGATGCTAGGGCTAGCCAGCCATATACCGGCGGCACCGGCACCCAAGGATGCAAGAAGGTGCCCTGCTTCGGAAAGGCGCAACTACCACATTTAAATCAAGCCCCACGCTGCCACGCACACTCGTTCGTTGGACCGTGGTCTTTGGAAGTCAACGTTGCAGATATTTCGATCATGCTTCATGCTCATGCATGAGCAGCAGTTGCGCGTGCAGTCGTACGACAGCAATAGGAACGTAAAGACAGCATGAGCAGTGTTTCGGGTGATAGGACTTGAGCGAAGCAGAGAGAGACGGTCAGACGGACAGCAGAGTTCAAAAGGCAGCATCACCACATTCCACAGTAGTGAGGGCGAGGAGCCTGGCATGGCCCGCCACGCCCGCACGTTCAGGCTCCACCATGCGCCGGCACGCCCACGCCATGTGCGGATGCGCGCGCACGCGCGGCCGGGGACTGCGGATGGATGCGTGGCCTGATGAGCGGCTGAGCGTGGTGGCCTGAGTCAGGAAAAACTGAACACAAAGGGAGGGAGGGAGGGAGGAGGAGCGGACGATTCCAGTGTTTCTTTGAGTTTGACAGAATGCACCTGAATCCAGTGATAGCACAAAAAAAGTACTGTACGTACACATTGCTAAAGCACAGGTGCCAGATTTTTGCCTCCCAAGAGAACTTCTTCTCCGTATCCGCTCGTTCCCCCAAGGCCCCAGCAGGCCGGCAACCAGGACGCAGTCCTAACTGTCGGACACCGACGTTATTCTTCCATCGCCTGTGTCTAGATCGAAGGTGAGGACTGAGGAGAGGAGGGTCAAGAAACTGTGGTACAGAATCTGGTAGGGGACAAATAATGGGCAACCAAGTCAGCTGGCCAAGGACAGGCTATAGTTTGATGAGCAGCTTGCTAACTGCTTCGCGTACAGTAGTTCATCGATTCAGCTACACAGACAGTACGTGGCCAGCTGCTCGCCTATGCTATCATTAATTTGTTGGGATCTACTACGTACATCAATCCCGGCCTGCACACCCTTCGTGCATTAATGTATACCTTGATCTACCGATCGCCAAATAGTACTGTCTGGACACCCTTCGTGCATTAATGTATACCCTAAACCCTAAACCTCTAGCAGGCGCTGTCCGATCGTTGCTGCTTGGTTTGGGCCTGGCTGCTTGGGTGTTTGGGTCATAGGGGCTATTTTAGTTTGCCAAACCTCAAATTTTGAAACAGAAACGAAGCATTGGTCGCTACCAACTGTCATACCCAACCTGACAACGACACACAAATGTGCAATGAAGGCAAGAAAGCAATACTCTTTCTCCAGGAAATATGGTTTACCGTTTTACACATTTAATTTGCATCAAAACAACAACTGATTTTTTTTTGGTGCTTACTATGTAGCGATGTTAAATAGTTTTTGAGGTCAATCAAATGGCATTGCAGGTTGATGGAACAAGGGAACAAAATGGGTAGAGATTTGGATCGGAGAAAGCCAAGGCACTATAGGGTAGAGATTTGGATCGCGTGCTCCTCCTCCCCGCTGGTAACTATTTTCCTTTAGAACTTGTTCGGTAACTTCGGATTGAAGTCCTGGAATAATTTCTGAGTAAAATGGTTCACTAATTTATAAAACGTTATTGAAGTAGAGTAGTTTCTAGCCTCAATCCAAGATAACCGACATATCTTTTTGCTGGACGCCGTTCATATGCCTGCCTTTGTACGCAGTGAGAGAAGACAGAACACACGCTGTAGTGTACGTAGGACAATACGAGTGCATTCCTAGCTTCCCTTCTCGAGAGGTGGTACAACTTTGTAGGTGTAATCAGCGGTAAAGGCGGCAGTTTAATTAAGCTAAGACCATATGCTGAATGCGGTAGTAATTAAATCTAGTATTCGGGGAAGGAGAAGTAAAAATGTTGATATTATCTTTTTTATAAATCTCATTCAATTTTTTAAAAAAGTTTGATTATAGATGGCCATCGGGCCGTGCCGGCCCGGCCCGGTGGCATGTCGGGCCGTGCCGTGCCAGCCTGGCGTCGTGCCTCGACGGGCCGTCGTGCCTGACGGGCCGTGCCTGTGCCGTGCTCGTGCCTGGCCTTCGGCCCAAGGCACGGCCCGTGGGCCACCGTGCCGGCCCGTGAGCACGGCGTGCCGTGGGCGGCCCGAGAGCACGAGGGAGCCCTCGCCCGTGAGCGAGGCGGCCGCGCGGGAGGTGGCTGACTGGCGACGGCGGCCGCGGCTCCACCTCGAGATGCTCCGTCGCGCGCTTGTCCCGAGGCCAAGGTGCTCCGTCGACCGTCGCACGCTCGCCCAGGAGGTCAGCCGCGTCGCGCGCCCTTGAGGTGCTCCGCCCGCCGCGGATGGACGGCGCCGCGCGAGGTGCTCCGTGGTGGGGACTCGAGCCGCGAAGGAAAGGGCGCCGGGCGTCGGGCGGCGGCGTCGTCGCGAGTCGCGAGACTCGCGACTTCCAGCCTGGGAGCGGCGCGTGGGTGGTGGCCTGGTGGGTTGGGAATTAGGGTTGGGAAGGGAAGGATTGGGCTATTTGCTTGCTGTAAGTTTGCTGGGTTGTTAGTTTGTTGGGCCATTGAGGGGATGGGAACTGGAAATAGAGTTACTAAGCGGGGCCGTCACCGGGCCGCCTCTTTTTATCGGGTCGTGCCCGTGCCGTGCCTCAGGCCAGGGTGGCGGCCCAGGCACGGCCTGGTGCGTCGGGCCGGGCCGTGCTCGGGCTAGGCCAAAATGACGGGTCACGGGCCGGGCCATCGGGCCTCAGGCTGTATGGACAACTATAGGTTTGATTCATCTTAAATCTAGAATTAGATCTTTTTTAGAGAGTGACCCTGTACTAGTAGTACTAGCATGCAACTATGCAAGGCAGCAGCCGGCCGGCGGGGCTGGCCCAACATTGATGATCGAGCCGAGCCCGCGCCGTCGTGTTGCGCGCGCATCGATCGCAGATCCGCCGAACAAGCGCTCGTTTTTGGAGGCGAGGGCGTGAAGCGCGCGTATACATCTGCAGATGCATGCTGGCTGGCGGCTGCTGCCGCGCGGCGCGCCTCGACGTACTGTACTACGCGCGAAGCTAGCTGCGCCTGCGCAACCCGGCCACTTCCACCACATCACTGTCGGTGTATTATTACTTCTCGCTCCGTATTACTGATCGTAGTATTAATTAGCCTTTAAGTCAAATATTTATATTTTTTGCTCGTTAATTTAAAAAAGGCTCATCATGGCATAAGATTTTTGTTCTAGTTTTACTATACTAGCATAGAACACGCGCTCCGCTGCCTGCGCACATAGTACGCGTAAAAGAAAAGTAAAAAAGGAAAAAATGAAAAAAAGGGATAAAGAAAAAATATAAAGATAAAGAAAGAAAAGAAAGAAAAGAGGGGAAAAATAAAAAAAGATTATTTTGTAAAAAAGGGCAAAAATAAAAAATAAAAAAACACGTCTGCTATGGTGATTGGAACAGTATCTGAATGGCTGAGGAGCCGGCAATTCTTTATCTCGTCAACATTAAAAAGCTAATGAACCGTGCACAGTGAATCTTCTCGGGTGAACAGTGCTGGCACCAGTGATTCACCTGTAGCATGTGACGCGTGGGTAGGGTGGCTGAGCAGGAATTCATTCCTGGTTAAAGAGTATCTTTATATGTTGTATGAAACTATAATATTTAGCTTAGAACAAAGTTAGGTAATGTATAAAAATAACTGAGAGAATAGTTTACTACCACTCTGACTCGCGGTCACACATATATTAGAAACAGGAACAAATATTATTGTGAAGTTACTTATTATTATTATGAAAAAAGAACTATAGTTGGAGTCGCCGAAACTGTCCTAAAGTGTTGTGTCTGATTCCTCCGCCGAAACTGTTGTCGTAGCCAGAGTCTGAAGCCTACTTATGCGCACCACCATAAATTCTGTTTTAAGTTAGTCTTTGAATAACTGGCTAGCTAATGCTAGTTGCACTGGTACTGCAAAAGTAATGCACAGAAAAGGGAAATAAATATGAACTTTAAAATGCACCAATCGGTCTTGAGTTTGTTGGATAGAGAGTATGTCATACATGCATGCATGGGAATGCTTAGTTTCAGGGGCAAAACATTTGTCCCTGTCACATCGAATCTCCGTCTCTAGTTTCGTCTATTTAACATATACTAATTAAAAAAATAATTTATCAGCCGGAGACAATTTCACGAGACGAATCTTTTAAGCCTATTTAGTTCATGTTTTGACAATATTGTGCTACAGTAAACATTTGTTAATTATAGATTAACTTAGCTTAATAGAATCGTCTTGTTAAGTCCCGCGAGAGCATGTAATTAGTTTTATAAATAGTCTATTTTTAATACACTAAACTAGTGTCGAAAGATTTGATATGACACGACAAAACATTTGCCGCTCACTTAGCACTGCGCGTATGCTAGGCAGCCACCATCAGTACGTGATGAGGCACTGTTCATATTCATAGTACAACCATGTTACTGTTATGTGGTCACGGCTCACATCTTATTACACAGTATAGCTGGAGTGTCAGCGTCGTAGCATACGACACCTCACTGTGCAATGATACAATTAAATTAATTACAAATGGTCCATGCATCATCCGGCCAGTGGTAGCAAACAACAAAAAGAAGGACTCTGGAATAATTAATAATTATTATGTCATATGCTTATCTGCATGCTAATAGCACATGCATCTATATCAGCTGCCTAGAGCAATCTTAAAGTAGCTTGTGCACAGTTGCACAAAAATCTGTACTTCGATCCTAGTAGTTAGGATATACTGAACCCGTCTACAAAAGAATGTAGCTATGGAGTTATTTTGTTCCTCTCAAACTAGTTTAAGTTTGATTTTTTTTTGTGAAGTTTACTATGAAAATATATTCCATAATTAATATAATAATAATAATTTTGTATCATGAAAATTGTTAGTGCCTTTTATTTTAACGTTCACATTGTTTGACTTATTAAAAAAATAAGACTTATTTTTTTTCTTTTATGGACGGACTTGAGTGGAGTATTAATTTGATGGTGTACTTAAGTTCACATGCATGACACACTTGAGCAACAATTAATTGCGGATAGAGAGACTCGGATCTAGCTACTAGCTAATCACGGGTACTTGCTGCTGCTGCTGTTGCCTTTTTGCGGAATTGCATGCAGTGTAGCACTAGTGTGCAGTAGTACCCATTAATTCTTCTTGAACTGCAAGGTCACACTGATCACTGATCAGGTCACAAGTCACATGCTGAGCGTTGTCGATCTCGGCACACACAAGTTTGCAAGAGCAAGGACGGGAGGGGAGACACTATGCAGTCAGTCAGATGTACCCATTGCAATGGCTATGCAAGTATGCATGCTCCCTTCCGGCTTGCTTCCATATATCTATGGCCGATGGCTCCAGGGTCCAGGCCCCAGCAGGCCGGCAGCTGATCGAGAGGCGCAGGGCGCTGTTGGGGCCAGCGCGGAGGCAGGTAGGGCAGAGACCAGAGAGTGCTGCTGCTGCCAATGCCATGCGACGCCAATCGAAAGGCAAAGGTATAAAGGCGGCCTCCCCGGCCCATAATAAATGTGGCACAGTGGCGTTGCATGCATTCGACCCTGCACAGCCGCTGAATATTCCCTGCCGCCACGGAGCATTAACAGCCAGAGAGAGGTTTTTTTTTTTTTTGAATGGAGGACAAGTTACGACTACCACCGCTGCCTGTCCACTGTCCAGTGTGGAGTACTGTACGTGGTGCACCCCATCCTTCTGGCTTCTGCTGCAGGGATAGATCTCATAGATAGATGCATTGCAAAGACATCGATCGGCACCCTGGGCCAGCCGCAGCGCAAGCTGCAAGCACAAGCACTGCACCGCTAGCGCTAGTGCACCAGAGACCATCTAGCAGCATGCATTGCAGGCTCCAGCAAGCGTGCCCAATGGGGGCTATCCATCGGAGCACCAGGCGCTGCACACAAGGAGAGAGAGAGAGAGAGACGAAGTAAAACATGCATGCATGTGATGTCAAACACTACAGTGGTACATGCATGCCTGCCGCCTTCAAGCTAGCTAGAGCTGCCATGCATGGATGCATGTGTTTTGATTTGTGCAAGGCCGGCCGGCCGGATCCCCCGTCTCATGGATCTTATCCCTTGTTGTTTCAGTACACGTACTGTGGTACCGGCGGCAGCCGGGAGCGGCAGGGGATTCTTCATTATATTCCTTCTGCTGTGCTGTGAGGGTTTAGAACGAAGGGGAATATACATGCTCTAATGCCAATTATTGATTGAGGTGGTGCATTAAACACACATCCGATCTAGCTACAATAGTACTCCCTCCATTTCAAATTGTATATCATTTCAAGAATCTTACAAAGTCAAAACATTTTAAGTTTGACCAAAGATTTATAGAGAGAAACATAAAGATTTATGACATCAAATAGATATAGTATGAAAATATAACTAATAAAGAATCTAATGATACTTAGTTAGTATCAAATATGTTATTATTATATTATATAAATTTGGTCAAACTTTATAAACTTTGACTCTCTAATTAAAATTCTTGGAATGATTTATAATTTGGGATGGAGGAAGTATGAGGTGTACATTACATTGAGTGAGCCATACGCGCGTGGCGTGGGGATGGAGAGTTTGGTATGTAGCATCACGTACTATACTCTTTTCTTGTTAATTTGAAAACCCATCAATTGAGGAGCTGCAACTGCTGCTATGTAAGAGCAAATATATATAATAGTAGTCTGTAAGCTGCCTAATTACCGACATAGAGGAGAGGAGAGAAGAGAGTGGAAGCGGTTGTAAACTCATAGCCCTTAAACATAAGAACCAAGACAAGTTTGTAAGAGAAACAAGTGAAAAGGTTACTATCATATATGAGTGGGCTAAAAGAAGACTGCAAATAAACCTTACTGTCAACAATTAGTTGTATTATTAATATTGCTCTAAAGCTAATGTGTGCCCGCTGTTGTGCCATGTACATTTAAATATTATAATATAGTTTTTTTTGTGAGACATTATATAATATAGTTATATATCACAAGTACAATATTAATGTTCTCTTGGATTGCAAATAATGTATGTGGGCACAAGGATTAATACAAGCAGATAAGTGAAGTGTTCATGGGCGCTACGAAGGAGGAGGAGCACAACACAAACAGATATGCTAGCTCCCTCCGTCACAAAACTTATATGTGTTTTAGGATTCAAAATTTGTCCAAGAAAATTAATGTTTTAGAGCATCTCTAGCTAAGAGATTAACTAAAAACACTAGCCAAATTTACTGATTTAGTTACTCTTTAGATAATACTAAGTACTTCAACAAATTCTGTAAAACGAAGAGACTGGATGTCAGATAGGCTATCAAAAAGTAGAGAGTGAATGTGGCTGGATGAAGAGCTAGTAAATTTGATTTATAGTGTTTGTTGAAGATGGGTTTCCTTTAATAAGTGCTAAATTTACCTTTAGAAAACGATTGGCTAATCTCTTAAAGATGTACTTATTAGCTCAATCTTGGAGCTCAGATGAGCTTGAGAATGTGGTCTACATGTCTCCATTCATTCCTTTTAATTAGTGTTTTATTTCTAAATTAACATAGATCACCTTCAATGAATATAATAGGGATTCATGAGTACTTTTTCAATTGAGCACTAATCTATCCTGAAAATCCTAAAATATTTTTTTTGGGAGAGGAGGGGGGGGGGGGGGTCGGAGGGAGTAATGATTAAACACCCAAAAGGCACTAAATTATAAGAGGAAGCCAACATAGATGCACTTTTGAGTTCCAGCTAAACACCAATATATAGTGGACAAGAGTAAAGTAGTAGACAATAACAAGAAGCAAGGATAAAAACAGAGACGACACACATGACGAATTGTAACTGATGCATTCCAGGCTTAAGACGACTTTAGTCTTCCTCAACTGCTTACATATATACGACTAACAATGTTGCTCAAGAAGACTGTTGGGCCGGGGTCGATGCCTAGCGACATCACAGAACGAGCTACGCCAAGAATGCGTCACTTACAGCTTCTTAATACATACCAGAGAAAAAGGCCAGCAAATTTTAAACAAAAGAACAAGAGAGGAAGGAAATATATAAAAGACAATGTTCCAGGATCGGATCGAGAACTATAATAGTAAAACTAAGAAAAATCTAGGATACCTAGCAAGAGACATGTATATATCTCGGACCATGACGCCTCAATTCCCCACGCGCTCATCACACCTCACACCTCAGCTGCCTCCATGCATGCTCCGCGCGCACAGCTCGCAGCAAAAGCATGCAGCTAGCAGCAGTGGTGCGAGAGCTCAATGCGAGCTGCTCGCCGGCCGACCTCGCCTGTCTGTTGTGAGACTTGTTCGCTCCGGCTGCTCCCTTGGATCCCCAAATGCTGGCCAGGTTGCAACTGGAGCAGCAGCAGAAGAAGAGGCGACGGTGCTCATCAGCTCCATTGGGACAGCGAGGAGAGCAAGAAGAAGAGGCATTTTTCTTGAATAGCTATAGTTTAGTGCGAGGGTGAGGAGTAGAAGAAGACAATAGCTAGAGAAAAGGGTTGGTGTACATTTTTATACTACACGTACACACACACAGAGAGAGAGAGAGAGAGAGAGAGAGAGAGAGGTGGTACAGCAGGTAGGTACTACAAAGTGTTATTATACTGTCTACAAAGTGTTATACTGGAGAGCAAGCCTGACAAAGTCTACACCTTCCCGAGCAGGAGCATTGATTCATTCATTCTGTTGTGGCGTTACACTTACACAGTGTTATACTACTACTAACGTATTACAGACTACAGTATAAGTGCATAGTCTTGTCTTGGGCTCTTGGCACATGCATGCACACACAGAGAGAGAATCCAAGATACATTTTCCCTCTACTATGCTAATTCTGCATATATACACCTGTAGAGCAGCATGTACGTTCATGTACTCCAGTGCAGTGCTATAGAATTGCTGCATACGTATACTGTTTTTTTCCCCTTTGGTAGTAACCGGCCGTTGGCGTTTCTTCAGTCATCTAGCTATGATAACAGAGGGACAAAATGGAACAAGATTAGGGTTTTTGGAATGTTGCAGCAAGTGAATGTGTGTGTGCAGGCCCACAGACTTCACGGAGGGATGATGGGTTTGTGGGGGAAATGCAAGACGTACGCATCGACACGAGCTCCGAGACATGTACCTTGGGGTCAGCGAAAATAAAAACCGCCCATTATTCGTTCTCTATGCGGCTAGTCCAAAGGGATCTGAGGCCGGAGTACTCGCTATCCTCGTTTTTAATTTTCAGCATGTTTTGTACAAACTGTATGTTACTACAGTACATCGGCATGTGAAAGAATTGACCACGTACAGTTGCATGAATATAATGAGGAAAACGACACGATTACTGAGCGAGGGGCCTGAATTGGCTTCAAGTGACTGCACTGGTTAGCTGCCTCCGTGTTAATTCAGTACTTCGAGACTTTCTTTGGAAGTTGTCATGTTTCAGATTCATCTGAATCCATACGGAGTATATATTAAAATAGATTGAGATATAATTTAGTTTAAGTTCTATTGCAAAATCTATCCTAACATATATAAATTGATGTACATTCGATCATATCCAAACAAGGTCTTCGATAATTTTGATGGCTCTTTTTACAGCAATAATAATTTAATTAACCTGTGAGTCACATGACAAAACAATAATTACTTTCTGAGTTTACCATGTACGTATTCAAAATAATGATCGATCTGACTCGATCGGGTATAGAAATCAGTATTCTCCTATAACTAACGCCGTTTGATAAGTAATACTACTGAAATTCCAGCATCGTTTTATGTAAAAAAAAAATGAATCATCGTTAGTGGGTCATTCAACCCGGAACTAGCCTAGCCTATCTAGCTGGAAAGTGTGAAGTCGTCTACCCATGCCTCGGCACAGCACTACAGCAGACTGCCTACATATGTAGATGGAGTTAACAATAAGTAAGCAATCATGATTATATATACAAGCACTGTCTGTCCAGACACAGCCAGGCCCAGGTGGAGCACTAGGTTCTTTCAGTTTTTTTATAGCCTACTCATATAGTAATTGCTTCTTCATAATTAATACATGATCCACATGTCTCTCTCACAACTTTCTTTGGTTCTTGTACCCAAGCTGACTGTAAGCTTAGACCAGTCTCAATGCAAGATTTCATCTCCTAGTTTCCAAAAGAATGAAATAAAATATGAAACATATCTTTTTTTTCAATGTATAGTTTCATAATATAATTTCATAATTATTTTAGCTTTATTTTTTGGTCCCACCATCTCTCTTTTCTCTCTCCCCACCACCCACCTGTTCGTCAACAAGCAAGTGGCCGCGAGCTCTGGAAAAAAGCAGAGCACCGCATGCCACATACCACATGCTAGCTTCCAGATGCAAGGCATATCGCGGACGCAAGCCTCACCGCCGGCGTCCTGGCGGCCGCGCTCGAGGTTCACGCAGCAAGCTTTGTTGGCAGCTACGAACGGGCCGAGGCGAACGCGGAAGATGATGGCACGGACGCGAGCTCCACGGCGGCGAGCTTCATGGGCAGCGGAGCGGAGCGCACGGCCTGCGACTATGGCAGCGGCGGAGCTCTCTCTTCTTCCCTCTTCTTTCCTCCCACAAGTCTCTGTCTTTCCTCTCTTCTTCCCTCTTCCCCGTGTGGACGTCGAGATCCGACAAGGAGGCAGAGCAGGGCGGTAGAGCCCACGCCCGGCGAGCCGCCACCGCCACCGCGCATGGCCGCCAAGGAGCCCGCGCCGCAGCGACCGGCGTCCCGGGGCGGACCTCGTGCCTGCGGCAGATCTCGCGCCGCGACTGGGTCTCGCGGCGGCCGGCGAGGAGGAGCCGCGACCGGCGTCCCGCGGCGGACCTCTCGCCTGCGGCGGATCCCGCGCCCGCGAGTGGCGTCTCGCGGCGGCCGGCGAGGAGGAGCCGCGACCGACGTCCGCGGCGGACCTCGCGCTCGCGACCGGCGTCCGGCGACGCGTCGCGCTCGGCATCCCGCGGCGCTCGCGCAAGGAGGAGCCGGCCACCGGCGTCCCGCGGCGCTCGTGCGAGGCGGAGCAGCGACCGGCGTCAGCGCCCTGCGATGAAACTCTGGAAAGTGCTTTCACGGCGTTTCCAATGTTTTGGAAACAGTGCGGATACGTTTCATGACGATGAAACGAATCCCTTCTCTCTCATATAAGTTTCATACAAAAAGCTAATGAGACATCCAATTAAATATACATGAAATCTCTCATGAAACCCTATTGAGACTGACCTTACAGCCCACCTTTCTTCTCTCTCATCTCCTCTCTCCTTGTAAGATCGAGATGACGGACTATAGGGAGGTGAATAGTCTTTTCTAAAACTTAAACGCTTCGGTTAACCAAATCAAATGCGGAATTAAAACTATCGGTCTAGCCAAGACTACACCCCTCTATCTATTACTCTAGCACCTAACAAAGTATACTAATTGGACTTACTAAGGTGCCAAGCTAGAAAGCTCATCTAAATAAGTCTAGGTTGTAAGGTCACACAAACCTAAGCAACTAATACTCTAAGCACAAAGGGAGCTCCTACACATAGTAGTAAGCAAAGCACAAAGCACCTAAGCTCACTAGCAATGCTCTCTAGCAAGACTACACAAGTCAACTAGAGAGCTCAACTTACTTAGCTACACAAACTAAGCAATGTGACTAACAAAGCTACACAAGCCAATTAGCCACTCAAGATCTACTTCTATGCGACACAAGCTAGAAGGTAACTAAGCTAGCTACACAAGCTAAACTAGTTACAAGAGCAACAACTAAACACTAGCACAAGTATGAATAAGTAAATACAAACTAGTGATTTGGAGAATGCAAACCACCGAGAAGATGTACAAGGTTGACACGGTGATTTTTCTCTCGAGGTTCACTTGGTCGCCACCAAACTAGTCCCCGTTGTATCAGCTCACTCACTTGGAGGTTTACGACTTTTTACAGGCCTCACTGCCTAACCCCCTCAAGGGTTGCCGTCTAACCAACACAAGATGAGAGCACTCAACGATACCTTCAACTAGAGTTGCTCTTCGCGATCTCCCGCGGGGCGAGCACAACACCCCTCACAAGCACTTCTCCGGAGCGCCACAGAATCTTCTTGCGCGCTTCGACGCAGCCTCAAGCCACCAAGCCGTCTAGGAGGTGGCAACCTTCAAGAGTAACAAGCACACCGGCTTGCAATACGATCACCTAGTGCCACACGATGCAATCTCTCAAAGCAACACACTAGAAATCGCTCTCTCACTCAATCGGATGAACATTATCGAGTATGAGTGAGTTAGAGGGCTCCCAAACCAAGCACACTAGAGGCAACAAATGCCCAAGATGCTCAACCAGCCCCAAGGGCCGGCCATGATCTATTTATAGGCTAGCCAAACAAACTAGCCGTTTTCCCCTTTCACTGGGCTTCCTGCAGAGGGTCCGGACGCACGCAACAGTGCGGGTCCGGACCATGCAGCCTGCGTCCGGACTCGCTGCTGTTAGAGAGAGCCGTTGGCGCACTACGTCGATCGCCGCCACGTGCCTCTGGACGCGTGCAACAGTGCCGCACCGGACCAACAACCTGCGTCCGGACCTCCACTCCAGAGAGCGCCAGACACCAGACGCGCGTCCGGATCCCTGCGTCCGGACCGCATACAACGTCCGAACCTTCACTCCAAGCGGTTACAGAGAGCTCCAACCTCTGGACGCTGCGTCCGGAGTTCACCGTACGGACGACGAACAACGTCCGGATCACCTCTGTCAGCATAGCGCAGTTAGAGGGGGTGGCATCCGGACGCATAGCCAATGGTCCGGACCGCCCGAACCCCCTGCGTCCGGACTCACAGACTCGGCCGAGACCTAGGGTTTGGTTCCAGACCCAAACGCAATGGTCCGGACCCCCTAGGCACTTGCGTCCGGAGCTCGGTTTTCAGCCAAGACGCCTCCGCACTTCTTCCTTTGTTTCTCAAGTGCTAACACAAATGTGTTCATCATCTTGTGCATGCGTGTTAACATTTTCACAATCATTTTCAAAGCATTTTCACTTGCTTCTCACCACGCCACTCGATCCTAATACATCGCAAAGTTAGATTGCTCACGGTGGCACTAGATAACCGATATGCAAACAAGTTTGCTCCTCTTGATAGTACGGCTATCTATCCTAAACCCGGTCATAATCTTCTCTACACACCTATGACCGGTGAAATGAAATGTCCTATGGTTATACCTTTGCCTTGCGTATTCCATTCCATCTCCTTCTCCAATGTTGATGCAACACATGCACCAACCATTTGTCAAATGATATGATCCACTCCATATCATCACATGACCGTGTTGGTTCATCGATCTTGACCTCACTTGCTCTTCACCGTTGCCTTGGTCCATCGGTGCCAAGCATCACCCGCTTGCCCTTCACACTTGCAACCGGTCCATCAAGTCAAGCCTCATCTTGATCTTCTCCACCTTGATCACATGACTCCATGTCATGTCTTATGTGCAATAAGCTCCTTCATCACACAATCACATATGAACTAATCTCCTGTGTATATATCACTTAAACACATATTAGTTCACCTAAGTTGTAACTCAATTACCAAAATCACATAGGAACTCTCAATCTCCCCCTTTTTGGTAATTGATGACAACTCTACAAAGATATAGAAATTAAGATCATTTTTGGACATTATGCCATTTATCCATCATTTAAGCTCTATAACAAGATTTGGATAAATGTCACAAAATCCGACTTGGTAGTGATAGCTCCCCCTACATGTGTGCTCAACAAGATTTGTTTTAAGCCTTGCACACATGCATAAATAGGAGTTTTGGGAGTGCTAGCACTACTAAGTGATGCTAAGGGTTATAGGATAAACCTTTGAAGATACTCATTGTAGTTCTATTTGAAGTTCATCCTTAGCACCACCATGGTTAGCTAGATATCACAAAACACTAGAAACCTCGTGAGATCAACATTATAAGCACGGTTTCTAGATACCACTTGAAAGAACAAAATATCTAGCTCACCAACCTATGCATGCTAGTTACAAATCATCATTCAAGTCCTATAACTAGCATACACCACACAAGCATGCATATAAAGATAATACTTATGCAATATGCAAGCAATCACATGAATATGCACATATCAAATCCAATATAATCAATCAAGTTCATGAGCTTGCTCCCCCTACTTGTGTGCATCTCTTAGTCATCTCTTAGTCCAAGACTTTGATCATTTGATCTTGTTCCCTTATCCATGTCCATGTCTCTTTCCCTTAGTGCATGTCCATTCACTAATATATCTTTGTTCACTAATCTCTCCCTCTTTGTCATCAATTTTCATAAAAGGTATGCTCAGATTGATACAAAGGTTGCACTAGGGTAGATGGTTGATACTTTTTGATGGACACTAACACATTTGTATTGGAATGACTCTATGTGTAAGATCATTGACCATTATACCAATGAGTAGGGCAACTCCCTTTTGGTCAAAGCAATTGTCATCCAAATAAGCTTTGTAAGTAAGAGAACTTTGATTTGATCACTTAAAGTTGAGGATCACTTGTTAGCTTTGTAGGATATCACTTGTGAGATTACCACTTGTAGAATTATTTGAATTAACTCAATGTGGATCATCACAAGTATGCTAGAACTAGACATCTTTTGCAAGTACCAATATGAAAGTTGATACTCTTTGAAAGATTAGCATAAGTCTAGATACCATGTGTAGGTTACATCTTGATATCCATTTGCATAATTGTCTTGTGCTTGAACTAGATTCATCTTCATGAGTTTCTATGTTAGACTTGAACTAATATGAATAGCATAAGCTTTCAAGTTCGGTTTAAACCCTCTCTAAGCTTGTTCACACGCATTAAGCGGTTATCTTATAGAGGTTGTACTTGTCACTTATACAATCCATGAATAGATCAAGTACTTGGGTTTACTAGCTCATGAACAAACTCATATACTACCACTAGATCAAACAACTCAATCAAGCTATAGTGGTAGGCTATAAGCATAAAATTTATTTGATTTTCAATGAATGATCACTATGTATGACTATATGCACTAAACATGTCCTAAGCAATAATGTATGCATATGTCAAACAATTTCACCTTTGCTATGTTGGAGTAGAGGATAGTCATATAGATTTCATCTCCAATTAGCAATTTGAAGTTCATTAAGAACATGGTGAAGACCACTGAATACAACTTGGAATGTTAATCTTCACCCATATGATTAGAGTCCCACTAATGATCAAGTGCACTTTCTTGTTGTGGTTGACTTGCTTCTTTTTTGATCTTTGCTTGCATGAGAGAATACCAAATGATATACCACTTGTAGAAGGTGATACCACTTGAAAGTTAAGATCATGAATCTCTCTTGGGTGTTGCTTGCTTTCTTTTGATCAATCCTATTGATAGCTTTCAACTAAGCATCTCCAAATGATCCCTAGATCACCACTTCCATGTTAGCCTTCCAAGTAACATTCTTGGTTTACCTACAAAAGGCGGCAAGCCCCTACAAAAGGGAGAAGTGACCTCTCTCCAAGAACCATCCTTGACACTCACTTGAAATTGTTTTGTTTGATTGATCTTCATCTTGAGTACTAAACATGTGCCAAATACACTCCACAGTAAAATGGCCTCGTACTCATTGCTAACATAGGTACCTCAATCACTGATAAGCATGATTCCAACTTGAGGACTTTTCAATCTAAGGGACTCTAAGTCAATCCAATATTTGTCACTTTTCTAGCAGATTCTGTACCCTTCAAAGAATATATCATATCTTCCAAAGTACATATCCAATGACCAGGAAATTTGGTGGAGATGTGCTTCACTAAGTCATCTAGCAGCCATAAAAATTTGAGCTTCATTGGACTTCTAGATTGCTACCAGATTTCACATCGTCCTACATAGGTATATGCTGAAAACTGCTGCACATGTGTTGACAAGATCCACTCCAAAACTGAAGTATCCCTTATCCACTAATCATGAAACTTTCACAGCAACTCATACTATAAGTGTAGATCATGCACACCAAATTTTAAGACAATCCAAATAGATTTGATCTCTCAAACATGGCTATGATCACAACTAGCTCAGTTTTTGAATATTGACAAGAGTTGAGCAAAATGAGCTATGCTTCTTCAAATTGAACCAAACTTGAATTTAATTTGTTTTAATACTATCTCAAGACTTATATCCATTCAATCCACTTACTAAAACAAGTCTCTTGATCATACTCATTCAAATGAACTCAAACTTGATCACTAAGCAATTATTCCATTCAATCATCTTATAGCAAGCAACTAGTGCACATTTATATCCAATTCAGACAACTCATATACACTATGTGTATATCCAATTAAAGCATCTTATATACACCCAAATGAACTTGATCAATCAAGAAATATACCTTAGTAGATCATGATCAATCCATTAGCAAGCTTCAACTTGAATATTTGCAAGCCATCAAATAATTCAATCAACCACCACAACTTGATTATGCACTTGTATGTTGTAGCATTTGGACTTCATTTTTTGACATGGCATTGAGATAAGGATAGCACTAAACTTCATTACTTGACTCAATCATATGATATATAATATGAAACTCATTGAACCAAGCCTCCAATGCCAATGGTACCTACACACATTCATCCATTTGTTGATGGTACCCAAACTAGTTTGGGTCCTCTCAAGTTAGGAGCAACATACTTAGGAAAAGCCTTAGTATGAATAGCGGGATGTTTTGCAATAGCAACCATAGAGGTACCACTACCATCCTTTCTAAGCATATGATCATCATCAATGGAAATAAGCTTAGAAGTCATACCTAGGGGACATGAATTAGCCATGTGTCCCCTTTCCGATATGAGTAGCACACTCTCTTTGCTTGAGCCTTATCTTACTTGCTCATAGTGTGCTTCTCATTGTCTTGCCTCTTTTCTTTTGCTTGAATCTTCATCTCAAGCTTGGTAGGACACTTCGAGGCAAAGTGTCCCATATCTTCACACTTGAAGCACTTGATGTAAGCCAAATGATTCTTCTCTTAATCTTTGCTCATCATAATCTTGTTGGCATCATGGGTAGGAGTTGGATGCCTTGCTCTTGCTTTGACACCTCTTATTGTTTTCCTCTTCTTTGTCATCCCCGAATCACCATCTTGATGGTTGATCTTGTATTGCACTTGGGGCTTGACTTGTGGCTTAGCTTGAGCATTCTTGGTTGGACAAATATTTGCAAAATGTCCCATCCCATGGCACTTGAAGCACATGAGATGAGTTAGCTTTTTATGTTCTTGCTTCTTCTCTTTCTTGCCCTTGCCCTTGTGGAAACCAATTCCACTCTTGTCACCATGTCTTCTTTGATTGTTCATCATGTGATCAAAGGTGACCTTGGAAGTGTAACACCTCTCTAGCTTGTTGTTTATGTTCTTCAATTCACTTTTGAGATCATTGTTCTTCTTCAAAAGGTTAGTCTCACAAGACATAGAAGTAGAACAAGCATCTATATTTGAAGAACATGGCATATTAATTAAATCATCACAAGAGGTGGATACATTCTTCTTCCATACATCACGAGGGTTAGCAACAACATGTGATTGATCATTTGACCCAAGTGATGAGCTCTCTTCATTTTTAAGATTTAGCAATTCATTTATTAGAGAGCCATGTTTGTGAACTAAATCCTCATGAGACACACGAAGCTCCTCATGATCAAGTTTTAGTTCTTCATGTGAAGATTTAAGAACATCAAGTAAGTGCTTATGTTCTTCACATGAGGTCTTTAGAAGTTAGTTTTCATCTTTTAGTTTCTTTATTTTGTTTAACTCACTAGCTAAAGCCTTTGAGAGTTTGCACACAAGCTCAAAGTTAGGGTCATCATAATCTACAATCATATTACCAATTGATACCTTAGAGTCACATTGTGATGAGGTAGAAGAGCTTGTGGAAGCATCACTCTCATAGCCCGATGCATCATCATTATCATCATCATCATCATCAAGTGTGCTTGGAGTAGCATCATCAATTGCAACACTTGATGTTGGGCCTTCATCATTCTTGTCAAGTGATTTCTTGATAGATAGATCATCTTCATCATCACTTAAACATGAGGTGGAGCAATCTTCCACAACCACCAAGTTGTGGTCATGCTCAACATCCTCATGTGCCACCAACTTGGACACATCATCATCAATGTTTGACACCGTCTCATATGTTTAAATGAGATAGGTCCAAATCTCATGAGCGCTCTTCATGTCCATAATCTCACCAAAGATGTTATCTTTCATAGAATGGTAGAGAATGTTAGTAGCTTGGCAATCGAGATGTAAGCACTTCTTTTGTGCTTGAGTTGCATCCTTTCTCTCAATTTCACAAGAGAGCCCCACATCTACGATCCACCACATTTGGGGAGAAATAAACTTAAAGTTGCATATCAACCAATTTCTCCACCATACAAAGTGTGCGCCATCAAAAATGTGTGGACACTCAACATCTAGCCCATAAGTCGCCATCCTCTCGGGTCGGTAAAGACCACAAATGAGAGACCAAGCTCTGATACCACTTGTAGGGTCGAGATGGCGGACTAGAGGGGGGGGTGAATAGTCTTTTCTAACACTTAAATGCTCCGGCTAACCAAATCAAATGCGAAATTAAAACTATCGGTCTAGCCAAGACTACACCCCTCTATCTATTACTCTAGCACCTAGCAAAGTATACTAATTGGGCTTACTAAGGTGCCAAGCTAGGAAGCTCACCTAAACAAGTCTAGGTTGTAAGGTCACACAAACCTAAGCAACTAGTACTCTAAGCACAAAGGGAGCTCCTACACATAGTAGTAAGCAAAGCACAAAGCACCTAAGCTCACTAGCAATGCTCTCTAGCAAGACTACACAAGTCAACTAGAGAGCTCAACTTACTTAGCTACACAAACTAAGCAATGTGACTAACAAAGCTACACAAGCCAATTAGCCACTCAAGATCTACTTCTATGCTACACAAGCTAGAAGGTAACTAAGCTAGCTACACAAGCTAAACTAGTTACAAGAGCAACAACTAAACACTAGCACAAGTATGAATAAGTAAATACAAGCTAGTGATTTGGAGAATGCAAACCACCGAGAAGATGTACAAGGTTGACACGGTGATTTTTCTCCCGAGGTTCACTTGGTCGCCACCAAGCTAGTCCCCGTTGTATCGGCTCACTCACTTGGAGGTTTACAACTTTTTACAGGCCTTACTGCCTAACCCCCTCAAGGGTTGCCGCCTAACCAACACAAGATGAGGGCACTCAATGATACCTTCAACTAGAGTTGCTCTTCGCGATCTCCCGCGAGGCGAGCACAACACCCCTCACAAGCACTTCTCCGGAGCGCCGCAGAATCTTCTTGCGCGCTTCGACGGAGCCTCAAGCCACCAAGCCATCTAGGAGGTGGCAACCTTCAAGAGTAACAAGCACACCAGCTTGCAACACGATCACCTAGTGCCACACGATGCAATCTCTCAAAGCAACGCACTAGAAATCGCTCTCTCACTCAATCGGATGAACACTATCGAGTATGAGTGAATTAGAGGGCTCCCAAACAAAGCACACTAGAGGCAACAAATGCCCAAGGTGCTCAACCAGCCCCAAGGGTCGGCCATGGTCTATTTATAGGCTAGCTAAACAAACTAGCCGTTTTCCCCTTTCACTGGGCTTCCTGCAGAGGGTCCGGACGCACGCAACAGTGCGAGTCCGGACCATGCAGCCTGCGTCCGGACTCGCTGCCGTTAGAGAGAGTCATTGGCGCACTGCGTCGATCGCCGCCACGTACCTTCGGACGCGTGCAAGAGTGCCGCACCGGACCAACAACCTGCGTCCGGACCTCCACTCCAGAGAGCGCCAGACACCGGACGCGCGTCTGGATCCCTGCGTCCGGACCGCATACAGCGTCCGGACCTTCACTCCGAGCGGTTAGAGAGAGCTCCAACCTCCGGACGCTGCGTCCGGAGTTCACCGTCCGGACGACGAACAATGTCCGGATCACCTCTGTCAGCACAGCGCAGTCGGAGGGGGTGGCGTCCGGACGCATAGCCAATGGTCTGGACTCACAGACTCGGCCGAGACCTAGGGTTTGGTTCCGGACCCAAACACAATAGTCCGGACCCCCTAGGCACTTGCGTCTGGAGCTCGGTTTTCAGCTGAGACTCCTCCGCATTTCTTCCTTTGCTTCTCAAGTGCTAACATAAATGTGTTCACTACCTTGTGCATGTGTGTTAGCATTTTTACAATCATTTTTAAAGCATTTTCACTTGCTTCTCACCACGCCACTCGATCCTAATACATCACAAAGTTAGATTGCTCACGGTGGCACTAGATAACCGATATGGAAATAAAGTTTGCTCCTCTTGATAGTACGGCTATCTATCCTAAACCCGGTCATAATTTTCTTTACACACCTATGACCAGTGAAATGAAATGCCCTATGGTTATACCTTTGCCTTGCGCATTCCATTTCATCTCCTTCTCCAATGTTGATGCAACACATGCACCAACCATTTGTTAGATGATATGATCCACTCCATATCATCACATGACCGTGTTGGTTCATCGATCTTGACCTCACTTGCTCTTTACCGTTGCCTTGGTCCATCGGCGCCAAGCATCACCCGTTTGCCCTTCACACTTGCAACCGGTCCATCAAGCCAAGCCTCATCTTGATCTTCTCCACCTTGATCACATGACTCCATGTCATGTCTCATGTGCAATAAGCTCCTTCATCACACAATCACATATAAACTAATCTCCTGTGTATATATCACTTAAACACATATTAGTTCACCTAAGTTATCACTCAATTACCAAAATCACATAGGAACTCTCACTCCTCCACCTCAACATTCAGCCCTCTTACAGCCCACCATAATACTTTCTCTTATGCTATCGGTTAGCTAATGCGGCCAATCGCCAACACTACTAGGACCGTTTGAGAGCTAGCAGCTAGTATATGGAATCGAAAGCAGCTGGTTTAGTTCCGTGTGCATGTGCACGCCACCCTCAGCTGTCAGCTCAGTCAGTCCCTCACTCACTCACTCTTGGCCATGGATATGGAAGAAGCTTCACTCACGAACACGATTTTTTTACCCTTGAGGGCATGTGCTCTTAGCGCATCAAGCATTGGATTCGTATTGAGATGTGTGCACACACACATCTCAACACAGATTCGCATCGGGATGTGTATATGCATACATCTCAATGCAAATCCAATGGTTGCATGTGGTAGGAGCACATGCCCTCAAGGGCAAATTTAACTTTCTCCTTCACTCACGTACGTCGCTTTAGCTCACAGATTTCCTCTCTGCTTTGCAGGTTGTGCGCGCGGGTAATGGTAAATACTTTTTTTGTTTGAAAGTTATTTTTGAGATTACACAGTACAACGCAGACGCCCAACATGTACGCACACTCGCCCCTACGAACACACACACACAAACCCTACCTCTATGAGCACCTTTGAAGGACTGAGCCGACAAATCTTGAAGTTGACGAAGTCACCACAGACGTCTCGTTGTCAACGGGAACGTCGCCTACCACATAGGTGATGTTTGGTTCATCGAATGGGAAGGCAACGTAAATGATTTCCATTCCCCTCCGGAACAGTTGCTGAGTAACGGATCTCACGTTTTGTTTGTTTGTTTGTTGCTTGTAATGGTTTTCATTCACGTTACTGTGTTTGGTTAGAGGTAAAGGTAATGATTGTCGGAAACAATAAAATACCAGAATTTGAATTATCGTTGCCTAATAAAGGAATAATTTAATCTAATATTAAAAATATTAGGAGTCGTACAAACACAATATGACCCATCACGTGCAGCTTATTACACAAGCTAATGAATAAAACAACAAAAAATTCTGGATAAATGGTTCAAAATCTCAACTAAGGTGACCAAACTTATTACATTTTCAAAATGCATTATGCATGGTGACATTTTAAATTACAAGATGATATCCCTTTGATCTTCAAGTGCTTCCCAAATCAACATTGGTCAACAACCAGAAAATCCTTTACATCTTCCCCTTAGCGTCATCTAATGAATGAAGAAAACATAAGAACAAGTCGTTTTTCCATGCTAGCATAATGAAAAAAAACAACAAATGTTTATACAACAGAGCTATCCACAATGAGCAAAACAAAAGAAGGCTATCTAGTAGCTACCCATGTCGCTATATTTGTATAAGTTGAGTACAAGTTTTGTTCTAGGAACACAACTAGTTGATAAAAAAAAGGCTCAACATGTAGAAATTTCTAGCAAAAAGATTATCATTTACCTAACTCACACTCTTCTAAAGAAGGTTTGTTCATTCTAGAAAAGTTGTGTACATGTTATACCAACTAGCTACAGACTGAATATTGAGCAAAATAGGCTGCTGACAGCAGACATGGCAGCAACAATATGCCTACAAACATATACAAAAAGGATTTCTAGCAAAAAGATTATCATTTAGCTAACTCACACTCTTCTAAAGAAGGTTTGTTCATTCTAGAGAAGTTGTGTACAGGTTCTACCAACTAGCTACAGACCGAATATTGAGCAAAATAGGCTGCTGACAGCAGACATGGCAGCAACAATATGCCTACAAACATATTATCTGAATCCAGGGCTGGTGATGTAGTTTAATTTGTCCAGGGCTTACCGGCCAATTTGGTAAGCAAGAGCACAGAACATAATCCTAGGACTTACCAAATTAGACAGAGAGGTTAGAAAACCTACCATGACACACACAGACTGAATCCTTGTGTGCAGTGTGCTTATTTATCTGAGAATCAGTTGCTCTGTCAAACTGAAACCACTCAGTAAATTGGCAAAATATGTTTAACGACCGAAGAAAACATCTCAATAGCTATGCATTAAAAAACATCACTAATTATTGATGCTCAACTCACTAATGGCATTATGTTTATAAAAAAACATGCCGAGTTGGAGCTTGCATGCCGAGCTGGCTTGCACTTGCAGAGTTTTATAAGCATACTAATAAAGAGAAAGTAGTGTACACAAATCCATTGCACAACAGCAAGCTGAAAGTAGTGTACACATTTCACATAATGTAATCTACTCAAGATGGAACAATTTAGATTTTGATAATCTCAAAATGAAGGTACACAAATTCCATGATTGTGTTAACAGAAGCTGATTGCAGATCTCAAATTACACAAATTCCAAATTGCAGATCTCCTATTACAGAAGCTGATTATTTTTTGAAGAGCACAGAAAATTGTGTATAAGTAATAGTGATCTCTGCCTCATGATATACTAATCCAAATTAATTTCTTCTGATCTCTTTCTCATGAGATCACACGTAGCAGTAATTCATGTATGGTAGCAATGAATATATACCAAATTCATGGTTCAGACTTCAGAAAAAAAATACAGTAATTCACACACAAAGTAGGTTACAGTAGTGGATCCACCTTCTGTGATAACTTTCTCCAAGCTGACCCACACCTCCTCAATCTGATTGTTGCATGCCCCCTCTTACAAAAGCTGATTTCAAGAACACAACAAGGTTAGAGTTTCAGAAAAATAAAATTGAGAAAAGGTTGGGATGGAGGCATATGGAAGAGGAGGAGGGAGAGAAAGAGGATGGTTCTCACCGGTTTGTAGATGCAGTAAACTTGTGGCGGCAGTGACCTTCAAGAACATGAATGAAGGGTTGAGATGAATAGAGGACAAATCCAGGAGAGGACGGTCCTCACCGGTGAGGATCTTCTAGAAGCAGGGGCTGGAGAGCGGCGACGCTCCTTGGTGACGAGGGCGGGCGACAACGCTCTGTGGCGGCGGACGAGGACGGGGGTCGGGAGGATGCTGAGTTCGCGAGTTCGCGGTTTCGGGTGGACGGGGGATGCGTTGCAGGCCGGAGGGGAGGGGTAATGGGATTGTATAAGCCCGTATCGGATACCGCCGTGATGGATTGCAGACTAAACCAGCCAAACTGCATACAACGTGACCCGTTAGTGTTGTAAACGGGTTCCAAGCTGAAACGACCGAACCAAACACGTCCTTAAAAAGCATAGCGCCGAAAATTCTGGAATAAATCCAGAATAAAGTGTCGCACTCAGAATTTGAACCCTGACTGGGAGCCCCCCAACCAATGACCTTTGTCATTGCGCTATGAACCCGTTGACTTTTTATTTGAAAGTTGAGGTAAATACTTTCAGTGCTCCATGTTTTAGCGGCCGGTCACAGGAGGCGGTTCTTTACACGTACGTACTAAAAAAGTTGTTGTTTAAGACAAGGTTTTAGTCAAACATTGAGAATATAAATCATGAATAACTTTTAAGTTGTTGAGTTTAAAAATATAAAAATCATATCAATAGATTTGTCTTAAAAAACACTCTCATAAAATTATACATATATTATATTTCAATATATATTTTTCAAAAAATAAGTAGTCAAAGTTACACTTTGAAGACCGTGACGTTTTCTAAAACGACAAGATTTTTTTAGTACGAAGGGAGTACAGAGTACTAGTATTTTACAACGACCTTGCCTAGCTGGCTATAGCCGCATGCTTTCCCAAAGGTGCATATTTTTTGGTGTGAGTGTTGTAGAATAGGATAGGATTCACCCCATGATAGATCGAAGAGAAATGGCACCATTAGGGCGTCCACAATGGTAATATATAGCTAGTATTAGCTACATAGTCAATTAATGTGGATGTGAGAGATAATAAAAAAGACTAATATATAGTACTGGATCCACATATTACTCTCACATAGTCTTGGACTACGTGAAATAAATAGACTATTTGCTCGTAGCTAGTGACTACTCTCTCCTATTTTTTTCTTGCCACGTCACATCTAGCTAGTCAAATAGCTAACCATTGGGGACGCCCTTAATTGCTTATAGCACATGCCCGTGTGTTGCTATGGGAATAAAATTATATCATATGATATGCAATTTTTACATCCTCAGTTTTATATATCAATCATGAGTTTTATATATCAATCATGTTTTTATTCATTGCGATGCTTAATCATGAACCAATGGAATTTATGTATCAAATAAATGGCAAAAGCTCTTTTTCCCTTAGCATATGAACCCAAATTTTATATTATTTAAACATAAAGAAACAAGAAATTTACATGTCACCAAGTAATTACATGGGCCTGCAAGATCTCTCCCCCTAGCATGACAACAACTCATTTATGCATCAACTCATTTATGCATGGTGGACAAGCACAAATTCTGGTGTTGATGAGCAGACTTAAAAAGGTCTCAATTCCATCATCATTATGGGAACTTGGTCCATTTAGTGACCTATAAATTTTTTTCGCATATGGAGTATGGACCTATAAAGAAAAAACCTGCAATATGAGTGCCATCTGTTAACTAATAACACCTAACTGAAAATCTTCTTATACATAGTCTATGATTAAAAAAGCTGATTTAAAAGGAACTCTTGTTTTTTGTTTGCATGGAGATTCATTTGCAGCATTAAAAACTCTTGCAAAGTGTAACTGATTGAGATCATTTTGAAGTGTAATAGGAAAAAAACTTGAGCCGCATATTGTTGTAGTAACATGAGCATAGAGTAACTGAGTACAATTCTTCATAACAGAATTCTAGACGGCATGTTCAGAGCACAAGCAGTTCCAGTTACCAATATAAAGCAAAAAGTGCCACTTGTAGCATCTGCCAGTTTGACATCAACTTTCCACTAATCAACTGTCTTTTTACACCATCTGCGGTGTTACTAAATAGCTGAATTGTACAACCCACGTAGTTCTATGCTTATGCAAAATGAAAAATATGCAGAAGGGGCTGCATTATGATTTCAATACCTTTCTCTGTCAAAACTTATGACCGCTCCAAGACTCAAAGTTCATTCAACAATTATATAATTGGTTTGGTACATTTACTTCTGATTTACAGGAACTGCTAACTTTCAATTTAGCCGGATAAGTTAGTTTTGCTTCAAAGGTTCTTCCTAAGTACACCAGAATTACTGCTTACTACAGAGTATGTAGAAGGTTAAGATTATTAAACAAAACTATCTGGCTAAGAATATTAAGGTGGCCATACAATATTGCGAAAATGCTTATACATGTGGTAGAGAAGGAAAATGACCTATCGAAAACAAATGACAGAATGTCTTTTTGTTAAGATAATCTTCAAATCCAAAAGTGTCCAGAACTGTCAATGCCTCATACCCAGGGGGCCTTTGGAACCTGGCATCACAAAATATCCATCAGCATGGCATCAAGAGACCTTAACTGGCCGATCACCAACAAAACAATTTAAATGAAATGTACTAAGATGTCGAAGGATGAAGATAAACAAAATAAAAGCTAAAGCTAAATGCAACCTAAACATGTTATCAGGCATCTTACATGCAAGCTGTTGTGAGCATCTTACATGCAAGCTGTTGGAAAAACAAAAGATTTTGATGCATTCTAAAAGAACAGTTACTCTTAAATATTTTTCATTGCGAGAAAGCATACAATGAGGTTTATTTATGCAAGAAAAGTTGCATGGGAAGTTGGACATTTGCACTATTTAGGTTGCATTTTGCAGTGCCATAATAACAGAACCGATTCAAAACTCTCGACTTTGTGCTTCTACTGAATGTATGATGAAAGCTAATGTACCCATTGTTAGATGTGCTATCCTCTCGGCTGGGAATGGCTTGCAGTATACAGTAAACCATGTAGTATCTCCAATAAGACTAAAGTCTGTCTAACAATATGACACTTGATGGAGAACTTGTTGCATAGTAAACAATTACAACAGGCAAGGACAAGCATTCTACCGAGCAGGTTACCAGCACAAGCAACGGTTTTTGAAACCCAGGCAACAAAAAAAATCAGAAACTAATACTCCCTCCATCCTAAATTGTAAGTCATTCCAAGAATCTTGGAGAATCAAAGCATCTCAAGTTTGACCAAGAATTATAGACAAAACTATAAAGATTTTTAACATCAAATAGATATACTATGAAAATATAATTGATAACGAATCTAATGATACTTATTTGACATCATAAATATTATTATATTGTTATATAAATTTGGTCAAACTTGAGAAACTTTGACTCTCCAAGATTCTTGAAATGACTTACAATTTGGATGGAGAGAGTATACAACAATACTCGAATGGTTGGAAGAAAGATATGGATTAGATTGACAACAGTTCTGAAATCAGAAAGTAATCAAATTTTCTTGATTGAGAAACTTTCAGTGCACGGAACACTCAGTGCAGAGCACACAGAACTGCAGGCGTAGATTCAGTAAAGGACATGGGTGTGCACATGTATGCGTGAGAATATTTGAAAGGGATCGAAGTCAGCAGGCATAATACATGTCCACACATGTAATTAGATCAGATCCGAATACAATAAGAGGATTTGGGTGCTCCGTTTCACACAGCAGGAAGGGGAGAGAAGGGATTGGCAGACCAGACCTGGTTGTTCTTCTCACCAGCGAAGTGGCCTAGGCACCAGGCGTATGGCGGACTCCCACGGCAGCGGCGCTGGTCGTCCGCCGTGTGTGTCCCGAGCAGCGGATCGCGCTGCCCAAGAACATGGCAGTGGACTCGCGGCGGCCGGGCGGGATGGGTGCAGTCGCGACTGACTGCGACAGTCGGACGACTTGATGCAGACGGCGAGGCGGACTCGCGGCGGCTGGGCGGGATGCGGCAGTCGGTCAGGCTGCTGTGGGTCGAGGATGGGATGGACAAGCCGCGGACTCCGGCCGTCAGACAGTGCTCTGTGGTGGCGCAGAGGGGGAACGGGCAAGAGCTGCCGCGGCGAGCAGGGGACGGGGCAGGGCTGTGGACTGCAGAGGATGCGGTGAGCAGGAGGCGTGGGGTGGAATGGGAGACGGTGATTGGGGAGTGAACATTGGCGCGGATCGATGCTCCAGGAGATCCGGTGCGGGCCTGCGGGCAGACGGGAGTCGGGCGGGGGGAAGAGTCCTGTGGACGATTCCTGTTTCGTTTTATTAGTAGTAGAGATTTGCTGGTGCTTCATATATAATCATGCCGCTATCATTGGAGTGAATGTACTACATATACTTGTTGGTAATAGTGCAATTCCTCATCGATCTCACATGCATGTCGATCACATGCAAGCATGCAAGGTTCAAGAGGAGATCGATGAGACCCAATACTGCATTAATTACATATCTTTCAATTTGTCCACATATAGCTTGTTTTTTTCTCCAGCAGATTGCAGAGCCGAACGCTACTACTGGTGCATGCCCTGTTGTTTGATCAGTATATATATGGTTAATCTACTATGTTTTTCTCCTTTTTTTCCAACAGAAAAAAACAACAACGATGTGAGTAGTGAAAAGGAGAACATGCATGTACTATGCCAGTGAGGCAGTGACAAACGCTGCAGAAGCAAAGCGAAGGCATGAACACTAGTGGAGGTGGAGGCTCAGCAGGCAAGGCCGGCCATAGGCATATGTCACTTTGCAGCAATCAAGCAAGAGAAAGGATGTTCATATATGCATGCTCACACAGAAACACCGATGCTGCAGCGCGTCTCACCGTGGCGCGCATGTATGCGCAGGGATATATTCTCTGCTTGTTCAGAGAACAAGCAAGCATCGTCTCTGTCTCATGGCACATGAAAGAAGACCAATATATAATAGAACGAATGGACATCTGAATTCCGAAAGCAGCCGTATGTACGTGGGTTTGTAGAAGAGCTGACGAGGCATTCTGCAGCATCACTACCAAGGTTGCCGGACCAAATATCACAGCCAGATCGATGAGCTCTATATATAGAGTCACAAATTCGATTTCTCACTGGAACTACAATTAACTACGATTGTTTTTTTTTTTTTTTGCAAACTGACCTGTGAATGGTTTTACGGGGCCTTTAGTCTGTCTAATCTCTCGTCAGGTTAATTATGGAGACATAGAGAGAATTTTATAGAATTCCATCCATTAAAATTCGTTGTCATAGTTACCAACACAAAAGTTAATGTGACATTATTGAAATTAATGTCATAAAACTCATCACTAAGAACATCTCCAAGAGTTCCGAATAAAGCCTCACAATCTGAAATTCTTGGCAAGAGTAGAAAAACTCATATCCAAAAGTTTCCAATTTCACCTCCCAATCGTGAGCGGCAGCGGAGCCCTGGTGGCTTGGCTTGTGCCTTGCATTGTGGCCTTGTGTGCCCTAGTGTGCTCGCAAAACGCCGTTAGTGTATACGTTGGGGTGCTGCGTATTTGCCCAGTGGTCAATTTGTGAGTACAAGAATGATGGCCGCTTTCGGAAGGGACGACGACCGGCGAGAACGAGTCAAGAAACGACAAAAAGACAATAACTAACTAATAATCCCAAACAAGAGCACAGACCTAAACTGTTTAGAATAATATCTTTTTTAGGGGGGCTTGGGGCGCTTCCCCCCCCCCCCCCCCCAAGGTAGGGTGTAGTTAGTTATTTGTTCATAGTAGGCACCTAACCACTTTCTTAATAAGCAAAGCTAGGTGTCGATGCTCCATTTCTTTTAGGGAAAGGGGGTCTGGGGGAAAACCCTTTTAAAGGGGTTTTTGCCCGAATACCCTTTCCCAGCTATGCTCTAAAGAATCAAACTTCCATACCTTTCATCAACCTCGAGGGGCCCTTTCCGTTATAGCGTCGCGTCGGTCACTATCGCAGACAAGCCCCCCGAGTCGACATGCCAGTGGTGTCTTCCATCTAGCACTGGAAGATCTGCCACAATTTGTGCCTTCTCGTCCCTTGTAACTCAAGTCTATAGCCTGCTCTTGTCAGGGAATGTATTCATCAACTAGGTACGCCCTTGGTCGATGAATTGGCCTTTATCCTAGGGGATGATTACGGACAGGTTCTGATGGCTCTTCCTAATAAGCTAGTCAATCGACAAGTAGAGAACCTTGGGCCAACCATTGAGATTTTAATTCAATGACCACGCATCTAACAACATCTAACAGAGGGGATTCGAACCCGACCAGGTGGGTTTCACCTGTTTGTAGAAGTAGGTGGCTAGCACTAACCCATGTTATGTCCTTCAAGAAACAACTGATATTGCTACAAAGGGTTCACAGATCTCTTTACTCAATTATTTATCGATGATTTGGATGGCAAACCCGATCAGAATCTATATCAAATCTGCTCTGTATCAACATATAAGTTCCTTTTCCGATCTTTTCCATAAAATCTAGGATTAGTGGCTTTTAATCGTTTAAAATGGGCTATGCTCATACAGGCCTTCTATCGCAAGTTAGGAGGGATCTGCCTATGTTTATACCTACATTTGGAATCCCATCGGGCTGCCTCGTAAAAAGAGCTACAACCGAGGCTGCCTTTTTTTGATATCTTCCACTTTTATAGGGAGCACCCGAGAGCCCCTTTCTCTCCGGACGCGCGTCCGGAGTTCACCGTGGTGCAATCTAAATTCCCTAGCCTTTCCATGGGGATTGGATATTGAATAAATATCATAGCTAATATTCCTAGCAATCTACATCGGATAGATTTCCTTATTAATTGGATTTCTTTCTTCATTATTTTAACTTGCATATCAATTGTTTTAGTGTTGATTGAAGGGAATGAAGTAAATAAGAAGATAATATAGTTTCCGACCTTGGGATGAATTCAGAAGGACCAGACCAACCTGCCGGGTTGGCAAGGCTAAGGGAGTTCTTGCCCCAAGGGTAAGACGATCGACCTCCGAGATGTCTTTTATCCATCCCTGCCTAGCTTGCCTTAATAAATATGAGTATAGATCCCCCAATCTATACTTATATTTATACAGTATACTTGTTAATTCTTTGTAATTATGAATTAACAATAGAACTATCCCCCTCCGGGGCGAGGGTTCCGTTCCCTCTACTCTGCTTCCCGGAAAAAGGATAGGATTCCTTTTCCTCACGAGTTCTCACTTGGAATCAACAAAAACATCTTTCTTTTATGAGCTTGAAGGAGAATAATAATTGGTGGAATATATTAGATATATTGCATTGGGCCTCATGGGCTGATTATATAGGGTACATAGGACTAACACCTCATGTGGCTAGACAATATGATATTATTCCTGTTACTCTAATATTCTCAGCAGTCACATTGGGAGCACTATAAACAGTGAGACTAGAGAAGATGCTGACAAGCTGAGAATAATAATTGGTGGAATATTAGACTTATGTTGACCACTCTACGATTTAGTAGGGGGAATATGACGTGTGGATGTTTATATGACTATCTACCTTTAAAAAGGATTATTAGTTTAGCACTATGTATGAGAATCATGTTTTTAGCTAGGTGACAAATAATGAGTTTAGACTTATGTTAAATAGAGACCTGCCCTAATTAATACCGAGAAGCTAGTAGGACTGCTAATCATCCAGTAATTCTGGTAACGAAGTCAATCATTGAGCACTCATAGCTTGACCTCCCAATCACGTACGCATGGACACGGCGGGGCAGGCCGCGGCGCGTGCGGCGGCGTCGGCCCCCTGCCAGCTGTGAGAGCACCAGCACGGCCGCACGCGCGCGCTGGACTGGGACGGGGACTCTGGGAGACAGGGAGAGCCTTTATTTCCCTTTGCGGTTTTCGTTTTTTTTTTTTCGACGAAAGAAGAATTATATTATATAACAGCTGGGTACATCAATATATTACAAACATTCTGGATTACACTAGAAACTGATTTTCATCTAAAATATATCCACACCGTAAAAAGCTCCAAATCTCAAAACCAAATTTTTTTGACGCTTCGTATAAATGACCGCACAGGTAAATACTCGGCACCAGCAATAACCGCAAGGCTGAGAATAGATGTCCAACGAACGGCCAACATTCCTGTAGGTGAAATTGAGAATCTTTTTCTTCTTGCTGGTGTTTTTCTTCTTCTTCTTTCTATTACCGAAGAATGAGGAAAACTGATCTGAAGGATTTTCTCCCGAGTCTTCTTCTTTCGATTGGTGTGCACGCCATGTGCTTGCAACGCATCCGTTCCATTTCACGACCGCGGCGGCTGGTGGCGCGTCTCGCCTCGCTTTGTTTTCCTTGGAAGTTGGAACCTGCGGACGCCACACCGATCGACAACGTTCATTTGATTTCTGTCAAGATGGACATGAACCAAGTAGCTATAGCCTACTGCTACCATACGTACGTCTATACGACTCGTCTAGTCCTACTATATAGCTGCAACAAATTAAAAATCAGAATGTTTCATGCATGCACGTACGGTATCATGTCAATCCAATATATGAGCTGTGTTGTGGAGCGAAAAAGAAAAAAAGAAAAAAAAGCCATGGAGATCACTCCTACCTGTAATAACCGGTCAAATCCAAGCGCACATATAATCAATTTTTTCCGTCTGATCTGCCTGCATCTCTCTGCTGCGCGCGAGTTCGCGACATGCTTTTCGTTTCGTAGACTGGGCAGTGCGACGCTTTTCATTTCGTAGGCTGGGGTAGTGGGTGCTGATGTTTCATTTTTTTCATTTATTATTTTTTGTATGTGGTGTTTTATTTTTCTCTTTATGTTCTTCAATTTGTTCTTTCGTTTATTTATTTCCATTTTACTCTAATTAATATTTTTACATTTTGTTTTTCCTTTTTGTCTATTTTTCTTTTCTATTCTATTTTTTCCTACATTTTTTTGTTACTATATGAACATTTTATTTTTTATTTAAAGTTTCTTTATTACATATGTTAGATAAGATACACATGTCATACTATATTTTAATTTTTCCTTCCTTATGTAAGTTCTTCATTGATTTTATTTTTTAAATATATTTTTCATTTGTTATCCATGTTTCTATATGTTTTTTACTTACTTTAATATTTTTATTTTTATTTTTTTCTATATTATATGAGATATATATATATATATATATATATATATATATATATATATTCTGTGATATATTTTGTGATATTTATGTATTATACATGTGATGTTTTTTTGCAATATTTATATAGTATAAATGTGATGTTATGTAATGTTTATGTAATATAAATGTGATATTTATGTGGTATACATGTGATGTTTGCATAATATATATGCGATGTTATATGATGTTCACATGATATATAGACGATGTTATGTTATGTATTTTGTGGCATTCATGTAATAAACATGTGATGTTCTATGGTTTATTTATATATGTTCACGTGGTTCAATGATTTTTTTATGTTATACACGTAATATATATGTAATGTTTATGTAGTAAATATTTGATGTTCTTTGTTGTATTCTCAGATGTTCTTATGGTATATATGTGATGTTCTATATATTAACGTGATTTTTCAATGTTCTATAATGTCCACGTTATTTTTTTATGTTTTTATATTTTTTATATGTTATTTTTATGAGGGTAGAATTAATATTTTCCTTAGACTTAGACTTAAATGGTATGATATGGTTTATAATACTATAAATACTTCACAATTAAAATCAATCATCCGCATACTGTAGTAGTATATTTAATATTTTGGTCTTGTGTTCGACTTCTCCTTCACATACTATTTTTTGTTTCTATTTCCTAATATATTTTCTGCAATATTTTTCTTCCTCATCTTTGCCTGCTCACAAGTCACGAGCGTGCTTCCGTACGCGAACAAATAAAACGATGCACCGTGCAGTGGCAACTTCGTAGGTGGGCTGAACAACGACGTAGGTGGGCCAGCGGTGCACACTCGGGCCGAACAATGTAGCTGGGCTGGTTTCCATCCCGCACGCCCCGTAAAAATTATTGCCCGCTAGCTGGGTCGGCGAGGCGCATGGTGCCGAGTGCCGAGTGCCGACCAGTCGGACGCTACCACGCCCCGCTGGTCACCCCCCTGCCCGCCTCAACAGCCAGCCGCCAGCCGCCAGCCGCAACAGGCAGAGGCGGAGCGCGCGCGGGGGAGCAGGTGCGGCCGGAAGGGCATCAGCGGGCGAGCCGGCCAGGGGCGGCAGCTCATCGGTAGCGGACTAGCGGCGGGGCTGCTCCGCGGCTACGACTGGCGGCGGCCGGCGGCGCGACATTGGCGCTGCCGCAGCCAGCGGTGCCTCGGCTCCGCGTGAATCCCATATTCCAATTTGTAAGCTAGAAGTATCGGTTAATTGGCTTTCCATTTCAATGTATTATTGATTGCAAATTGCGAATAATTGTGAAATGCTGGAACTACGACAGTAAGGTAGTAAGCATTGCTTGAGTTTGATTTACTGATTTTAAATCACTGGTTTGATTTTAGGCCTCAAATGTAAAGGCTAAGAGAAGTGGTGCTACTGGTTTTCAGCTCAATTCTTTGAATGCTTGCTTAATTTTGTATCTGGTATATATTATAAGTATACTACTATGTGGAGGAGTGGTACTTAGACTAACATGACAACTTCATGGAAGACTCTCTTCACATCTGAAGGACTGAAGTTAAACTTCATTTGTATCGGCTACCAGCTGCTCTAAATCCTGTAATCATGACTTGGCTCAACGTTATGTAATTTGTTTGTGCTTTCTTTTGGCTCACGTGCCACCCCTAGTTTGTACTTAGGTAAGTTGGGTTAGCCTAACCACTCTTCTGCTTGCGTGGTTAATATAGGGCTGTTTGCTGGGGACCAACTGCTCCACAGTTTTCTTCAAAAAAAAAAAACTATGAATGTGCTCAACCGTGTTATATCCGCTATAAAATTATATATTTAATCTTATGTTGTATATACATGCTAAATATTAGGCCTTAGACTATTTATACAAAATTTCCAAACAGCCCTTCACATTTTGAATTCCCAACTTCAAAATCCTAGGCCCGCCCTAGACCCAAACCCTCCGCAACTATGGTGGCAGCGGTGTCCGTGCCGAGCCAAGCACAGGCCGTGCTTCGGGGCCGGCTTTGTGACCCGGCTTTCGTCCACTTTGCCCTCAGGTCCTCCCCGGACACCAACTACAGGTGAGCTGAATAGATACCCGTTCTGTCCACATGGCTTGCCGGAAATAATTTTGCTAATCCGTCTCCTTTTGTGCTGGGCAGCAAGCTGAAGTACCTAGTTGCCAGCTCCGTCTCCGAGGCCTGCAATAATTCCGTCCTCCTCCTCGGTCCCCGCGGGTGTGGAAAAGCAGCGGTGAGGTTCCTTAACTGGTTTTGTATCCTTTTCTGTTTGCTGCAGCGCAGCAGTGCTGTTTGATGAAATGTGCATGTCGGCAATTGCACATTTGCACAAACTGCAGTGCAGAGTGGAACTGTAGTTTACTTTTTGTTTGAGACTTCATGTTTTGGCAGGTGGTCGACATGGTTCTTGATGATCTGAAGAAGGACCACCCTGATGCGATTTCTGTGGTATGGGTGTGATGCAGCATTCTCTTCAGTTCAAGTATCACTAGAAATATGTGCCAATTAATTATGCAAATGATAAATGATGACTCACTTACACAGACAAACTTCTGTTTTGTGTGTTACTGATTGTGTAGCATTTGCACTGGGCTAGAAATCTAGAACAGTTGTGCATAAGTGATGACTAGTTCCCCACATCCCAGTGACAACATTTCAAATTTTCATGTTATTAGAAAGACCTCTTTGATCAGTGATCTTTAGGGAAAGAAGAAACTAGGAATGGTAGAAGATAGGATGCCCTTTTGGTACAGATATGTGGTTCTTAAGCATCATACTCAAATGCATTTTACCAGAATTACAAAAGAATTGGTGTGTCCTATTTTTCATTGGTAACCGTATGGACTTTGTTATTTGCACTTTGTATAATCGTAGCACACCTTTTCAGATCAGACTAAATGGGATGCTACATAATGACGACAACTGTGCTATGAAGGTTAGCACTTTTGGAAGCTCTAACACATATTTTATTGTTGGTTTAATTTCTGTTGTTGACATACTCTTCCTGTTTTCCAACCTTTCCTTATGCCTTTCCAAATTCTAAGTTTTTTCCTTAACAAATTGAGACCATTGTGAACTCTTTTCTTGTTAATAAGTCTGTAAGACCCTAACACGCTAATACTTTTCTCTTTTGTGTAGGAAATTGCCAGGCAGCTTTGTTTGGAGCATCAGTTATCATTTTCAAAAATGGTACATTTGCTGCCTAGTTATTATTGTCTCTATTTTTGGTAGGTAATTTCATTGTAGATAGGCAACTCTGAACTCTGTTCTCTTCTCCTTTAGGCTTCTTCAGATGACAACACTGAGTTCATGATTGACATGTTACGGTGAGCTTTACTGAAATAATGCCATAATGGATATTTGTATATTGAGTCTTTAGTTCATAAATTTTTTATTCATTTCTGTTTGTTTTTATATTCTCTTCTGCAGAGAGTGCGGACTAGCTCACAAGACAATACTATTTGTTCTAGAAGAGTTTGACCTCTTTGCTCAGGTCGAGATAGATAGCTGCCCTTTATGCTTTAAATAAAGTGATTTTGTTTCATTCCTTTTTCATCTATGTTTATGTTGTTTTGTTACAGGGTAAACAGAGGTTGCTTTACAGCTTACTTGATGCAATGCAGTCTCTAACATCACAAGCTGTTGTCATTGGTGTGAGTTGCCGCTTGGTATGAGCTAAACTTCATCATATTTATTTGTACTTACCAATAATATAAACTCCATTTGATTAGTATGTCTCTGTCAGGTGTCACTCTTGATTGGTCTTTCAAACAAAAAGATGTCACTCTTGATTATGTTGTAGTGATCATGCAATAGCATATGAAGTACTCATAATGCAGTAGCATCACTTACCTTTGATTAAGTTGACTGACAACTTGGAATTTGAATGCGCGTAACAAATCATCATTTTACTTTAATTTGCAGCATATTGATGAAGTTATAATAATTGTTCAAATAGTTATAATCGTTGCTCAAATAGTTATAATACTGTCTTAACGGTGGTGTTTCATTTTTTAGGATGCAGATCAACTCCTAGAGAAAAGGGTTAGATCCCGATTCTCTCACAGGAAGCTTTTATTTATTTCTCCTTCACTGGATGATATACAACGGTATGCGCTTTCCCCAGACACTTTAGATAAGAAACATGAAATACTCCCTAATTCCCTTACCCAAGCCATCTTTTGGTAACTAACAAAATGCAGGTTGGTGGAACATTTGCTTATACTGGCCAAAGACTCAGGTTTACCAGCAAAGTATATCACCGATTATAACTCAAGACTAACTGTATCCTTCCTACAACCTGACTGTTATGGTGCATTTTGTTTAACTTTTTTTCCTTTATATTATCTTAGTTGAATACTTTGCTATTACTGGCATATAATCTTGTTAAATGAAATGAAAGTGTTTGCTTCCTGAAACTAAAATATGGTAGAATTTAGCCACTAGCAGAATGGAAGTGTATTGATATTTTTTCAATCAGTTCCCTTAGGATTTTGTTTCCATCTGGAGAAACAAAAAGGTAAACAAATTAGGCAGAATAACTGCAAAGGACTGCACAATGGAATTTTCTTATCTGATACGTTGCAGAGCATTTTTAGTGATAAGAAATTCAAAGGTTGTCTCAACTCCCTGATGGATGCTGATGCAACAACGAGCAACATTCTAAGATTTCTGTAGGTTTTCAGCAGCTTGTTGGTTCTTTCTTCATAACATGTATAATTAATCTTCAATATGTGTGCTCATCTGAATATGGACAAGCAATTCTTTCAGTTTCAGAGCTGTGTCATATATGGACATGGAATCTGGATTCCTGTCAATAGAAAGCTTCCTAAAGGCCCTTTCTTCCATGCAGAGGCAACCCAAGATGGACAGCTTACAAGGTATATTTTGTTGGCTCGCTCTTAGTTTTAAGTGTGTTTGTTCACTAATTTCTAAAGATGTGGATTTTCTTTGTGCACCTATCCAATTGCAATGTAGTCATGACATTTTAAAGCAATGAAAACCTTGAAGCAGATCTCTCGATTTTGGAATTGTACATTCTTGTGTGCATGCACAGACTAGAAGATAAGGAGCAAAGCTCATACAACTTCTCCAGCATAATGAAAGGTAGAGACTGCTCTCCTCCCTCCCCTAGTCACCTTGTTATCAGGGACAGAAAACTGACTGAGGTGAACTGTCTGTCAGAATACAGATCCATACAAGACGCCTATAAGACTTCTGATAAATATGCAAGCACTGTTTGTTTTAGGGTAAGCACTACCATCACCCAGAGTCAGCAGGCCTCCTATCACATTAGATATTCAAAACTTACAGGCTTCTTTGTTGCAGGCCTTTGAGCATCTTTTGGATCGTGAGCTGATCAGCTTTGGTGAAAATAGAGGGAGAAACCAGGCACTTGAATACCGACCTGTTAAGCTCCTCATATCCTCCCGCGAGCTCGCTCAGTCCCTCAAGCTGAACACCACCTGCCCTGTGAGTCACTGTCCATGTGACTGGACCTTAGCGATTTTTCTTCTATTACCGTGTGTCATTGTTGTTTTTTTTTTAATATCGTTTCCATAATACAGTGACTGTCATCGTGTTACGACTTCTCGCTAATGGCAATCGTTGTCTTGCTTTTTGTAGGCTGTACTACAGAAGCTATTTGATCGTGAAAGATACATGTAGAATCTCTTCTCAGCATAGCCGCCGCTTCATCAGAGTCGCGGCTTTCCGGTTTTACTGCGCTAATTTAATTTTGCTGTCAAGTTCATGTATGTGGACTCGTTGTCAGGTCGATTCGTTGTTTTGTAAAACGGCGATTGTATTGGTATAATGGCATTTGTCTACTGTTCATTGGAAAAAGTGTGGGTTATCTATCAAAGTTAAAAATGTTTATGTGGCGTTTTGCTCATAGCAGTTTACCAGTACTGTCATTGAAAAAGATCGAGCACCTCGTATCAATGACAACCCCACACCTCCCATCTGTGTACAAGGCTTGACGAGGATAGCGGACATCTCTTTTTCAAATGCAAGTATGTTTTTTTTGGGGGGGAATCCAAATGCAAGTATGCTACTATGCTGGTGTGTAATAAATTTGGAACACATTAGGGTTCAATTGTTGAATTATGGTTTGCTATGGAAAACATGTAATATTATTTGGAAACTAGAAAAAGATACTCAACTGAAGCTCATAATTTTCCTTTGGAGGTGGTGGCCAGTGACAGTGAGGAACAAGGCCGATGGGGGAGGGATGCTGAACGTAGAGGAAATTAATAATACTGTCAGTTACTTTCAAATGGAGTTTGAAAAACTAAATATGTCTAAGAAGGAAACAGTTTAGCCTAATAAAGATAATTGGAAGCCACCAGAGGACATATATAAAGTTAATACTGATGGGGCTTTTGATCCAAAGGCAAGAAAAGGAGGTTGGGGCTGGAAAGATCAACTACCCTTCAGCTCTACACGCAGAGGCGATGGCTGCATACAAAGGTTTGGTTTTTGCTTCACAAATGAGCATGTTACGCATCATTGTAGAGAAGAAGTTTGCTTTTCCTCCTCAACTTTACATCTCAACTTTTAAAACCATACGTTTTACCTCTTTGTCTCGGTTATAAGCAATTTTAGAGATAGTTTTATCTTTTTCCTTTTTATTTATTTTTTCGTCTAAATCTTTTTTTTTAAAATAAAAATTATAAATAGAAAATCTAATTATAAATTGATGTTTGTCCCTTAGGTTCAACACTGATATGGTGCTGCATTTAATACTAAACTCAAATAACACATAGAACAAATACTCCTATACACCATGCACGCTTGTTAAATGCACGTCATTCAACACTGAACCAGGCTTGTTAAATGCCACGGAGACTCCAAGGCGGGATAGGGAGAGCTATCCAAGCTAGAAATCAATTTACGCTTTGTTCGTTTGACTTATCAACCACCGAAACAGTAAAAAAGCAAAAAACAGTATCAACCGGTTTATCGACCATTATTTGTGGACAAATTTTGAAACTAGAAATTGATTCTCTCAGGCATCATGCCTTTGCCCGAGAAATTTATGTTTTCCAAACAGAATAATAATGGGCATCAAGCCCCATCGCGGTTCACCAAAAGCTACTGCGGCTATGACTATGAAACTAGGGAACACGGAACACCAAAGTCAGGTCCACCCGACCGACCATCCTCAAGCTACGTACGGCTACGGCTATGGGTGCGCGCTGACGGAGTGTTCAACTCGCCCTTTGCAGGCAGGGGTGAACACGCGCCAATCCCAGCCCACGCAGGCCATCCGGAAGTGCCGCCACGCAGACGCAGCCACGAGTTGCCTGCCCACGTTGCCCTTGGTACTAGCTGGCCTGTTTTGCTCGTTTGAGCGGCCCAGGAAAAAAGATGGTGCCGTCGTGACTCGTGATTTCATTTCACTCGAAAGGAGATCCGAGAGGATCCGGTTCCATTTTGCCCAAATCCATCCAGCCACCCGCGCGCGTCGATCGGAGAGACAGCTCCTGGTGCGGAGAGAGAGAGTATGTTCCGGGAGGAGCAGCTGGACCTGGTGCTGGTGCCGCTGGCCCTGGCGGCGGTGGGCGGCTACCACCTGTGGCTCCTCTGGACGATCCTGCGCCATCCCACCCGTACCATCATCGGCCTCAACGCCATCGCACGCAAGCGCTGGGTCGCCGCCATGATGGCCGTACGTCGTCGGTAGCCATGCACCCTCAGCTCTCCCCAATCTCATATATATATATCACCGTCTTTACTAATATATATGTATCACCGTCTTTACTAAGCTCTTTACCATCACCGGGCACGTACGGCCAGCAGAACACGGAGAAGAACGGCGTGCTCGCGGTGCAGACGCTGCGGAACAACATCATGGCGTCGACGGTGCTGGCGACCACGGCCATCACGCTGGTCTCCGTCATCAGCGTCTTCATCGGCGTCACGTCCCCAGCCTCCTCGCAGCAGTCGCAGGCGGCGCCGCGGCTGGTGTACGGGAGCAAGGCCGGGGAGGTGTTCGCGGCCAAATACCTGGCCGTGTCGCTCTGCTTCATGCTCGCCTTCGTCTGCAACGTGCAGGCCATCCGGCTGTACGCGCACGCCAGCTTCCTCCTGGGCGGCCTGCCCCCCGGCCCCGGCGACGAGGCGCGCGACGAGTTCGCGTCCTACGTGGCGCGGACGGTCAACCGCGGCAGCCACGCCTGGTCGCTCGGCCTGCGCGCCTTCTACGTCTCCCTCGCGCTCTTCCTCTGGACGTTCGGACCCATACCCATGCTGGCCTGCAGCCTCCTCATGTGTGGCCTGCTCTACTTCCTCGACACCACCAGCAGCGCCGACCACGGACACCTGCAACGGACCGTCACCGCCGACGCCCGAAAGGATAGCACGGTCTGATCTCAGTCTTCTATTTTGTAGTACTCCAGTCCTACTAGAATGCCAGTAATCGAAATGGATTTTGATCTAGTATTGGTCATCAGAAAACGAGAAACTCGTATTTATATACTGTAGATAAAAGGCGCGCTCGCAGCCAGCAGCTCCTCCGTGCGTGGTATTGTTAGGTGAAAATGACACGGTGCTCCTGCACGTTGGACCGTTTTTTTATGGTAATCTGAAATGACGATTATCCGGCCGTCTATTTTATTACTACTTACTGTTTAAATGATGTTTAAACAGACTAAAGGGCCGCTTAGACGAACAATAATGCTTCTAGCATTGTTTTGGAGAAGATTAGTGTTACACATATCACATTTTACCCCTATTAAAAACTATTTCAGCATGTAATGATTGCACTTTGAAAATAGAGAAAGTAAAAAAAAATATACTAGTTGACTAGGTGGATTTTAATACCTCAAAATACACCTATTTATTTAATAGTTTTTTAAACTAAATTGTACTTACTTTGAGACTGAGGTAGGTACCTAGTGAAGCGGGGCACCTGAGAGGCAACTCACTATTTTATTTTTATACTTTATGGTTACCCAATTAATAAATATTTGAACTAACCAAAAATGCCTGACTGAAATAAGTAGTACAACTTGCAACAAAAAATACTGCTTCAATTATATTCAATGCCCCAACTAACCTCACTTTTGAAATCAGCAGCCACAAAACTCATTCCACAATCGAAAAACATTTGGTTCATCACATCAGAACACTCGAAGTTGTAAGTACCCACAGGCATCTATAGAAATTATTTGAAAAATGCAAAACCCACTAGTTCATAGATCATTTTTAGGTCACAAGTGAAATACATTTGATTGCTATTTTGTATCAAAATTCTTGATATTTTTTATTTGAATAACACTTGCACATCTTTTAATCAGATACTCCCTCCATCCTAAATTGTAAGTCATTTCAAACAAAAAAGTGAAAGCATTTTAAGTTTGACCAAAATTATAGAAAAGTTATAAACATATATGACATCAAATAGGTATACTATGAAAATATAATTGATGAAGAATTTAATAATACTTAGTTGACATCATAATTATTATATTATGATATAAGTTTGGTCAAACTTGAGATTTTCACACCCTCCAACATTTTTGGAATAACTTATAATTTAGGATGGAGGGAGTAATAATTACTTTTAAAAACTTCAAAAGCCCAAGACATTGGATATTTACATTTTGAGCCAATAATAATCTTGTGGAACAATGTTCAAGTAGTATTTTTATTTGGGAATATATTAGGCGCAAACCACCTCTTCGGTGGAATCACAAAATCCACTAGAAAAAATACACTTATGAGTTAAAAAATGATGCACAAGCATAATGCATCTAAAGATGTATATTCTCATGGATTTAGATATTTAAACTCATAAGTATATTTTTTTCTAGTAGTTTCCTAGTGGATAGACAAAAAATTTAAGAATTTATCTTTAAGTGCATATTAACCCCCAAAATTTTCATTTTAGCACATTGTTTTTGGTAAAATGAGTTTAATATAATAATCGGGTAAATTTAAAATAATATATGTCATGTTTCAACAATCATACAAAATATGTCCTTAATGACTCAATGTTAATGATACTAACAAATTATTTAAATCATATTGACAACCATGACAAATAGTTTATGTTATTTTTTACTTTAATTGAAATTTTTAAACACTTTTCAACAAAATTGTTTGAAATTTAAACATCTTAAAAAATGGGAAAGTTTAATGAAAACAATAGGTGCCTTTGTTTTTTTAAATAAACAATTATTATAAAGCTTAAAATGGAGTTTAAATGGTTCAAGCTCTACCACTGATCATAAACGGATCGGGGTAGGTTTGAAATGGAGTTTATGCTATGCGGTACTTAGGAGTTTAGTCACTACCTAAAATCATATTTTCAAAAGTACAAAAGGAGAGTCCATAAATTATACAACAAGCACAAAAATTCTACTCAAGGATAGAGAAATACTACATCTGTCCCAAAAAGATACAATTATGGGCTGTGTGCTAGATAAAGTGTTTCACGTTTGACTAAGTTTATAATAAATAATATTCACAAATGTCTCAAAATTATTTTATTATAAAGATACATCTCATAACTAATCTAATGGTATTTATTTGATATTATAAATATTTATAATTTTTTATTTATAATAAGTCAAAGTTGATATACTAAAAAAATGATATTATTATAGAATTGAATTCTCTTGAGGACGGAGGAGGGAGTAATTGGCAAAAATAGGATTATTTTTTTAAATAAATGAAAATCTAGATTTGCGAGGTCATATGGTGATAATTGGAACAAGAGATATCATAGTTTAAGCTAAGGTTTCAACTAAATGCGTATTGAAGATACATAGAGCTGGTAAGCAAAGAAAGATAATAGTAATACAGATGAAAAAAACACTATTGATACTACATGGTATCTACTATGATTATTATGTTAAAAAATAAACAAAGAGGGAAAAATCTTTCTTTCACACTTTCTTGAGTTTCTAGATGGCATACATAGACCCATTGTAGGCTCCACATAGATAGATTGTATCCTCTTTAAATTCCGTGTCAGATACAGTTTAGAGTTCCAAAACCACCAGATCACTCATGTTGTGAGCTTGTGGCTTGGCCGCTCGGGCCCGGTTGCGTGCATGCCGAAACTTTTAGTATATCAATTTTGCAACAAGCCGAGTCCATCTCAGTCAATTTTCTATACAAGATTAATTTCTATATTGCATATAACATCATTGGTACTCTACGGTCAGGTCCAATGACTATGCAACAAGCCGTAAATCTCTGTAGCCGCTTTCTTAAAAGCGGTGCAATAGAAGAAAAGACTTTTTTTTCGAAAAAAAAGAAGAAGAAAAGACTTTAGAACCGATCCCAATAAATATTCCTTAGAGGTGATAGAGTAATAAAAGAAAATACATTTTGAAACAGATCGTGCTGGATCACCCACAGAAGCTAAGACGAAGGTTTCTCGCTCCCTCTCCTTTTTTGAAAAAAAAAATTGAGGTATTTCCTGCGGTCATGGATGACCTAGCGTATCAGATTCCAGAAGATGGGATAGGATAGGATGTTGATGGATAGGATAGGAGAGAGCACTAGTCCAAAGCTGATAGTGAGTGGCGGTGGCAAATTTCAAGCAGCTTCTATCCTCTGCTCGGACAAATCATTCTTGTTCCGGCATGATTTTTGGGTCCTACTAGGTGCGCTTGCCCGTCGCCCACCCATCTTGACTTGCTACTCGTCGTCCCCAACTGCCTGCCGACAGCCGAGCCCGCGCGGCGCGTGCAAGCACAACGTCCGACGTTGCTATTGGCAGTGGCGACGATGGCCGCGGCGCCGGAGCAGCAGCAGCAGCTACCTGCAGGGACCTCCTCCTCAACGACTCCTCGCCTCCGCGTACACGACACCACCCTCGTGCCGCCGCCGTCTCCGTCACCGCCGGAGACCTCGCTCCCGCTCACCTTCTTCGACATCTTCTGGCTGCACTCCCCGCCCGTCGAGCGCCTCCTCTTGTACCGCCTCGCCGCCGACGCTGACGTCGCAACGATCATCTCCAGCCTCAGGGACTCCCTGCAAGAGGCCGTCCGCGCCTTCTACCCGCTCGCCGGCCGCATCCGCCTCACCCCAGGCACGTCCAACCGCTACGAGCTGCACTACCAACCGGGTGACGCCGTAACCTTCACCGTCGCCGAGTACGACGATGATGATACAGACATCGACGGCGTCACCACCGACGAGCCCCGGGAGGTTGCCAAGATCGCGACGCTCGTGCCGACGCTGCCGGAGGGCGGTGGGCTGCTCGCGTTGCAGGCCACGCTGCTGCCCGCGCGCCGCGGCCTTGCCATCGGCGTCACCGTGCACCACGCCGCCTGCGACGGCTCGGTCTCCACGCACTTCCTGCACACCTGGGCGGCCGCCGCGTGCAGCAGCGCCAGCGGAGCCGCCGGAGCCACCGAAGCGCCGCCTCTGCTTCCGCCTCCTGTCATCATCGACCGGACTCTCGTCCCCGACCCCAGGGGCATGTACGACGTCTTCTTCCAGGCGGAGATGAGCACTGACGAGATGGAGTTCGTCAAGATGTCCGCCGACCAGCTCATCGCCACGTTCGCTCTGTCCAAGGACGACCTGACACGCGTCAAGGAGACCGTGGCCGACGAGGCCGCGAGGCGCCGCGTTGCGCCGCCACGGTGCTCCTCTCTGGTCGCCACATTCGGCTTCGTGTGGTCGTGCTACCAGCGAGCCAAAGACGAAGCAGAGAGCACCATCACCGGCGCCGGAGCGGGCCCGAGCCCGAGCCCGAGCCCGATGACCTACTTGCTCATTCCCGTCGACCACCGCACGCGGGTGAAGCCTCCCCTGCCGGACAAGTACTTCGGCAACTGCGTCGGCCCAGCGTTTGCGGTGGCTCCAAAGGCAGAGCTGGCGGCGGCCGGCGCAGCTGGCCTGTTCAGCGCGTGCACCGCTGTCGCCGCCGCCATCGACGAAGCTGTACGCGACATCGGGACACCTGCCATGGACGCGTGGGTGGACCGCATCAAGGAGGCAGGCGCGACGGGTACACTGTCCGCGGCTGGCTCGCCGAGGTTCCGCGTCTACGACCTGGACTTCGGATTCGGACACCCGGCGAAGGTGGATATCGTGTCCGTGGCCAGGACCGGGGCGTTGGCGATGGCGGAGAGCCGGAGTAGTGGCACTGGCGGGATGGAGATCGGAGTCTCTCTGCCGCCGGCTGGCATGCAGAGGTACCACAAGTGCTTCGTGGACGGCATCGCGTGGCTCCACCAGCGGAGCAGTCATGACTCATGAGTGAGACTGCTGATACGTACGTCTACGTACAGTATATGGGTGGAGGCGTGGAGCCAATCAGATGTACCTGTCGTGAAGGTTGACGTCAAGCCAATCAGATGAGCTTTATTGGTAGATTGATTCATTGTTTTTAATAAGTTTATCCAGTAGATCGATCCTTAGGGTTAATGTTTCTTCATGCCAAATTTCTTGGTATTGGAGTTTTATCTCCTCTTCTCCGGCAATGGTGAAGGAGAAGGGTGAAATCGTCTTCTCCATGGCGGCTTCGTTGAAGACGAGGGCGACAATTTCGGCGTCACCATCTTCATCGACATGACGACATGGAGATCTTTGTTTCCGGACAGCGGCATCAAGGCGGAAATGATATCACCGCCATGGAATAATTTTCTCCGGTCTTTTCTTCGTTTTGTTGTGGTTAGATCTGACCATAATGAAAGACTAGGGAGAATATCCTTCAGATCAGTCTTCCTCATTCTTCGGTGACAGAAAGAAGAAGGGAGACAAGAAGAAAAAAAATCCTCAATTCCACCTACAAGAATGTTGGTCGTCCGTTGGACATCTGTTCTCAGGCTTGCCGCTATTGCTGGTGCCGAGTATTTGCCTGTGCAGTCATCTATACGAAACGTCAAAAAGGTTTGGTTTTGAGATTTTGAGTTTTTCACGGCGTGTGTATACTTTAGATGAAAATCAGTTTCTAGATATATCTAGTGTAATTCAGAGTGCTTGTTATATATTGATGTATCCAGCTATTATATAATATAATTTTTCTTTCGTCGTAAAAAAAATAGAGGAGTTGCTTAAATCTGCACACGGATGGAATCTTCTGCAAAATCATATTAAACTTCGGTATTATTGTTAAATAATTGGTTTCCTTTTTATACACTAAACACTGTAATTTCATTAAGATGGTGATGTCCTAAATTCTAGTAACTGAGCACGCATTTAGTTTTCCTTCCTTCATTTACTATCACTAACAAAGTGATCCGTGAAATTACACATACTATCGTCGCAGTATTTTTTTCGCGATCGGGTCGTTACCCGTATTTCATTAAGAAGATGAACACAGGAAACACAGAATAGTTTGCGATGTCAAGCCGACATCGGAACAAACTGAAGGCTACATTACACAGCATCAAGGTTTTGCGACAGGAGGGCGGCGAGCACAGAGAGGTTCCTGAACCCGGCCTGTACCCAGATGGAAGCTTCTTGGGTCACCCGTTGGAGCAACAGCTGCATGCTTGAAGGTGGTTGACCGAAAGTTCTGTCGTTTCGCTCCTTCCAGACTATCCATGAGATCAGAACAGGCAGTCGAAAGTTGAACGAGCCCCAAGGTCGATGGCTAGGCGCCTACGGATCCACCACCCCACGAGACAGTCATCACCAGCATTCGCCTCCGAGCTTCGCGGTGCCAGGCATTGGAGCCCAGCCGGCGCCAGGACCCGGCACCAGAGTTCGTTGGTAACCACACAGGCGATGAAGAGGTGTTGGTGAGTTTCAGAGTCCTGATCACACAAGATACAAGAGTCGGCCTCCTGGAGACTATGACGGTAGCGTTGCGCGGCTGTCCAGAGGCGCCCGTGTAGGGCGAGCCAGAAAAAGAATTTGACGCCAGCCGACGCCTTGGTTGCCCAGAGTTCTTTGGCCCCCAACATAGTTGTGGAGCCATAGAAGAAAGCCTGATAGGCTCAGGAAGAAGAGTAGTTGCCATCAGGTTTCCATTTCCATCTGAAGTGATCTTGGCGGCCATCAACTAACTCCACACTACGCAAAGTCGCCAAACCTTGATATATTGGCACAAGACCTACGTTGTCCAGGACCCGACAATGTCCTTAACCCACCTGTTCCGCTGAGAGCGTACCGCAGAGTTCTCTTCTTGTCAGCCCTTGAGATAGCTGCATACAGGCCCGGAGCGATGGTGGAGAGTCATCCTTCAGAGAGCCAAGAGTCAGACCAGAAATCAGTGTTCGCACCATCACCGACTGTCACATTGAAGCTAATGGCAGCCATCGCCGCGACCTCATGCTCAGGCTTGGCGGGCAGTCCAGACCAGCCGCTAAGCGAACCGGCTCTTAACATCCATTCCCAACGAAGACGGAGCGCAAAGCCAAAGAACCTGAGATTCAGAACACCAAGGCCTCCCAAGGCAGTGGGACGGCAAACAATTGGCCACTGTACTTTGTAGCGGCCGCCAGTGGTTGTGGCTGCACCCGTCCAGAGAAAAGCCCTTCGGCGTTTGTCGATTTGATCAAGCGCCCAAACTGAAAGGCAACATGAGATTGCGACGTGCGTCGGGATTCGCCCTGCAAGGGGGGCGGAGCGGAGCGCTCCTCCCCGCAAACCTGTGCTCCACTCCTAATTAAATCAGGTTCAGGTTCAAACCGAACCACTTTCCAGGTTCGAACCGGTGCTCCACGGTTCGAACCTGTGTTCCACTGAATGAACCTACCAAAGCTGCTGCCAAGTGGGGTCCTTACAACTACCAAATTACTCTCTCCATGCTTCCAAAAATAACCAAGTATCCATAAAAAAACAAGTAATTACAAATAGAATAGAACAATAAGTACTACCAAATTAATATCCAAACAAGTACCAACAATCCAACATTGTAGTGACGACTTTCTCAAAACACTGTACCATACGAGTTTCTTCAAACAAGAACAGAACCATTCACTGTAGATAGGTTCAGAACAAGAACAAAACTCTTCAAACAAGAACAGAACCATTCAGTCACTGAGGTCATCATCCCCATCTCCTGATACCATTCACTGAAGTATCACTGCGCCTCACACATCTCCTCTTTTACCCAGCCCGCCTCAAAACGAAAATTATTGGCAGTGCTACATCTCTCTTGATCATCATCCCCATCAGATTCAGTCATCAGCAGCTACTAGATCGTTCCTGGCGTAGCACAGCGGCTTAAATCTGAAGTCATCACTGAGGTCAGGTCTGACAGTTCACGCAAACGGATGTCTCACTTATCAGTATCAGATGTCGCCACGCATGTCTATTCAGATCCTTCAACAGTCTCAAAGCTTGCGTTAATCCTACTAATTGTAGGTTGTAGGGGCCAACAAGGGCCGATCCTCAACTATAATGTCCACTGGGCACTGGCAGCCATCACACCCTGAAAAGAGTATTATATTGATTGAGAACACAGGATAATGAGGCACTAAACAAAACCATCAGCGAAGTCAACGAAGCTGACATACTGGACCCCTTTTTTCCCTATGTTAGATCACTGGTCAAATTTTTGTAATTAAAATTTAGGTGTGAACAGAATACTCAAAGTATAGAATAATACGAAAGTATGGCTAATATGCAGTACATAATAATCTGAAAGTATTACACACAACAAAGTTCTGACTTTTGAGTGTTGTTTGAGCTGACTGCAAGATTTATTAGTACGGGAGTACAGTGCATAAAGAATACTGAATGAGTTTAACAGAAAAGAATGCTGAACTGTTAAAGAATAGATGAATACGGAAGTTTCCAACAATGGTGAATAAAGAATGATGCATAAAATTCATACTGGACAAGAACAAAGAATTCTGAATAATAGGTGTGTGCTGAATAAACCACCTTATTACATACTGTACTAGCTTCATATATTCACACTTCTGAAATTTTTTAGCAAGTTTATTTAGATAAAAACAAGCCATATCTACTAATAGATGTGTGCTACCTACTAGCCAAAATTAGTAAGGTTACATTAACGCTGCTAAGGGCTTGTTTGGGATCACTGTACTAAACCGTAGTCATCTAACTGAACTTCAGTTCAAAGTCACTCAAATACGTGGACTAATCTATACACAAACTAGTTGTTAGTCTTTCTCAATAATCGACCCATTTAGCATGCTAAACTACCGGATTGGAGTACACTCCTAAACGAGTATGAGTATACTCCGGTGATGAGAAGATAAAAAGGGTTATTTAACCGTGGATGGCCTGTAAAGACTAATGAGGTGGTGTCCAGTTTGACGCACGCCGACGCTGCAACGCAGTTGACGCACGGCTTGTTCTTAAAGATCACTCAAGCAGACAAGCTCATCTCCTACTAGCACATACAAAGTTTACCATCCAACTTAACAGCCATGACAGTAAATTTCTATTGTGCAACTACGAAAACATTAGTGTTCAGAGTTGTGACATATTAGCAACTACTGGATGAACAATTTTAAGTATTTCCACCTTGAGACAATGCAATACTTCAGACAATGCAGTTTTTGAATGGAGTGCTAGAGCAAAATTTAGCAGATAATAAAGTAATTAAAATAGTTCAACCGCATACTTTCTATATGATCTATTGCACATTAATGTAGTATTCGAAAATGTCCCATCAGATGGCACATTAATCAAATCAAAAGTGTATATGCATTATTTGGTGAACTTGTATAAAAGACCATGCATGCTAGAGCCTTACATAATAGATCAAGAGATGTAAAACTGTTCTTATTTGGTACAGGATTACACATTTAGAGTGCTAGTCTCAGCAAAGCAGTTGGTAAACTGCATGAGATGGTCCAGCATGCAAGTGCATTCATCGATATGCTCAAAGTAATTAATTAGTGTTTTGGTACAATTGCAACGAAGAAGAGCATGCAATCCAATCCAATCCAATCCAAGGCATTGCTTGCTCATGGCTGCAGTGTGAGACTGAGTAAAGCATATACAAATCATCCACTCCAGCAGCAATCGGCACTAAGCAGCATGCAAGTGGAGTGGTACCTTGTGGGGGACGGGAAAGAGCAGGTTTCCGCAGCTGCCAGGCGTAGACGAAGCGGGTGGAGACGAGATCCCTGGGCGGATCAACGAGGTGGTAGAGATCGCAGACGACGACGGCGCGGGGCCTGATGAGAGTGGCAGCGGCGGCCGCGCAGGAGCGCCTCCCCGGAGCTGGCCGTGCGGCGGCGGCGCGGCGCGGGCCCTGCGGCGGTTCTTGGCAGCGGTAGAGCCGACGGTGGGTAGGGTCGACCCTAGGGTACACCGGGGGTCGATAGGGTCGTGACCCTTTTGCCCCTCTTCCGGTCCGGGTCGACTCGATCCGATCCAAATGATAATTTCAGGAGCGGTTCGGCTTCAAAAGCGGGTCGAACCGAACCCCTTGCAGGCTGAGTCGGGATGGCAGAAAGCGTAACCTTAGTGAGGCGCACCCTGCCAGAGTGAGTTAACAAATTGGCCTTCCAAGTTGGGATGCGGCAAGCCACTGCGTCCACAATCTTCTGTTCCTCCGCCTGCTTGAGCCGTTTGAAAGAAAGGGGAACGTCCAAATATCTGGTGGGGAGCTGAGCCAGAGTGCAAGGGAAGGCGCTTTGGATTACCTGAAGGTCCTGCTCAGAGCACCGTATAGGCGAAGCAACACACTTGTCAATGTTGGCAATCAGTCCCGAGGCTGTGCAACACCGTATTATTTTAGATATAATAAATATAAGCAAGCTCAAGCTCAAAAGTTTTACGCACAACTTGGTTTATTTACACCATATTAGCATTAGGTTAAAAGAAGAGAAAAATGAGTAAGACTAGCCTTAATAAAAAGTTTTGTGGCGTTATTTTTAAGACTATCATGTCATATAAAATGAAATGAAACTTCATTCTCAATTGGCAGCTTCATTCTATAGTTTTGATATTTAATTTTATAACTCAAGAAGAGAGTTGACATGGTGCATAGAGTTTGGTAAGATGATTTCCGCCTTGTTATAGTCATATATAAGATCCAATTGTTCGTTCCATGTTTCTTTCTCTCCACTTTACATGATACAAAAATCAATCGTAGGAAGGCAAATCTCAAAAACCAAGAACCCATTTTCCTTGGTGAGGTGAGAAACTTTGCAGGGGATGATGGCATGATCCCCTCTCCTCGTGACTGCGACGGCCCACAGGAATGAGAAGCAAACGCCTTCCCTTGCAAATCCGGTCTGCAAATGTAGAGCTGCCGCTACTCGGGTACACACATCATGTTCATGGCCCCTGCTCATGTGGCTTGTCGCTGAACACCCTCTCTCTGGCCTTCTCAGCCTGCGAGCACAACAAAGCGCAATGCACCTATGACCACATGTGCCTATGACGACTATGAGAGAGATGAGTCGATGATTTGTTCATCTCTGCTTGCTGCAATAATACACTGTGTGCAGCCTTGCTTGGCCGTGATGAATTGATGATGGATCGGGAGAACGTAGTAAAAACGTACCATCTTGGGCCAGTCGGTGAAGAATGTGATGGCGGACATGAGCGTGGTCTGCGACAGGGAGCCGCAGACGATGCCCATCCAGAGCCCCCTGGACCCCATGTGCAGCACAAAGCCGAGGAGGATCGCCATCGGGATCCCCAGCAGGTAGAAGGAGCCAAGGTTCACGTACGCGCCCAGGTGCTGCCACCCGCACCCGCGGGCGACGCCTGATGCAATGCAAACAGACAACAGGCCGGTGGTAGCCAAATCAGACGCGCCGGCGATTGTGTTGGAGTGTTATTTGCTTTCTGAAATATTAGATGGAAAACAACAAACCTGAGAGGATTCCCTGGAGACAGTCCGTTATGGCAGTGATGCAGACGAGAGGAACCATGGCGGCGACTGAAGATATGACCTCCTCCTCGCTGCTGTACGCGATGCCCACGAGGCGCCGCGCCGCTAGAAGAGCTCCGCTCACGACAACCGCGTCGATCGCCGCCATGGACAGCACCACGCGGACTGCTGATCGAGCTCCGTCAGGGTTCCCAGCGCCCAGTTCATTTGCTACCCGTGTGCTGTTTTTTTTTTTTGTAAGAATGGTCAGATGATGTATTACTGCTTCAATCAATATAAAAGAGACAGAATAAGCATCTTCCATGAAAGCTAGTAGTAAGTTCCATCAGAATCGTACCTTCCAGCAGCTCCAATCCCAAAAGGTATGGTGAAGAGTAGCGTTACACTTGTGAGACTGTTAGAACAAAAGGATTTGGGGGACATTAATTAGGTAAACATCGTTGTCGATGCAGAATCATGTTTGCATACATGTATATATATATACTGTGACCATAGATTCATTCACTCTGTACCAGATCGAGAGCACTGAGGTCTGCAGCTCTGGGTTGGGTAGAAGCCCTGACATGAGAGTAAGGAGCTCAAACGACCACCATTCAAAACTGAGACCAAATAAAAAGAAATTTTAGCCACAGGTCAAAGAGGAATTCACCCAACATTATATATAGAGAGAGAGAAAGAAGCCTAAATGCAGGATGTGGTGACTGATTACCACATCATGAGTGCAGAAGGCAGGGCAAGGCGCAGGAACGCGTCGACTCCCCTGAAGACGTCGATCGTCGGGCGCACGCGTGTCTCCTTGCAGGAGCTCGAGAACACGATGTACCCGACGAGCATGGCCACATTGAGCCAGTAGGATATGCTTGTCGTCATGGCAGCGCCTGTGTACCCGAGGCCAGTCTTGAAGACCATCACGTAGCAGAGCGGGACGTGGATGGCCGCCGTCGCCACGGACGACAGCAGCAGCGGGTAGATGAGGCTCTGCGTCTGCAGGAACTTGGTGAGCGGCTGGATCACCGCGTTGGCGAACAGCCCCGGGATCATCCACATCATGTACCTCCCGGCGCCGTGGGAGATGAGAGGGTCCTGGCCTATCAGCACCAGGATCTTGTCCATGAACACCCAGAGAAGCGACAGAGGGATGCAGACCACCAGGAGGGTTACCACCGCTCGGTACGTGTCTAGGCCTACTTTCTGGTACTGTTTTGCACCGTAGGCTTGCCCACATAGCGTCTCCAGTGCACTTGCCAATCCGATCTGTTTCGCAAGTGCAGATCAGGGGAACAATAATGAGCAGGTGAAGATGCTATTGCTCAGTGCTAAGCAGGACAAATCATCACTACTTTTGTCACGTCGGAAAAAGAGAGCCAGTGAAAAGTTGCGTGTCGACAAGTTTTTGAGCTTAGCCTTTGTTCTGGTCTGCGGAATTAGAAGGATGCCCCCCTTGTGTTGCGGAGTGGATCCCACAAGTTATGTAGGAGCATTGGTCCATCTAAAATTTTCGTTAACAGCTTGGTACTCTGATCCCACAAGAAATATAGATAGAAAAGTGTTTGTTAAGAGCAACTCTACCCGGGTTTCCTATCCTATTTTTGGGAGCACGTGGTCGAAAAACAAGCTCTAGCGACACTTCTACTTAGACCCTAAAAAGTAGGGGGCACTCTAATTGCTCCCTCAAGCCCTCACTCATGTGAATTCTCCTCAAGACCTTTTATTTTTCTATTGTGGTTGTTTCCCTCCTCTTCCAACTCCCATCACATACTCTCCCATGTGCCACCACCACCACCACCACCGTCGTCCCTAGATCCAATTGTCAGCCACCATACCCACTATCTCTGGCGACTAGAATTGGCTCCTCCACCTTCTTCCATGCTCCTCTTACTCTTTTTTTCTTACCAAATTATGGGTCTTCACCGAAAATGTATCTCCGGCCATCTTCCTCGAGTCTAGTTGCCCGAGCTCCACCTTGCACAACCATCCTCCTAGTGAACACAACCACCTCGGCCGGTCGTTCTCCCCGCAACCTTGTGCCCTCTTCCACGAGTAGGTAGGCATGTGTCTCCGCCAACCCCTGCCTCTATCATCCTCCGAGAGTAGTAAGGTAGACTAGCAGGCATGCACGAGTTGTGGACCTATTTTTCCATGTAGCCAGGCATGCATCAGTGATCACCACCATCCCCTATCCTCTTTCCCAAGAAGGGAGGAAAGTTGGCAAGTGTGCACCATCGCTATACCATCTACTCTTCCCCCAAGCATAAGTTCAACTATGTGAGTTGACAAAAAAATAAAATTGTTTATGAGCATTCGGGGAAACTAAGCACAACTTTTTTCATGGAACTAGATGGGCCAAAGCCCCTAAAAGAGATTTATATGAAGAATGAAGAACAGTGAAAATAGTGAGTACACAACTTTATGTCAAGGATTGTCAAAACTTGATGAATTTTTATATGTTTGATCATAAGTTGTTTAATTAGGAAGACATTAGCACGTGGAATGATGTTTAATTCTAATTCCAAATAACTATTACATGAGGCTAGATATATGTGGAATGATGATTTACAATTTTAGATTCAGCCAATTGGGTTGTGCAGTGATGATCTACTATTTTAGACTAAGACAATTGGATTGAGCAATGATGATTTATATTGGTGATGCCTTTTGATTTGAAACCTTAGTTCTAAGCGTTCCCAAGCACAAATCCATTACCTAATATGCCTTTTGATTTGCAATTACTAATTATAATTGTTCCTGAGCACAATTCCATATGATGTCTTTTAATTAGCAACTAAATTTGAATTGTGATGAGACAATGTTTGCCTTGGGATGGCACTTTCTTTTAATTTTTAAAAATTTAATTTTGCATTTTAAACCATTATATTAACTATTAATATTAATATTATATTTCCAACCATATAGTGTTGAATAGAATTTTTTTTAGAAACATATAGTGTCGAATAGATAGAATGCATATAGTATGTGATAAAAGAGAGAGAGAAACATATGGACCTTGATTTGAGCGCTACTTTTAGAGTTGAGCCTAGATATGTTCAAAAGAATAGAGAGTTTTTAGATCAAAAGTAGTAGAGACCTTATTGGAGGACTTGCGCTGAAGTTGCTCTAAAGAAGATATGAAACATGTTAAATTATCTTTTCTTGGATCTTACATGTGACAGTATGACTAACCGGAAGTCGTAAAATGAACAGTATTCAAAGCCTAGTCAATGTCGTCTTGCATTTCATTATCGTCACTAAAATTTTACATTATAAATATTACCCCGACACTGATGCACACAGAAAAAATAATCAACAGCTCTCGTCATGAACCACAGTTTATGTGCAATATGTTCCCGATGGAGAACGACATTATGTATTTATCATAAAAGTTCTACCAAGAAAACATACTCTAATCTGCAGAGGGCAACTTACGCTGATTTTTTTTAATAAGAAACAAACTATGCTGAATAACGACTGGCCTAAACTGAAGAGTATGCATAGTCAAATTCTTCTTTGACATTGTACTGACTAAACATGTTACAGGGACACTGCTAATTCGCACAAATCAAACGTCTCATAGTTCTGTCATAACACATTTTTCCGGTGGAAAAAAAAATGCCTGGCAGGACACTGCTAATTCAGACAAATCAAACGTCACATAGTTTCCCCGTAGTATTACTAGAAGAAAACATACTTCCAAGCTGGGGTGTGCTGACGAAATTGTGTTGAAGATTTTAAAGCCCGCCCACTTGGAAAATGGACCTCTTTACTTGTCGATAGAGTTGACTACAAATCAAACAATCCTAAATTCAATTAAATGTATACAAAAAAAAACTACTCATATTATTTATAATGCGTGTATCACTAGATTCATTATATAATGTATTTTCTTATAATAAATCTATTAGAATATATAATTATTGATAGTATTTTTTTACACGTCTAGATAAACTCAGAGTTGTTTGACACATTAGAAAGCGAGATTGCTGTTCTTTTGAGGTCGCAGGGGTAGATGGAATGCATACTTTTTGTCCTGTCTTAATACAACGCACCTGTCGCTAGCTGACTAGTTGAATTGGTAAATATCTTTGAACCATTGAGATAACATCCACTAGTTCGGTGGCACAATTTCCAGTTACATAGTATAAAGAAACCAAAGCCACGTGACCACCTGCAACGAGACAGGCTATCGACTAATAAAGAATCCATCGTCAAAACCCATGTTGTTGTTTTCTCGTTAGCATCACACAAGATCGCGCTGAAGAGATCTCACTGATGGTCGTTTTGCCAAGAACTCGCAAACGGCAGCACACAATCCATGGCGCCCCGGATGGAGGTCGACCACCGGGAACCGAGAAGTGTGGACAGTGTGCAAACGCAAAACAGTGATCGAGATGGCTTTCTCTCCACTCCAACGAACAAGAAAGCGTTTAAAGATGACGACGCGAGCAGCACGGAACGGCATGCGAAAAGGTAAAAGAGCCAAAGAAGAAAGATATGGGGACGAGAGCGAAAACAGGGGGGAAAGTGCGGACCAGGAGGCTGAAGCCGGAGACGTTGGCGAGGGAGGTGGCGATGGCGGCGGAGGAGAGCGGGAGCACGCCGGGGAGGTGCCCCACCATCATGTTGGACGACACCTGGACGGCGTACTGCGACAGGTTCACCACCACCATGGGCAGGGCCAGGTAGCCCACCCAGCCGGCCTCGCGCGCCCACCGCCTCCACCACTTCTCGTCCTCCTGCTCCGACGACCGCGGCGGCAGCAGCAGCGGCCGCGCGGCCTCATCCTTCTCCCTCGCGGCGGCCATCTCGGCCTCGGCCACTCTCCCGGCCTCCCCGAGCCCCAGGCGCCTCTCTCGCGCGGCGCGCGTTGCCTGCCACACCGATGCTCAGAGCCGTACCGATGTTTGGAGCTGAATGTGTGGATGGGCCTGTCATCACCTGTTCGCGCGAACGAACTTATTGGGCCAAAGCGCGATCGAGTTCGTCATGTTTGTCCCTTGTCCGAAACGCTGTCCCAGCCTCCCAAGCCGGTCTCGGCACGGCACGGCACCGCACGGCATCGACTCCTTGTGTTGTATAGCGACAGCACGTGTCAAGCCGTCAAAGGTCATAGTCATCCCCAACGCACACAAACCGGGGCGCGCTCTCTCTCTCCTTTCATATCATAATAGTAAAATAAATAAAGAAAATTTTGCTACTGAACATTCACAATAAATTTCCTTTGCTGCTAGACACTGAAAAGAGTAGACAAAGTGAAACATTATTAATTTGTTCATATATTTGTAGATTACTAAAAATCTTGAAAATTCACAAAATATGTATATCACCAAATCATGACTATGCTAAAAATATTAACTCAAAATAATAGTAAATTTGTGTACATCCCCCACTGATTTAGTTTTTTTTATTTTCTATTTATTTCGATTGAATCTTTGAAAAATCATAGTAAATCAAAAAAAATTCACAGTAAGTATATAATATGATATATTTTAGTACATTTTTTATTGTAGATTTAGATCTATTATTTTCTATAATTAATTTTAATGATTCATAACTACAGATTCTATGTTCAATTTTTATGTTGGTCTAATTGTTGTACGCTTGAACTATAGTAAAAATTTCATACTAATTGGATAATGTATAAATTAGTTGATTTATTTAGTGATCTATAACTAGTTTATGCATGATTCAATGAGTATAATTGTTTTACTCATCTCAAGCATACAATAACTAGGTCGTTGTAAAAAATCACAACAATTGAAATGTAGAAACTCCAGTTATGAATTATTTAAATTAATTACAAAAAAGAATAGATCTAAATCTATAGCAAAAAAGTTATACTAAAGCATACTGTCGATATTATGACCCAGGGGGTCAAGACCACCAACTAGTAAATTTATATATTGCGTGCTCCCTCTTCCAGACGTGATGCAAGAAGAACACAAGATTTATCCTGGTTCGGGCAAAGAAGGCCCTACGTCCAGCGGGGGAGGATGAATTGTATTATCTTGCACCGAAGTGCTCGTACAGGGGGGTACAAGCTGGTTTACACGGGGGTGCTCAGGATGAGCTGAGGCCTAGGACTAGCAGGGCTACCCTAGGTGGTCCGTTGGTGGATTGCTTGAGATGTTGATCAAGTAGGTAAGGAGTGGTGTTGCGAGTGTGAGCGGATGTCCGATGATCTGACCCTCCGCTCGGCTTGGAGGTGGAATTCTGTGTCTCTCTGTGTCGTCTCCCTCCGTCTATTATCCCAGCGTCCCCTTTTATAGGCCAAGGGGAGGCTTAGGGTTACAGGAACCTAGTACGTATTGGAATGGGAGACATGTCCGTGCGCCATGCCTGCGACGAGACGTCGATCGCTGTAGCGACATCTTCCTTCTGTACTTCCGGTGTTTCAGGGCATGGCGATAGCAGACTGGACACCGCCGTACAGCATGACGCAGTACGGTTGGCCTTCTGTAGATGGGTACGAGTCCCACGGTTGACACGGGACGGACCGGACGGGAGCCATGCCGGAGTGGTTGGAGACGATGGTCGAGCCCCTAGTCGAGGGGGGTCGAGGCCAGCGTGACCCTGTCGTATCCCTGAAGATACAGTCGAGGGTTGTCCTGTTCATGGCTCGAGGGGGTGCCTTTGGATTCCGTACCTACGATGTGGCTACAGCGGCCGCACGGTTGACGGAGGTCCCGGGCATGGGCGGCGAGTTGATGGATTTGACTGTGGTAGTGGGCGCCCATGACGTTAGGCGGAGGCAGGTAGGCGCATTGGATCTCCTTTACCCCATACCGGGAGCAGGTAAGTCTATCGAGCTTCTTTCTCAGGGGTCGTTCGATCGACCCCCCGTCCGTCACGGGGGGTCAAGGTTGGGGGGTCGTTCCCTCGACCCCCGTCCGTCGATTGAGGTCGAGGCGGAGGGGTCGTTCGTTCGACCCCTGTCCGTCAGTCGAGGTAGAGACGGAGGGGTCGTTCGTTCGACCCCTGTCCATCAGTTGAGGTAGAGGCGGAGGGGTCGTTCGTTCGACCCCTCCTACTATTTTTCCAGTAATGGGCCGACTCATGACTGGTCACTGTTGCCGGTGAGGGAGACCTTTGCGTGATGGACCTTCCTCCATTGACTTGAACGGTTGATCGGATCTTGCCTTAAAAATGGTTGTTATGTTGAGCTTTAGATTATCACACGTTTAGGGTACCCCTTACCTTTGTACCCGACACATACCATATTATATATTCACTATGTAGATCTATTCATGTGGAGTCCAAAAAACTAGTTTTTCTATTTTATGATTTTTGTATGATTAACTATGATTTTTTTTAAAAAAGCTAGTCAAAATAAATAAAAAAGAACAAGATAAAACCACCTTGAAAACCTCTTATAACAGATGATTTCAAAAATTGTGAGAGATGATTTATCTGGTTTTAAAGTTCAGTGAGAAAACAGATTTTTTGTAAAGATTGAGAGAGTAAAGTGGACTTTTATGGTTCTTTTACTCGAGTGAGGAGGACTGCGGCTCTAGTTGGATCTGGACGGCCGTATAATCTTTTCGCGTTATTCTGAGAGTAGTGTGGGCCGTTTGTGCTGTGCCTTGCCTTTGCTTTTGCGTTGTGAGACAATGAGTTTAGGTAGTTGGGATGGGCTTTCGGTAGTTCCAATGAGTCTCCCTCCCCTCGCCTCTCTCTCTTTTCTCTTCTGTATGTATAGTTCTGTCTTCTCTGGCTCACTTTTTTTCTTTCCCTTTTAGCAATGTGTGCTTGAAACCTGATTTTGACGAAGACGAACACTACGGCAGCATAGAAAGCTTCAAGCAGGCTACACATGTGAATCCGTTGCGACGACATATGCGTCATTGCGGTTTAAGTATTATTGTTCGAAGCACACGTCCTTGGTTCTTTCAAAGTCCAAACCTTTGAAAGATGTCGGAACAGTAGGGTAGTCAAACCCAGAAAAACCTTGCATGCGCTGGAACATCGCGTCTTTCGGCCCTGTTCTCGTTAGTTGCATAACCGAAAATCCAATAAAAAAATTGCAGGTAGCAGCCGTATGTATGAGTTGTCTTTGGCCTGTGTGAACTACTTCCGTATATATGATTGCCATTTTCGTTCGACTCCGATCCTTTCTCCACAGTCTTGGCCAGCGCAAAAAGGTCAAGGTGCATGCCCCTTGCCCTTGGGCCTTGGCTACTGTTTATTTACTCCTATTTTTTTTGTCCCGACAAAGCAAAATGGTCAAACGGGTTGGTGTGGTGCTGTAACGGCGTCGCGAAGATTGCCCCGGCACAATCTTGTGAGTCATCAGTCATCACACACACCACGCCTAATGCATTGACCCTCCTCTGCTGCGCCTGCCTGCGCTGCGCTTGGAAATGGATAGATGAAACAAGCCGAAAGGATCGAAAGCAGGCGTCCAAAACAATTCATATGGCCATGCCCTGCTCGTGTTCTTCGTTTCATTAATTAATTTATCCCGTGGCGGTATCAGCATGGGTGCATCGCATGGCCACATTCTGTAAACACATGCGATAACCAACGATGCCCCCTGCATTTGTCAACAATGCCTAAGAACTGCTGCCGTTTGCATGGCAATTGTGAAACGACGCATGATGCCTGCCCTGCCGGTGAAAGAAGTGGCGTCATCAACTCATCATCCGTGTGTTCACCAGGTTCCTTTTGAGTCCGCAGGGCCCGATGTATATATAGGAATTGAAAATTGAAAATGTGAAGGACGGAAGTGTTAGGCTCAGACTGACACGGTTTCAAGCGATCTAGCTAGAACCGGGAAACAAAAACGCATTTGGCATGAAACGCACACCCGGGACCGGGAGGAACGAGCTGCCTGCACCGCACCTTCCCACGCCATTTTTCCTAATCACAGTAGAAACAGACGGATTGACTAAACTCACAGGAGGTAGTAGTAGTAGTAAGGGTACTTATAATGTAGACTCTATCATATAGTCTAAATCTATTTATTAGCTCGAATCTTGTGGACTTGAAGTCTAAATAAGACTTGAAGTCTTATTTATTTACACTCTCTCTTTAAAAAATATACTGTCATATCAATAAAATACCATAAATAAGTGATAATAAATAGTCTTAGACTCTATGATAGAGTCTTACATTGTGAGGTGTTGGTCAGCACAGAAGTAGTATAATAGAAGCAAAAACATTTTTCAAAACAAACGGCCACGGCGCAATACTTACGTACGGCGACAGGGACGAACAATAATACGGTCGGGGCCGGGCCACTGGGCCACGGACGGCTCCGCAAAATGGTCGCACCTGGCCCACGCGCACTATCTCTCTCTCCTAGGCGGCCTGGGCCCCGAACGCACCTGGTGGCTGCTGGTGCTGGTGCTGGTGCGGCTCCAGCTCAAGGTCTGCCGCTATAAAACGCGCCTGCGCTCCCCGCAGCTGCAGCCTCGCTTGCTGTCCTTGTTGCCATCCAGTGAGTGAATTGCCTGCCATCTTCTCTGCACGCCCGCACAGAAGCAGCTGCAGCCGCGGCCTGCCACCACCCAATCCCATCGATCGATCGATCCGCACCACGGCTGCCGGTTCGTCGTGCGCGCGGCGCGGGCGTGTTTGTTCGATCAGAGCGCGTGGACACACGGCGGGCGGCCTGAGAATTTCTGTGGGATCGGAGCGAGCAGCTAGCCTAGCATGGGTCGGGCGCCGTGCTGCGACAAGACGAGTGTGAAGCGGGGCCCGTGGTCGCCCGAGGAGGACGAGCTGCTGCGGAGCTACGTCCACAACCACGGCACCGGCGGCAACTGGATCGCGCTCCCACACAAAGCAGGTGCGTACTACTGATACGTACAATACACCTCCTCGCCGGCGAGCGAGATGCATGGTTTTCTCTTCTCATGGTTAATGGTATAGTATAATTCCCTGCTGATGGATGACATGTACTCGCGCTCGCGCTTGCAGGGCTGAACCGGTGCGGCAAGAGCTGCCGGCTGCGGTGGCTCAACTACCTGCGGCCGGACATCAGGCACGGCGGGTACACGGAGCAGGAGGACCGGGTGATCTGCTCCCTCTACAACTCCATCGGGAGCAGGTGGTCCGTCATCGCGTCCAAGCTGCCGGGGCGGACGGACAACGACGTCAAGAACTACTGGAACACCAAGCTCAAGAAGAAGGCGATCGCCATGCACCAGCAGCAGCACGAGTACTACCAGCAGCAGAGCTCAGCCGGCGGCCGCGGCGCCGCCGTCGTCGTCACGCCGCGCGCCGCTCGCGGCCGGAGCCAACAACAATGCGCCTCCTCCTTGCAGCCGTCGCCCGCGTCCGCCTCGTCCGCGGTCACCACCGCGAGCGCCAGCGACGCGTGCAGCTTCGGGGCGGCTATGTACCCCTCCCCGACGACTACGCTCCAGGCTGCTGCTGCTGCTCCGGCGGTGCTCGCGCGCTACGACGGCACGGCGCCACTGCCGCCGCAGCAAGCAGCGTCGTCTTCGCTCGCTGAGTTCTCAACCGCGCCGCCCAACGGCGCCATCAGCAGCGGCGCCTGGGGGGGCCTCGACGACATGTTCCTGCCGGAGCTCCTCGGGGACAGCGAGTTCCCGCCCGGCGACTTCTTCGGCACCGGGTTCGCCTCGATGCTGCTGCAGGACAGGGCGGCGGCGTCCCTGCAGGAGCTCTCCGCGTGCTACTTTCCCAACGCGCAGGCCGAGATGTGGGAGGCGGCAGCGGATCACCACGGGCATGTCAAGCCGCCGCCGGCGGGCCTCTGCCACAGCCTGACATGACCAATCGATCGCGAGGAGCAGGGAGGACACTAAAATTAATGCGCGCTCGATCCGTCCACGTCCATTGAAGCTAGCTAGCTTCGATCGGCAATTCTCTTGCAGGGGCTTGCTAGCGCGTGCCTCATATTGCTAGTCGTTCTTGGGCCGATCTGTGTCCATCGATCGATATGCATGCATGCATGCATATATGATCGTCTCTCTATGACTATATATGAGCGAGGTCATCGGATGTACTACTTACATTATTATCCGGGACTAGCACCATATCCATATCATAGCTAGAGAAATTTATTATTATGTGGATTATTGCCGCTTTGTTTGCGTTGGCTTCTCTTCTCTGGGGGTGTTTAGATTCCCCAATTTTCCTCAACTTTCCATCACATCTCCATCACATCAAATTCTTATTTCCCGTCACATCAAAATACCGGCACATATATGGAGTACTAAATATAGATGAAATAAAAAACTAATTGCACAGTTTTGTTGTACTTTGCGAGACGAATATTTTAAGTCTAATTAATTAATGTTTTGATAATTATTACTAAATAAAAACAAAATTGCTACAATGTGACGTGACAAGTGTTACAGGATTTTTTTCACCCCTCTTCACCGTCTAAACACCCCCTCTGCATACCAACCAGTCGGTCACTCACTCACTCACTGTTCAAAACTATTCTTCAGCGCCATTGTTTCTCACTGTGATAATGACAGCATGGCGCTCTCTCTCTCTCTCTCTCTCTCCTGCCTGCTCCTACTAGCTATATCTAATTCGAATTTGGAGATGAAAGTCGTAGCTTCCGAGCAAACAAGTCGCCTCAAGTTTAAGCACCTAATTAGTCCACGTAGAATTATGGTAGTAGTAGTAACCGCGACGTACATACCTGTCACTAGCTTGGAAGACTGTCAAATCGATGTCGCCACCTGGATACAATAATACATCAGCTGGCGCGCCTCGATCGCCTTGCTTTGATCAATTTGTGACCTACAATAGCTGAGGACGAGAGCACTTCTCGGTGCGCTGTGCTTGCGTCCGCCCGCGTTAGTTTCCAACGTAATGATCATGATGCTGACGATGACGGCCGGCAAGCGAGGCGGCGACGGACGAGGCCGCGGGGTTGGTGCCGTGTGCGCTCGCGGCATCCATGGGCGGCATGGACCAGCAGCGCACGAGGCCCGCGTGCATGCACGTACGTACGTACCCACGTACTACGGGGCAAAGGGCGGGTAACAACAGTGCCCCGGGCGGGCGCGCGCGGACTCGGTCCTAGCTCGTCCTCCTCGCCGACCCGTTCCATGCGATCGATGACGATCGAGCGAGGCCACCACACCGCGAGGTAGATGATGGGATGGGCGGCGGGCGTCAATAATCACCGGCGCGGCTGAGCAGCGCAGCCAGAAGAAAAAAAACGTAAAACGAGGCGTGTGGACGGAAGCAATCTCAATAGAGATTGATCGAGAGAAGAAAGGGGTGTGGGTGATTGGATTGGATTCTCTCTCTGATCGATGAGTACAAAACCATGCATGTCGTGCATTTGAGTAAATATAATAAGAAGAGCACTGTAGTAGGGAGTACTTTCCATGATTCCATCTGGTTCCAGTGTTTGATCTTTGTCATGCATGTCTAGCTAGACGACGACGCATGTGTGTCGCTCTTGGAGCACATGGCCGTTGTTGGGATTAGCGTTGGATAAACTAGCTAGCCACAATTAGGCATGCCCTTCCCCTCCCCATTGTTTGTTTTTAATCACAGGCGTGTTTTGACACTTGTGGTGCGAGAGAAAGGTGGCACCGTACGTCTAGCATATATATAGTAGTAAAGCACAATGTGTGTCTACTTTTCTTTCTAGTACTACTAATTTGTCGTAGCACCTAGCTAGCTAGATGACCCACATACATGTGTAGCTATATATAATCAGCTTCGAAGAAGCTTCTCTCTGCCATGTATGTTATGCGCGCCAACAATTGTAGGCGCAATAATTCTCAATACCGTGCATTAGCCTCTTTTTTTTCTTTGGTATATATACAGATGCTATGGACACACCGACCTTAATTTCTTGTCATCTCTTTTGTCATGGATCGGTCACAGGAAAGCAGCAGACACACCTTTCACGCCAACAGTGACGACGACGTACGGCACGCGTATGCATGCTAATCTCGCTAAGCTAGCAATAGAAAACACTATCGGATCGGAAAACACTATTGGAGCACCGATCGAGCACAAACATACATGTATGACATCCTTGGTGACACAGACACAGACACACATGCATGACACACCAATCATCGTCCCATTATCTTTTACTGCATCGGGACTCGGAATAAGGCCAGAGATAGCATGGACGGATGGATGGATATGGGTTTTTTATCCCGGATCGGATGGATTCTGCAGCCAGGTCCGTGTCAAACTGCTTGCGTGCACCTGTCAGCGGCCGGTCAGCGGCGAGCAGAGGTCTGCTGACGACGCTGCACCGGACCGGAGGGCCCGGCCGGCCTGTGCTGGCTGAAGAAGCCTGACCGAATTGAAAGGCTGAACTGCTGAAGGGAAGGTTCGAACTGGCCTGGCCTGGCCTGCCTTGCCCGGTCTCCACCCGTTCGTCCGTCCGCCCATGACGCACGACGCGCGAGCACGAGCGGTACCATGGTTCATGCATGCCAGTTCAGTCACAGTAGTGTCACACCACGCACGCACGGTCCAGCTTGCCGCCCTCTGATGTCTCGTCCATGGGTGGCCGGTGTGGGATGCATTGGCGCCCCTCGCAGCGTCACGTCACGGCCGGGCAACGGACATGGGCCAAAAGCACGTACAGTAGCTTAGCTAGCTAGCTACGACGACACTGTACTAGTGTGCTATATTATACTGTAGTAGTGTTGTAGTAAATCAGGTAGCTATATATCCCTAGTAGTATGTCTCCATAGGAAGGAAACCCATCGTCATCCTTATCTGCTAGCTCCATCGCCGATCGATCGGGAGATATGCATATAGTATATGTTTAAAGAAACTGCAAAGCGTACGCTCGCTCTGATGATTGGCATGATCCCGGCCGAAGCCCCAAGGGAGATTGTTTAGTGAAGGTTGCGTGATTACAAAACTGAGGGTCGGTCGGTGGCCTGATGGAGGATGGCCTTTAATTATCTTACCCTTTTAATTAATTCGTACTAGCCGGTTGGAAATGCCGGAATGGTATGGCTCTAGCTAGTATACTGTCAGGTGTGTAAGAGCCTTAGTTTCTGCCGTACACCCTCCGTCCTAAAAAAAATATAATTCTAGCTATGAATCTGGACAAGATTCATAGCTAGAATTGTGTGTCTAGATTTAAAGATAGAATTATAATTTTTTTTGGGACGGAGGGATTACTCGTTGAAATGCCGGAACTGGGCTTGCTTTCACTGCTGTCTTATGTCAGTCAAAGTAGTGCCGGTTGGGTCGAAACTTGTGCCGGCCGTTTGCTTCCGTTCTTCTATAGTACAGTAGATCTATGTGCTACTATTCCTCAACAGTTAGCTTATACTAATTCCTGTCCCCAGTTAGCTTATACTAATTCCTGTCCCCACATGGTCAAACAACGGATAGAGACTGTAGTGATCCACAGGAATAGGACATGTGCTGTTTCGGAAAAAAAAAAAAGAGGACATGTACTATATGCATCTGGCGTGAATCTGAAGCTGTATGAGAACAAAAGTTTGATCTCGCAGGAAGAGTTGGTAAACAAGTTTGCCGACCTGGCACACTGCATTATTGCCAACCAACTAGTCCAGGCGGCTATACATATAACTGTCACGGTCGTTTTCCCAGGGCTAAAGAGCCGCACACCTGTTGGCTCGATCAGATGAACGTAGTACGTTGTAATTAACGGTGCGCTGTAGCTTTCCTTCAGGCTCGATCTGGCCCCTCAGTTGATCCTAGCTAGCTAGAACAACTTTAATTTCACACACACAAGGGATCGGATCGAGCAAATGCAATGCAAGAGAGACAAGTGATCGAGGAGCTGGGCCGGAAACCTGGGCAAACGACTCACTAGTAGTCACTACACGTGTGTCGTCCATTGCTTGGCTGGGCACATGCATGCATGCCGGCGGTTCCAAGTAAAGTGCAGGAGCTGATCAGCAGTGACCGTGGTGGTGTGGGTGCCTCCACGGCGTACTGCCGCCTGACTAGCTCTAGCTAGGCTCACTAATCATCCGTGCAGTGTCTCCCCCTACAGTTGTATGATATGCGTCGCTTTCCCTACCAACCTAATAAAAAGGATAAGAAAAAAGGAACAAAAGGCTAACATCTTTAGCTGCACCCCCCAAGTGTTTATGAAGCTGTCTGAAAAGGACCTGCACTTTCTCAAAGCGCATGGGCGGGCGCAAACGCGCAGCAGCAGCAGCCTGCCAGTGTACGCCTCCTGTAATAAACTGCACATCACACAGGGCTCAGGTGTGCCTAGCAAGATGATATAATAGGCACTTTTTTTTTCGTTTCACTCTAGTAAATAAGTGTTCCCAGCGAAATTCAATCAAAGGTTCTATCTGTTTCATTGAAATTTAGCTTATACTAATTTGTTACGAGAGAAAAACACAATTCATTCGTTGCATTTTATACACAACGTTACTGATAATCGGCACCGGTTAATATTCAAAACTACTCACGTTCTAAAAAGAATACAATTATAGGCACACAGGGGCTCAGGTCTGCCTATCAAGATTACAAGCATTTGTTTTCTGTTTCATTCACTCCAGTATATATTGCCAGCAAAATGAAACGCATTTTATACACACTTACATTATATTACTGGTATTTGGCACCACCGGTAAGTATTCTCAGAACTAGCAAACTGTAGCGCGTGGGTACCCCCGGTTGATTTGATCTCCTCCTCCTTCGCCCGCCGATTATATCGAGCACCGAAAAAATAATAATCCCCCCGCTCCGGTCGCGGCTCGCGCCGCTTGCGGTTGTCGCCTAGCAGGCCGTGAATATTCCCGCGCCGCTTTGGAGCATCCTGACGAGAAAAGACGAGGATGGAGATGGACGGAGGAGGCCCAGCTAGGCGGGCCCAGGCCCTCCTCCTCGTCTTTCCTTATCCTATCCTCACTCAAGGGGAAAATAAAGGAAAGAGAACTACTGTAACTACCAGGCAGGCAGGCAGGCAGCACGGCTCGAGCTCGATCGACAGTGTCAGCGTCAGGGCTGCCTGCTACAGTACTTGTCACCGTCACTGGCCGGCGCGGAAGGATAGGATGCTGTACTAGGTAATGACCCGCCTGCATTTTTAGTTTTCGAGCTGCTGGCCGGCTTTGGCATGCATATAGATGGAGGATGCATGGTAGTAAAACAGCAATAGCAATGCAGCAGCCTTGAGTTCCGGATCAGCTCAAGAGAGTAGCGTTTGTCAGCTTGTGTGCGGCAGCATGCATGCGCATGCATGATGCATATTCTATTCCCCGGCCCGGCGCCGGTGATGTGCTAACCATCGGCCTCACCTAACGTACTGCTAGCTACTGTAGGCCTCTCCTCCAAATTAAGGGCAAGGTCAACGCTTCTGCTCGCACATCAATCGACTGGTATTCTTCTTCAGCTAGCCCGGCCTGTCTGCTTGCTGGGACGGCAAGGCAGGCAGGCATGGCCCCTGCCTGATCCAGCGATGATTCTTCCCGGCCCTCTGGCCTGTCTGCGGTCAAATCACGCACGTCGTACTTGCTATTCACGCGTGCGTGCGTGCGTGCGTTTGATGATCGATCTGATCTGGTCTCGTCTGGTGACTGCATGGTGTGGCCAGAGCATAGTACTGCATCGTGCCAGAGTACAGTTACAAGACGGCACCGGAGAGCTGAAAACTTTTCACGTACCACGGATGCAGAAAGACCTGCCTGATGCATTCCGTGTTTCCGGTGAGAGAGGACCGAGGACGGATTGGAAAGATCGATCGATCTTGTGGCTGAAGCAACTCGTCACCGATCATCTCGATCACGAACGTGCAGTGCAGATTCGTTCTAAAGTGCACGCATGCATGCATGCGGTCAAAGCTTCAAGTTTCAGCCAGGAGCAGGAGCAAGAGCAACTACTTTATTTCCAAAGGTTTTCTTCGAGAACCATTGCATGCATGCATAACGAGACCAACACTCTAGCTAGCTTGTTGCAAAGGTCGCAAAGGCTATAGGCTTCGATCGGCAAGGCTAGCTAGTCCAATAGCTAGCACCACGTACCGACGTAACCATGCATCTCTCCGTCCGTACACCGTCGATCGACGCATCGTCGTCTATCGTTCACAGCATCCATGTATGATGTATCGAGCTGCTTGCTACATACTGCCAGCATGGCAGGCAGGCAGGCCACATGCAGATGGAACCTGAAATTGACCGGCCGGCCGCGACTGACTACTCATCGTTCATCACTACTCACGCTCGATCGCCCGACGTCGCCCGTGAAAAGGAAGAAGAAAGGTGGCAGCGGCGAAAGCTAGCTCGGCCGGCCTGCTTTATTAGCACAGCACAGTATACGTATTGCGGAAAGGCAGCTCCATGATTGTCAGCCAGGCGGAGGGGTCCGGGGGTGACGACGACGACGACGAAACGGGACGATCGGACGGGCCACGCCGACGCCGCGCCGGGGTCGCGGACGACATCAGCTAGTGCCTGCGGGCTGCTGAGATAGAGACCCAGCCAGCCGATCTGGGGCTGTCAGCTTTGCCCTTTATCGGCCGGGTAGCTAGCTTAAAAGGAATGGCCGGGTTGACAATTCCCTGGCTGCGATCATGCCGCCGCCTGACTAAGCTAGCTGGCTGGCTGCCCGATCGAAACATTTTTTCTTTGCTTTATTTGCTGTGCTGTGCTGGAAGATGCATGCATGGAGGATGGAGACTGGAGATGGCTCTCGATCTAGAGGCGTTTCAAGCAAGCTACTAGTACGCCTGATGACTTGCCTCTGCCTGTCGTGTCAACTTTTTTTTTTCTCTCTCTCTTTCCAATTAAGCGATCGATCATCGGACGGGCCGGGGGTGGAGGAGTGTACCGTACAAGCTTCTCTTCGTTTGCCCAAACTGGGGTCGTAGATCAGATCAGCGGCTAAACAAACGGTGGGTGTTAGCTTGTTGGACTCGGTATATAGCTAGGTGACGTGTGCGAGATGAGAATGAGACGATGGTCCTGAGGCCTTTTTGCAGGGAGGAATGAAGAAAGAGGCGGGCCAAGGGACCGGCCGGCCTACTGGCTCGTGTACCTAGTCCCTATAGCTAGCTTGGAACTCTTGTGTATGTACCGTGTCACATTGTGGCATCATTCGCGCGTCACCAGTCGATTTTCTTGAAAAGAGTATGGCCGACTTGTCACCTTGGATTGGAAATGCTTACCAGCGCTGAGTCAATGGTACTTTTTGCCATGACGTATTATATATATATATATATATATATATATATATATATATATATATATATATATATATATATATATATATAATAAAAAGTCATGCACAGTAATATTGCACTTCTAAGAAAAGCTTGTGTTTTCACACTTCGAATTATGACATTTGATCATGCTAAAGCCGAGTGTAAATACGCGTCACAAGGTCATGGAAGCTGATGCCAACTAGCTTAGTACTAGTACCGTTTTGCATATATAAACTATGGCAATGGCATGTCACTCTTGCCTCCAATTGTAAAGTCCTTGTTGCTTTGACTTGTCCTTCCTTTCCTCTAAAATGCCACCCTTTTACCCTGCCCTAGACAAGTTGGACTAGTTGATGCTGCGTGGTTGCTGTCTCGGCAACAGACTCTTCTTCTTTCCTGTGCTCGTTGACCTAGCCTCACTGATGAGAAGCTGTCAAGTCTCTTAAAACCGAGTTGGAAATTTGGCGCCCTTCTTTTTATGCTTTCATGTGAAGCAAGCAAGCATAAGCAGCCGAACCGATCGTTGTCTGGGGCAGCCTGACCTGGAGCACGAGTGTAACTGATGCTTCTAATCATGCTCATTATTGAAACCGCGAATATTAAATACGCCGCCACGTCATGTGGCTCGTACGATAGTGAAGCAGCAAGACTCGCTATATGCGTCATGCACAAGGTCCTCGTTTTTTCGAAGGCAACCACCACGATTCCCCCGGCCAATCTTTTCGTGGAGGATTTGCTGTGCTAGACAGGATCAAAATATAATCAAACCCTCACGATCGATCGGGATCGCCTGGATATCGCTAATTCGCAATAGTACAAAGCTGCTATCTGAAGTATTTTTGCCTCTCTTTTTTTGGCGAACGTGCAATTCATGCGCTTGCTTCCGTGTTCCAGCTGCATTCAGTTTATGTACAAAGAAAAACTGAAAGCCAGGCTGTCCTGCCCTTTTCAGTTTTTCACCCTGGTTCCTTCTGTATTACAAAAAAACTGGTAAAGCATAAGAAAAGGCTCGGATGAGGCAATTAATGGGCCGACCTGCTCGACCTCGCTTGCATCCCTACTCCTGGCCCTCGCTGCTGACATCCATCTTCCGGGTCTGAGCTTTGAACATGCTAGCAATATCGGTGGCCGTGCCGCAATCCTCTGGGCTCCGGTCTGGAACTGAACGGATGTACCTGGGCATCCTCACCGAGATGCCGCGCGATGGATGGACAAGCCCAATTGCCGCATGGTGAACAGGGGACAACGTCAGGTCTGCATGGAAAAACAAGGCAGATAAACACGTGTCACTACTGACATATTGCATTAGCTTATGTGGTAGTACAAGTATTGAAAGCATATGACAGGCCTTGTTGGATATCCAACTCAATCCACGTGTTAGATTGGGTTGGGGTGGAATTTAGTTTAATTTTCACTCGATCCACATCCAACTAGCACTGGAAATGCTAATAGGAGGGTCTTCACGTTACCTGCACCTCGGATCTCCCAAATTTGTTCTGCGGTGAACCACAGTTCCGGTTGCTCATCTGTTTTGTAGTATACAGGCTTCTTGGGCAGTATCCTTTCCCCCGAATAAAACTCCTTCATCTGTAGATTAAATTCCGAATATCAAAGGCATAACCAATTAACCACTGAAGGTGTTTCTACAAATGTACAGAGATCTGACACACTGTTTGTATTCCGTTGAGTTTTAATTATAAACGACAAACCCACATGCCTCGTGGATAACATCTCAGCCACCATTGAGTAGAAATCGATAATAAATATAAATAGGTAGGCACATAAAACTGCGCATTCACTTTGTGAGGAAATTGCATCATATGAAGAATCATACGATCATGCACTAATTTCCATTGATGACCATATGAATTATTAACTTTTAATCTAAAAAAATATGAATTCTTAACTTTCATTCTTTATGATTATGACCAATCGCTCATGACTGATATGCATATATTAACCTCCACCTTTTTATAATAGCAAAAACATTCAAAAGAAAACAAACCACTTGGAGGGATCAGCTCCCCACATTCAAGCATGTAAACAAACAATGACCTTCTTCTTAAAGATGTAATGCTACTAGGAACAAGCGTTCCATTGAAACATCCAGGCAGCAATTTATTCATACCTCTTTATAGAACGCATCTGAGAAACCAGACATAACACGGCATACACTTTGGAACTCTTCAGTTTCAGGGTTGTAGCATGCCATGAGAAAAGGGCTGTACCTGTACAGATAAATTTGGGCACACTAGGTCGGGATTGTTGGGTAAAATAACAAAAAAACTGAGCTGATTGGGACTAAACCTACCACCCAGCTTTACGTCCATTTCCGTACCATGCACCAATTGGAACTAAGTCAAGGCTATCACCTAAGCCTTCCACATAGTCACGCTTGACCTGAAAATAAAGATAAGGGCATAAGACCTCAGGAGCTTCGGGGCTTCAGAAAATACAAAAACATCAAGCACCTCTTCGGTACTGAAATATGCTTGCACCTTTAACCATGAATCACAGCGTTTGGAAGCAGAGTATCCAGCATCGACATCCAAAGTCTTTAACATTATACCCTCACAAGAAGACTGGCATGCATTTTCGAAAAATGTGTTCATCCTAGCCAAAGTGCTTGAATTTTCTGGTGAAGCTTCGCTGGCTTCTACCTACATGGTACAAATTGATTGATTCATGCCAAACTACAAGCATACATAAACAAATCTTATCATGAACAAAACAAATAATGAAGGTTGTGCACTTGTGCAAGTTCATAGCAATGATAACTAGAAGGTGCATGTCATTGTAGACCAAATCACATGTACTTTAAACTTTAGGTTGCAGGTGAATGCTCATGCAGTCCTGCTAAGGTTCTAACAAAGTACAGTAGCATTTGATTTCTAGGATATGATCACTAATTTACAAAGACGCACTGTTTTCAGGCTGCACAGCATAGATGTTAATTTAGAGTACTGCAAACAACGGGAAAAAATAAACAAAAGAAAAGGAGAGGTCAGATACCTAGCATCGACAATGTCTCAATAAATGGAAAAGAAGGAAGTGTCATATTAAGATTTAGAAGGTGACTCCATAGTGTGCAGTACCAAAATAATGTTGAAAATAGCAACGCGTGCATGAAAAGGTAAGTGCTTCATTCTGGGATAAAACTTACAGTTAGCTGCTGAGCGAACTCAAAATATCCTGGCTTTTCCTGGAACAAGTCATGAATGTCTGAAATGAAAGAAAATCACAGGAATAAGTTTAATGGCACCCAATGAGACGCGTACTCAACAAGCAGTAAATTCTCCTGATAGAACTTTGCAAGTGCTTCTAGATAATACTGAAACATACACTTTCTTCTTTGCCGAAGAGGGCAATCCAGTAGCCTGCAGGAGCAGAAAAATGTTAAACCTCTGATGTTTTGAATAGGACAATAAAGTTATATACACAAAGGAAATAAAATAATATGCAGCTGCTTTTATAGCATTTAATGGATTTTGCCATGGTAGTGTACAAGGTGCAACTACTAAGTTACCTTCCATTTAAAACACCAATCAACATAAGTATTCTAAAGGAATTTGAGGGTCTAGACCATAAACTATTGATTATTGTAACTACCATTAAAATTTCAACCTCATACTTCAATATGCAAGAATAAACAAAAACAATAAGATTACTCCGAGTCGTAGCATTTGTCTTTAAAATCCTTAATAAAAAATGATAAGTTTGTGCTCCTGTTAACACAATCAATTTCAGTTTTAATACTTAATAGTAAGTAGAGTAAACTAAGAAATAATGATTTGGTGCCCAACCAAAGATGACTGCAGCCTCAGCGGAGAGCTGGACTGCACTTCATATCTCCCACATTTCCATTAGGCACCTCATGCAACATGAATTTGAATCATTCATATTCTATGAACTGGAAATAGAATAAGCTCAACATCACCAGCAAACTTAATATGTCAGAACTTAGTAATTGAAATGTGATACAGTTAAATCCAGCAAATAACAGTACCGCCATAGAGTAAAGCCAATGAGCAATCGATGCTCTCTACTTAGTTTTTCTAAGAGAAGGTTTGCTTCTTACAATTACAAATAAGTCCTTTCCGAGATTTCCACGAAATCAAGGACTCAAAACTCAAAAGTGTGCAATATGGTTACCTCTCTCCACCGTGAAACATGATGTCAAAAACAAACACACAAATGTCAACCTGCAGAGGTGTCGACAAATTACCAGGTGGATAATAAGATTGATTAAGGGGGAAAGCATGGACTCAGATTTCAGTTATATGAAAAAAAGAGAGTGTCCATACTCAAGAAAATGCTCCATATACCTACTAGATACTCATTTGTTACGAGCAATGCATTTGGTTTGAACGCAAGAGCTATTATAAGTTCTGTGCTAAGGACAATTGAGATACACTATCTACCATACGGGCGGATCAGTTATTGAGCTCTGAAAATAGAAATGCATAATCTGCCGCATGTATATTTGATGATTGATTGTGATAAATAACCATTATTGAAGAGAACTAGGTCACTAGGGACTTGGGATGGGACTATGATTTGTTTAGTTAAAGCTGTGAACCATAACGAATCAATTAGAGAAATTCATGAACAACTACAATAATTCCTCAAAGTTGTAAACTCATTGGCATTAGTCACATAGAAGTACAGCCGAAAACAGTACTAATAGTCCAAAGTTGTAATGATGCTTAGTAAATCGTATACTCACCTTTATGTTCTCTATTGAAATTGAGTAATGCTTGTTCCCTCTTTCTCTTGAAGATAGCTCTTGGAACGACATCAACTTGTTTCCTTTCTTCCTGTCAATTCCCACCACCTAGATTTGCAAAACCATAACAAAAATAGGTTGAGGGCAAACAAGTGTAGAGATGGCAAATCCTTCAGAACCAAACTGACCTCGGCATCCAGTATGAAGCTGGACACGTCAGGCTTGCAGAGCTCCTTAATCATGTTTACAAGATCAGGAAATCTGGAGGTTGATTCTTTCATTTGCCTTGAAAATATTCGGACGGATCCATCAGGTACTTTGTGAATCTGGGCACGCTGACCATCATACCTAGAAGTGACATTGATGACAAAATTTCAGTGTTTTCGTATCTGGGGAGTTTCTAATAAACTGGGGATCCGAGCATGGGCCACTTGGTGAATGGTTAGGGAAGTAACTACTTCTGGTCAATACAAATTATAGACCTGAACTTTGTATATGGAATGACCGTATAAACTATGCAGGCTCAACAACCATCATGAATAGGGGCATATTCCTTCCCAAGTCCCAACTCGCTTCCTCAGCACTACAGAGTTTTCAGGATCCTTCAAACATAGATAAGTTATGCTTAAAGATAACATAATTCTTTTTTTCTTGGTTAGTGACTCTTCCAAACTGTCAAGAATTTGAAACATTCTCCTCCATCTCAGGAGTCTGAACTAAGGACTTCAGGAGTGGAAGGAAGCTCAGGTTTAAGCTACACTGCTAGTCTTGGAAGATGTTGTGGTTCAGGGCAAACCTTTCTGAAACCTGGTACAGATGGAAGCCCAGGGGTTGTAATTAACAATTCATAAAACAATTTAATGTTTTTTTAGAAATAATTTCATGTTAAAATAACCATGTCAAGTATCTCTAGTCAGAAAAATATCTTAGAGTGGCAGTGAGCAATGGACATACTTGTACTCACAAGTAAATGATCTGCCATGGAAAGCTTTCAACGATTGAGTCAACCCATTAGTAATTCTGAAAAAACGATAAAAAATCATTATAACAGAAACAGCATCACATTTTGCTCAATTCAGACATGTGCATACCTTGCAAGCATAGGTGGAATAGGTGTGCCAGACACCATTGCCAGGGATGAAGCTGAAAATGCAGTGCCTTCTCTCAAAAGAGAAGGAATGAGCAGATCCTGACAAATATTGTTATTGTCAGCACAAGTAACCTCTCTTGAAGCATCCTATTTCAATTTTGAGTTGAGTATAACTGACACTATTTGCCAGTTGCACTTACACAAAGTTAATATTTATATCACCTTCAAAGCATCATAGCTACCATCTGCATTTATATCATACAAACCGACTAACGGACATCCTTACTGTTGGCTGGAGCAAACTATTCTCTATTGTCATGCATTTACTTTCTAAAAAGGTGAATGTACAATGATAGTGTAGAGTTGAGACTTGAGAAATTACTCCAAATTACAGTTTGCGTTCAACCTAATGGTGTAGAGATAGTTGTGTAATGAAAATCAGTAGTGCATCTACTCAGTCCAAGTCAGTACAAATTTTGCTTTTAAAATGAGAACCAATTACAAGAGACACAGCACAGCCTTTCGACAGATCCCAGATCTGCCCCTGATGAAGTTTGCAGGCTTACAGCTTGGGTAAATCCAAATTTCATGTAGGATGAAACAATTTTTTAGGAATGTAAACAGTTAATATGTAAGCAAAGCTTGGAAATTGTGTACCATGATAAGTGTATATGACACAAGTGATAGGTTCAGTCACTTACTAGATTAGGAATGACATTGTATACCTCGGCAACTTCAGTTGGAAGACTCTGCACAAAAAAGGAAGATCCAAAGATAAACAAATTTGGTAAACAACAATGTGTGTACTTTGGAAGTAAAATATAGGGATCTAATTCGGTGGTCCAAATCCTCTTTCTATTTAGAAAGAAATTTTCTAGTAAGGGAGACAATCAAGACAACTTCCCTCGAAGAATTATCAACAAGAGAATGGTATAGGAAGCATTGGATAACAGGTGTTGGGTGAGCGATACTAAAGAAACTCTATGAGCAGTGCCCTAGCGGAATATCTCCACTAGACAAAAATAGCCAAGTACAGCAACCTTACAAACAAACATGACTGTTACAGTGCTGTGAGGGCTAATGAAAAGCAGGTGTTCTGTTTGAAGGTAGGTAGGTAAGGGTGTGTTTGAATTGAATCCTCAGATCAAAATGCCTCGCCTGTAGCCTGCTGGAGAGCTGCCTGCACCTTATTTGATTGCAACCCTGGTGACCTGCCTGTCCAAGGCTTCTCAGGCACAGGCCTCCAACCAAACGGAAGTCTTGCATTGCACACTTGCCTGACCAAGCAAAAATCATAAACTTTTCAGGCAACACTTTTTGTCAGGCAAGTCTCCTAGGCTTCCAACCAAACAGGCCCTAAATGTGCCATTCTCTTGCTGCTTGAATTGCCAGTTTAAACAATTTACCACAATGTCTTGCCACTTAAATTGTCAATTAAAACTATGTGTCAATATGCCATATACACGGGTCTAAACTCAGTCTGCTTTGATCACGATATGTTAATTAAAATTAAAGTGCAAGTTGGTGATTTGGCAATATAGCGGTGAATTAAATTGTCAACTGGTCATCAGGAGTCCATTCTATTTTGTGACAACTGTTAGATATGTGTCAAATACGTGTACAGTTTGGTACTTTGGCTACGTTACGCCTTGAGTTGTATTAGGGACTAAGATAGAGTTGGAGTCGAACTTTGTATCCTACTATAAATATGAGGCAACCCCTATTGTAACCATGAGATGACTTGGCGGCTGGTCTGGGCAGAGGTGAGGCCGCAGTAGCGCCCAGATGCCGGTGTAGCTACTGTTTTATGGGGAGGAGCGCCTGTAGTCATGCTCTGAGGATACAGGCACATCACCGAACCTCATTAAAAAACATTGTGCCTCGGTGCCGTTCTGGCTTGCGTATTTTCTGCTATGGTGGTTATGCTTCCACGTTCTTCGGTTAGTAGATCCGTTTGGGTTTGGATCTACCCATGCAGTCTAACAGCAACTTGCCACAACAAAGGTTAGTCATGCCACGCGCAACACTTCTTAGCACCCTGTCCCTCATGTCATGGACTCATTTTCGTGCCAAACTTTGCCACAAGTGTGGCTTTGATTTTGCTTCCCACATTTTTCTGTGACAGCCAAAGTTTGCCAAAGGTTAGGTGTGGCAAACTACGTCACCAACCAAACAGAGTGAGACCACAAATCCTTCACACTTGACTGGTGGTGCCGATAAGGTTTTAAGTGCAGGAGCCTCCTCAAATTGAATGACAATCTTCCGCACCTTCACCAACGACACCAATGGACAGTAGACAGCGGTGATAGCGACGAAAGTCTGTGAAAAGACATCCCCTGCACTCCTCTTATCTCCCTCGAATGTGGAATGGCAATTTACACCTCGCGCAATTGACCAGAAGTCTCAGCTTCCAACTGAACTGAAGATGGAGGGGAAGACGCTGACTGCATCCCACTATCAGGTGGAACAACCAAACAACTGCTGGCACAACTGAGCACTCATCCGCGGACCTCCAAGGGGCTGGGGCTGCTTGCATTGGCCAGCTTACAACGGAAGCAGCGAAATGCGGTCCAGCAGTTTGCAACAATGTGCTCGACAGAAAAACAGTTGAAGCACTGAGCCATCAACCAATCAAATAATTAGGAACTTGGCATGCACCATGACGCAGAGAGCTTGGCAAGGGAGGGGAGACCTGATGATAGCTCGAAGACAGGAGAAGCATGTTGTGGTGGCGACTGACAAGGAAAGGCTGACCGGGAGTAGGAGGGCAGCAGTGCAGAACTAGACCGAGATGGCTGTTTCACGTCCCCAATCTATGAGGTGCCCACCTCACCTTCCCACATGCCCTTTCCCTGAACATTCACCTTTCAACTGGATGCTCAGGATCAGCATATTTAGGGGCTTTCTAGCTCTAGCACCTACACTAGCAAATCTGCCTACAATGCATTTTTTGTTGGGATTATGTGTGGGCGGGTGCTAGTGGTGGGGTTGGGGGAGGGTTGTGCATTATACGCAGGTCTCTTGCATTGTTCGAGAAAAGAATAAGAGAGAACTTCCTCCAGCTCTCGGTAAACAAGAGATGGCACTTTCATGTTAGGCCTATGGGAGGAACCGCTTGTAAAGATAGATAATAAAGGCAAATGGCTACCCAATTGGCTGGTGTAGAGTGATTTTTTTAAGAAAATGTTAGACAGACGCATAGGCACTTGGGCCATTGGCCCATTATGGCTAATTATAGATTGATTGATGTTATGTTAGGCAAGGAGATCCCACGGTGGTCATGCTTCAATAAACAAGCCCAGGGTCCTCCTTGCCTATATATGTGTCTTGCCTATCGGCCTCCTAATCAATCTATCGATTTCCAGTGCAATTCTATTGCTTTCATGGTATCATACGCCTAGGTTTTGTTCCGCTGCCCTAGACCATGTGCACTCTGTGCGCCCTCCGGCTGCGCAATCTTCCCTGCTGCCATGCCTGGCTCTGCTCCACACGCCTCCTCTGCAGAAGAGGGCAAAGCCGCACTGGAGACCGACGCCTTCGCGCCGCCAAGGCCGAGTGCGCCCGTGTGACCGAGGAGCGCCGCCGTCAGCAAGAGACTACCCGGGCCGCCGCTCTCCAGCGCGCCCAAGTCGCCGAGCAGAAGGCGGCCGCCACGGCCCATGAGCGCGATGCCGCCGCGGCACCCGCTCGCGACACCTCCTCTGCCAGCGACGGTGGTGACTGTGGTCCTTGTCAGCCGCTCTGGGACGCCCTCCTGGTGCACGAGGCCGCCACCATCATCAATCTCCATGCCCAGGCCGTCGGTGTCCAGAACAGCCACGCTCTCGTCCCCTGCCGTCCTCGACATGGAGTCCAACAACTACACCCGCTGGTGCCAACAAATGCTACTGGTTCTTGGGAAATTCTCCCTCCAGCACCATGTTCTCACTGACACCGCCGACCACACCTACCCCGACAGGTAGCGCATGGACTGCGTCGTCATGACATTGCTTTCAAAAAACTTTCTGCCTCTCTCTGCTAAGTCCAAGCTCTCACCTTATGGGTTCACCCAGGTCATGAGCAAGCTCAAGGCTTCCCAACATATAATGTGCACAAAAAAAAAAAACATGTTCATACAAACCTGCAGTTGTGATTTTATGCCTTCCAAGGACACCACAGGATCTGCAGCACAGTTTCTATCAAAAACAATAGCATGTGCAAGCGCAGGTAATATCGTCTTCATCATAGCCCCAATACGCAAGTTACGAACCTGAAGTTAAACAAAGCCACACACAAAACAGACAAGTGGTGGAACTTAGTAGAAGTTACACAGTAAAAGGCAACACGAATAAGCTATTATAAATACTAAATTGTAGCTTAATTTAACAGAAATAGAAACATGTCGCAAGAGTAACAATAAAAGTGAGATGCACCATAAAGTTGATCTCCAACACAGTAAGAGCAACACATACAAGAATTTCGTTTTTTTTTTTGTGAATGCAAGGAAGTTGTGTATTAATAAACCAATTAACCAATACTTGGAAACTTCAAACTGAGAGAGATAAATATAAGCAATTAATAAGACTAAAAATATGGAACCAAAGTACAATCAGCAACTATTACATGCAATGTCGCCTCAAATAGAAATTGCAAAGTACACAACAGAAAGGAATGGATAGCTCACCAGTGTTCTGACAAGAAATTTCATTTCTGTTTCTCTACAAGAGCGAATGAGATGCAAGACAAGTATTTTTCTCCTCCCAGCACTTCCACTACCTGATATTGCACTAATATGCAAAAATAATGATGTAAAGAGGAATCAGAGATAATCCTTTGTCAGAGAAATAAACAACATCATGCAAATTTGACTCTTGTTATGATCGTCAAAGCAGAGGGTTGAGTTTACCTCATCAACCAAAAACAACGGAATACCTTACAGTTAGATTTTCTTATAACTAAGTGTCATGTAGGGATTCCAATACAACCGGCAAGAAACAGAAGAAGAAGAAGGCGAGGCAGGAAAAGAGTCCCTAGCTATCAAACCATGTAGTTTGTTAGAAATCAAATTCAGTTGGTTTTTAGATTTTAGTGGCTGGGCTCATGCATATAAGCAGAGACCGAGCCGAGTGTTAGACAGGCATTAGATTGATTCATTGTGTATCCCACCATGCCCTATCTTGCTGGGGCGACATCAAGCTGCCATTACAGCTCCATCACACCAACAAAGTCCAGGGCCGCATCCAGTTACTTTATTATTCAAGTATAATCCACGCCGCAATCCTCTCTATTATCTCTCTACTTCCCCTACACATAACATCTAGCACAAGAAAAAATGTTTAAAAAAAGTATTATGTCAAACCTAAGCAGATTCTACTGACGAGATGTGTTATTTGTCATATCCATTGCTCTGTACTAATATATCAGAAGATGGTTTTCCCTGTGATCATATGAGATTGCACATCATGTTACAAAATGGGGAGTACAAAATAATCAGAAATTACTGTTGCATTACATGATATCTGGGGTAGTTAGTAATTATCACATAAAAAGATTGGATATGATTCAAAGTAGCCACAATTGAAATTTAGCCATTCATATTAAAAGGCAATCTTCACTGGCAAGATTCATGGATTTCCATTACAAAGGACCACTGGCAATAGTTTTCCTTTGTAAGTAATACCTTAGTTTCCGAAGCGTGGAATATACATCACGAATCGAGAGAGGACGGGGAGGAGCAAGTAGTGTTTGATTCTGGCGACATTCTTGGGCAACAGTACCTACAAATTACAATTCATCCATTGTTGATACTTGTTACTATAAATGGAAACTCAATCAGGAACAAGCAATGAATGAAACTACACAATAATGTTGGGTCTTGCCATAAGCCTAGCAAATGAATCCATATGTCTTCACTTTTGCAAAGAAAACTGCAAAAGATTACACTAGAAGCATTTTTCTTCTATACAACCAATATGAGATAACAAGTTGGTACTTACCAAGATCACCGTAAGTTTTGTACATTTCATGTATTTTAGATCTGCTGGTTCCTAATGATTCCTCCAGAGTAGTTACAACTAGACTCCCACCAATGTTCAGTTCCTAGCTTCAATAACAAACATGGGGTTAATGTATTCGCATGTCCTATGACAAGGCATAGAAAAACTATATTAATAGTGAAAAAGATGAACAAGGAAAGAATGTATGACTTCGAGCACCATACTGTAAACTACTCCTGCCAGTCTGGTTTATAAGGAGCGCAGACATATTATGCATGTTTTCATTAACACTGATCAAAAGGAAAAATAGAATCGATTTGTCCTTTACTGAACTGCAGATTATTCATAATAAAATTAAATTGTGATCTGGAACGTACTCCCTCCAGCCAAAAATATGTGATGTTTGGACATCATGGGGTCTCAGAAACATAACTTTGACTAGTACCTTTCACTGCAACATATATTTATAAGGCATAAAATATAGCAAATGTATACTTTTATGGAATTACATTTCCAGACAAATCTACTTGTATCACTTTTAAGTATCCCAAATCAATACTATAAGGTACTCCCTCCATTCTACAGGGCTGTTTGGGACTGCTCCATTCCAGGTTTACCGGCTCTGCTCCCAAGTTGTCTAGCCAAACAGGTCCATCTCCAAGATAAAGGTGCAGTTGGAGGTCAACTCCACGTTTTTTGTGGAGCTCCTCAAGGGGCACTCCAGAACCTGTACTTACTTCCTAAATCCTCATGGAGTTGGGGTGGGAAATTACCCACCCATTACACAAATACTTTCTTTCACCTTTCTCCATGCGACTGCTTCTGTCCGCCTGGCCCTTCCCTGATGTTTCTCTCGCGCTGCCCCTTCCTCCTCCAGAAACCCTAGCACCACCGCCCACTATTCTGGCCACCACAGCCAGCACTACAGCGAGGTGATGGATGGAACGGATAGGTCCGACGATACTCTACCGGGTAACCTCATTTTTTGTCCCCAAATCTTCACCGGCACGGTCGTCCGAGCAGGGTTGGGCTGGCCTACCCCGGCCCCCTCAGCCGCCGCAGGCAGCAGCCTCCTCTGCAGGCTGCTCCCAGCTTGGCCGGGTCAAGCTCCAGGCAGCCAACAGTCAGGGGTGTGCCACGTGCGCCCAGCAGCCAGGTGTGGCCAGCCAGCTGCTAGGTGTGGCAGGCCAGCAGCCAGGTGCAACGCGGCAGGCCAGCCTGTGGCCGCTGGTGGCCACCCCACAGCCGCTCGCCATCTTCTCCGGCTGGAATTTTGGTACTGAATGTTTTTTCTACTAGAGCAGTGCAACAGTTCAGTTTCTTTAGTGTATTCAGAAAGAAAGCAAAAACTTCCTGCTGTTCAACCATTGTGCACTCCACATGATTCATTTACGGGATGTCCTTAGGTGGTCTTTGATTTGAGACAAGACTATTAATTTAGTGTACTCAGAAAGAAAAAAAATAGCATAGATTTCTCATGGCCGATGAAATCTTCTGCATGATATATCATTGAATTTCTCATGCAGTGCTTGACATTGTTGAACCCTAGTATAGATTTTTTGACAAATTAGTACCTTGGATAGTGGAAACCAAAAAATCTGTCTCCCTATTTTCATCGAATGTTGTTGACATAAGTAATGGTTCTGCCACTGAATAGGATGGGACCTGGTAGTGTGAATACTTTACTTAAGCTAGATATGTAATTTACAGAACAAAATGTGTACGTGATTTTGTTCCTTGTGAATCTGCAAGCTGCAGGTGAGCACTCTTCAAATCTCAACTATTCTGGAGCAGAGTGGTCAAGGCATGGTCGTCCACAACAAAAGTGAGGCATGCACCATATTGGTGAGGCCTAATCTTGTGATGTATCATGCTGAAACTAGCATGGCATATAGGCCTTTTATATTCATTATCAACAGTAAATTCAGTGATGTAATCAATTATTGTTAAAGGAATTATCATTGCATGTATATATGACGCACATTTATTTAAGATATTTCGCCGATGCAAAAAATTGTTGCAAACAGACACTGGCATATGATTACAAAAATCAAAGTATATACCAAAAATCATATATAAGACCTTTCCCAGGAAAACCTCCCATTCCTAGAACTGTCAAGCTGCATGCCAAAAAGGTCCACCTGCTCCAGCAACTCCAGATGGGAGCAGAGCTGGAAAAACTGGAGCAGAGCAATCCCATGCAGACCCTAAATTATAGGTCACTTTAGTTTTGCCCTAAATCAAATTTCTCTAACTTTGACCAAGTTTATATAAAAAAGCACTGGCATATACAACATCAAACTAGTTCCATTAATCCACCATGAAATATGTCTTGATAGTGCATTTATTTGGTATTTAGATGTTAATATTTTTCCCTAAAGCTTGATCAAAATTAGAGAAGTTTAACTTAGGACAAAACTAGAATGGCCTATAATTCAGAATGGAGGGAATAATTTGCAATAAAAGTTTCAAATTGACTGCGCTTGACTCAAAAGTCACTTGTCTGTGACTGGAGGGTGTAGTTAGACAGCATTCCACATGAATGGGTAAACAAAGACTAACTGTGGGGACGAGGTTAACTACTTACCATATTTTCATGGTTAGGAGAAATTTTATTAGTACACAGATAAACAGCAGGTAGAACATCATCAGGGGATAAAGCAAGCAAACTGCATTCCAGAAGATAAGATGTTAAGCATTTCCCCCAGTAATGAACATATTTGGTGGACGATCAACATGCATAGAACAATCAAAGAGGTAAACATTCAGAAACCTCCGGAACATGTTGCAAAATATTGCCGTAGTTTTGATCTTTCCTTTTTCCTTTTCAACCAAATCAAATGTGCGAGCCAAATGCAAGTATGGTGCAGGCTGTCCTGCTGTCCAGCAAGCTGCAGAAATGCAGATACATATGGCATGACTAACTATTATAAAATAAGATGCTAAAGAATATAAGGAATAAGCAGCTAACCATGCTCAATAGGTAGATACTTTTCAATTGCCAGTGATGTATTGGCAGAATCTCCATGCACTAAAGAAGTTCCTACATGTAAGTTTGACATCTTTGGAGTAGCCTGAGAAGAAACACTAGCCATGTCTGTTTTACTACATTCGTCTACAGTTTCACCTTGTGCATTCTGCAGCATAATATTCTTATCAATGTCAATTACATTGTTACTCTTACTTGAACTGTAAAATATGTCAACTGCTACAACCACATCTCCATTTGCCTTTTCAAGCAAAGAAACTGCATATTCTCTAGACATGCTACCATCTACAATCTGGAGAAGCTGGTCTACACTCTGATCTTGTGTTTTTGCAGTATCAGCTAACTGATCACCATTTTCCACATTATTTTGATGTACCTCCACAGTTATTTTTTCAGTTATACCCCTTTTAAAAGCAGCTTCTGTGGCTTCTGTAGCTCTAATGAAATAATTTGTAATTGTGGACTGCTTGCGCCCACCAGATTCTGTTGAGGAAGTTAATCGCCCTTTCTTTTTTGGCTTGTTTGTATTGCTGGAGCCCCTCTTATTTACCTTTTTGAGAGTATTTGGTTTCATTTTCATAGGAGACAGATTTACCAGTTTTGCAGAGTATTCCACTGGCTTCTGTGAAAATAAAGGAGATTCTTGCTGACTACTTACATCAGCAGAAGACCCATGATCAGAAGAATGGTTTTTCTCTGACTTGGGTGTGTCATTACAAGAAACATTTGCTTCTTCAAAGAAATCTCTTTCCCGCTCAAAAAAATTGGATGCTGCTCTAACAACGTCACCACCTGAACTCATCAGCAGGTCCGTGATTTGTTCCTGGCTGACCCACGAGGGTAGAAATTCTGATAGTTCTTTAATCATTTCCTGCGAAATATTATCCCTCAGAGTATCCTGTTGTACAGAAGCAGAAGTGATTGCTGGTAACAAAGCAGCATCCTCCCCATCAAGCTGGCTCGAGCATTTAGTATCCACATCTTTGCAGCTATGAGTACCATCTATTGACCTACGATGGAATGCCATCAAGAAGTCCTGTTTGTTTGCTGTCTCATCCATCAACCCAGTAAAATGCTTCAGTAGAGCAACTGCCTCCTTACTATCGAGCTTCCCAGCATCCACTCCAACAGTTGGGATCACCCTCTTTGGGTGCAAAAACTTAATATAGTCGCGCAACTCATTGTAGCTTGAGTGCTCACTGTAAGGAACAAGATGGATTTTGAGCGAATCTTTCACCCTAACAGCAAAGCCTTCCTTCTTGGTTTCATACATCCACCCAGTTGGTACAAACCCGACAGCCTTCGCATACCCTCTCTCCATCATGATCTCCTTCATCTTCACAAAATTCGGCTGGAAGTAGGGCCAAGTCTCCCCTAAGATATTCCACCCAACAACATGCACATCTGTCCCTGTTGCGTCCTCAGTAAAAACGCCGTTCTCCCCACCGAACCCCAACACTGTCAAAATCTTCATCTTCCTACTGTCCACATGGATTGAACACCCACAGCGCTGTGCAACCTCCAGCAAAATCCTCTCTTTGCCGACAGCATAGGTCGCGATCAGGCATAGCACACGCTCTCCTGATACTGAACTCTCCTCTTTCACACGTTTGATTGCATTTGCTACATAATCCACAGAATCCTCTTGCGAAGGGAATGCAAACTTGGGGTTGCAGTATGTGGTGTCCAGAAACACCGCATCAGCACGGACGAACTCCAGCAAGTTAGGATCGCGCGTCATAGACTCTGTGTAACGGAAGTCACCGGTGTGCACATACCTCTCGGCGCTCGGCCCAGGGGAGGCGAAAAGGAACTGGACGGCACCGGGGCAGTGATTGGCGTCCACGGCGGTGACGTCCCACCCATCAACAGTGATACGCACACCGACATCCAGGGAGACGACAAGCTGAGGCGGGACAGAGAGCATGGATGAGACGAGGCGTGCGGTTGGCGCGGAGCAGAAGACAAGGCCGCGGCGCCAGGAAGGGCCGAGGCCACTGTAATGGTCGGAGTGGAAGTGCGAGAGAAAGTAGGCGACAGCGAAGTCCCCGGCATGGCGGAAGGCATCGACGAGGAAGCGCGAGCCCGGGATGAGCGCGGCAGGAGGAACAGAGGTCGGGACGGGCGGGAGAGGCGTGGAGGCGGAGGTGGGGATGGAGACGGCGTGGGAAGAGGGGAGCGAGGCGATGGAGGAGAGGAAGAGCGATGAGGTGGTGACGGACAGAGATTTGGAATCGTCGGGGGAGGAGAGGAGGGACGCCATTGATTGTGGCGGCAGTTTTAGGGTTTCGAGGCGCCGGCGGTGGTGGCGAAGAACGGCATGGCGCGGTGGTGGTGGCGCGTAGCCGCGAGGCGATGGAAACGAAGGGTCAAGGACTGTGTGTAAAAGTTCAGCATTTCTACAATTCTACGCCTGTTTCGGGCTTCCTGGGAGGTTGGACTTAGATCTCGCCTTCCAAAACCAAAACTCACAAACATAAAAGGATGTTTGGTTACCATCTTCTAAATAAACTAAATTTTTAGGGCATGTTCTCTTGTTTTTACAGCTCCGCTCCGGCTCTATACTGCCAAACACTCTCGACTTGAAAAACTCTACTCCATAAAAAAAGGTGGAGATAGAGGTCAACTCCATGTTTTTTCTGGAGCACCTCAAGTGATACTCCTGTTTTTAGAACTTTGTACTTACACGTGGAGTTGTAGGGTAATTACCCATTATGACATTCATTAATCACCGGTTATTTTTCACTTGTTCGTTTCCTTTCCCTGAACCCATGTGAAGACCAGAATTTGTTGGATAATTATTTATATGCGAATGATAGAATTATTTTAAGAAAATATTTGTTTTCCATTGGATGCATACGTCGAGTGCTAATTAACAAATCTAATTAATGAGGGGTATAATAGATCATTTACATGAAAACAGTCTATTCCTAGAGCTGGAGCTATGTTGCGTGTCAAATAATACCATTTGCTCTGCAAACTCCACGGTGGAGTTGCTCCATGGCGGAGTTCATGGAGCGAAGCTGGAAAAACGGGAGCGGAGCAGTCCCAAACATGTCCTTAGTCACTTTGGGACTAAAGTACCAAACAAAGTGATTAAAAGATGATTAAGACATTTTAATTCTACTAGTCATCCAAGAGATACTAAAAGATGACTAAATATTTTAGTTCACTTTAATTTAGAAGGTGGGAACCAAACATGCCGTTTGCATCCATATCTCTAAACTTTAAAGGTTTTGTTTGCATACTCTAGCACAGATAAGGTTAGAGTTAGTTTCTAGCTCAAAACTAGTTCTAAACTAACTCAAACTAAAGAGGTGTTTGATGCAAGGGTTAGATTGATAATAAATGTACTTTTATCAGTGAGGATTTCAGTGGACCCCACCAAAACTAAACAAAAAAATAAATTTTAGTGAATCCCACGAGAACTAGCACAAATAATTATTTCTTGGTGGGGATAGTTTTTTGTGGGATAATTGCAAGTAACCCAATCTAGCCCTACTATTTAGATACTTTTGAGCTAGTTAAGCTCAAACTAGCTCTAGCCTCAGGATCCAAACATGGCCTAAAGTCTTCTAAACCATATTTGGATTCTCCCTTCTAAACTTAGAGCTCTAAACGCTAAATAAGTGGTCCACAATTAGCACTAAATTTTAGCCCACCTTACATTAGAGCTTAAGACATGAAAAATGAACTAACGTGATCTAAAGTTTAGATGTACAGATCAAACAGATCTTTGGTTTATTTTCTATGTCTAAAGCTCTAATGTGAGATGTGCTAAAGTTTAGAGCTAACTTTAGACCACATGTTTGGAGTTTTAGCTCTAAAGTTTAGAGAAAAGAATCCAAACACCTAACACATGGTAAGTAAAAAAATCAAAATCCAAAATCTGGGATTTTAGCTTTTTTGGTTTTTACGAGCTTTTTAGCTTTTGAATGGTTCCAAAACGGAATACAAAGCTAGCTGGAAATAAACCGCACCAATCCACCAATAGAAAAATAGAGGCTAATGTCATTTTTCTAAGATATTGGTAAACTTTTGGTCGCATGCTATCCCCACCGCCGTCAATAGTATGTTGGGTTCGTCAACCACCATTCATACATTGTGCTTGATTGTTACCATGATCACACCCTCCTCTACTAAGCCGTGAGTACCAGATCCGCGATTGTGCTCATCTAGGATACAGTCAACCAGGGGTGAAGTGTATGTTGGGAATATGCCCTAGAGGTAATCATATAGATGATGTATTCTTTGTATCCATGACATGTTATGAATATCCATTAAAGACAACTTATATCGATTAGCAATTATGTGAATTGCTTGTAAAACTCTTTTACTTGTATGGTTATTATAAAAGTTGTCCTTGATCAGAGTTCGTGCAAGAATACACATGAATATTAGATCAGCACATTATTAGTTGATGACTATGTTTCACAAGTCATGGACATGAGATGACAAACTAATAATGTGGGCACATGTAGGACATGGTGCTGGACAGACCCGACATGAGATTGTCTCTATACACATCGTGTACGTTGTGTCCTTAGACCTGAGATTGTCGTATGTACTCAAGATGTGAAATGACCTACCCTAGGACTACCAAACGCTACTCCGTGACTGGGTAGTTATAAAGGTAGCTTTCGGGTTTGTCAGGAAACATGCTATGAGACATAGTCAATTAAGATGGAATTTGTCACTCTCCATATGAGAGAGATATCACCGAATCACTCAAATGATTAGATCATGAAATGCATGGTCGTGCTTGGGTTAAGTGTTAACCCACGAGTTGAACCAAATATCATGAGGCAAAGAAATAACATATATATTGTATTGTGGTGGTTCGTCTGATATGATCATAACGTATGCATTGGAGTTGACACGCCTTGCTAGAGGTCGCTGTCAACTATTGCTCGAGTAAGAGTACTTGGACCATGTCTATGTGTGCGTGAGCCCATAGGGTCGCACGCTTAAGGGGCTGAAAGCCTAACCCGAATTAGACTAGGTTTAGGGTTGCTAATGGGCCTCCAACGTGGAAGCTCATTAGGACGCCTATATAAGCAAGGGGTGGGCGCGAGGCGAGATACTCACGTCCTTTGGCAGCCGTCGTCGCCCACCCCACGCTCACGCCTAGTACTCCTCGCGGACCTAACCGTCCAGAGACGTGACGCTTCTTCCATGCACGTGTGGGATTCATCGGAGGTGCTGTATTTGGAGCACAAGGACGAACCGCGAGTAAGAGACGTTGAGACGGACGACCTCACAACTGCACAACATTGCTGCGACGCGCACGACTACATCAAGTCGCTTCCGCTGCACCTGCGCGTCTAGTGGTAACCTCGTGATCTATAACTAGCACTAGTTCTTGGTTTATAGGGCAGAAAATTTTATTTTCCGGCTAGCGTAGCAACCTCATAATCCTACAGTGTAGTGGCAGCGAAACTGGGCACTCACCCTCTTGTTTTGTGCATACATACAACGTTAGATGTTAATGCTCCTACTTAGAGAAGATGAACATGTGTTGTTTGAAGAGTCCATCGGCCCGAGGAAAAGCATGAAACTTATTGTTTGTTTTTCCCCTCAGAGGAACGTTAAATATTAATGGCTCTGTTTCAGTGGCCCAAAAAGGAGTCTGAAGCGACAAACTATGACACTTTCTTGGCCAACTTGACAACATAAGACATGATTGTGACAACGAACGACAGATGTATGACAATGTTCCCACGTCCACAACACCAAGCAACACGCAACACTTGGATGGTTGTAATGACGGTGTATATGGGAAGAAATAATTGTTACTATAGGACCATATTATTAGGGATATGCAACCTTTTTTCTTGAAAGTCGTGCCGATGAGGTGGTGAGTCTGCTTAGGACACCTCTAATGATCACTGTACTACAACCCATCTTAAATAACCCATCTTAAATGTATTTTAACGACAATAGGACGACAATAAAGATAGACTATGGTACAGTGAATTAAGCTAGCAACCTAGCTCATATTTTATCATATCATTTAAAAGGATATTTTCTCTATCCCAATTTATAAGTCAGTCTAATTTTTTTGGAAAGTTAAAGTATCTCAAGTTTGACCAAATTTATAAAGAAAATTACAAAAAAATTATGACATCAAATAAGTATACTATAAAAATATAATTAACAAAGAGTGTAATGATATTTTTTTTTGCGAAATGGCACTTAGCCTAGTAGTTAGGACATCCTAGTAGCATCTCCTAGGTTCGACTCTTTGTAGAAGTGATTTCAGGTTGAGAAAAAATATTCCATAATCCACCTATAAACAAAAATTTAGGTATAAAACCCCCGCCTAATTCTCACATGGGCAATGGATTCCTCTATGGGGGTGGGGTGAAAGTTTGAGAATTTTTTCTAACCCATCTTAAATAACCCATCTTAAATGTATTTTAACGACAATAGGACGACAATAAAGATAGACTATGGTACAGTGAATTAAGCTAGCAACCTAGCTCATATTTTATCATATCATTTAAAAGGATATTTTCTCTATCCCAATTTATAAGTCAGTCTAATTTTTTTGGAAAGTTAAAGTATCTCAAGTTTGACCAAATTTATAAAGAAAATTACAAAAAAATTATGACATCAAATAAGTATACTATAAAAATATAATTAACAAAGAGTGTAATGATATTTTTTTTTGCGAAATGGCACTTAGCCTAGTAGTTAGGACATCCTAGTAGCATCTCCTAGGTTCGACTCTTTGTAGAAGTGATTTCAGGTTGAGAAAAAATATTCCATAATCCACCTATAAACAAAAATTTAGGTATAAAACCCCCGCCTAATTCTCACATGGGCAATGGATTCCTCTATGGGGGTGGGGTGAAAGTTTGAGAATTTTTTCTAGGCTTAAAGAGAATGTCTTCTTATTGCAATGTTGTGGAGTAGTTGCACCCCTTAGATCAAGTTTTTTTAATAATACTTATTTGATATCATAATGTTATTATTTTAGTATATAAATTTAGTTAAATATAAGATGTTTTGTGTTTCTAAGAAAGATAGAATGACTTACAATTTGATGGTGGGAGTAGTACACAAGATAGTATGTGCATATCTATCTCTAAACATTCACCGTGAGATTCTTGTCGCTTCCTTTCCCTCACTTACATCTCATCTCGGGAGCTAATAATATCCTCATTGCTTTTTCAATGCTAATAGGTACTCTCAATCCATGAAAAAAAATATTATTTATTAGGAGTCGATTATATAATACACGGCTAAATTCTTATGAAATATATATTTATAAAAATAGTTAGAGACATGAATATCGATACTAATTATTATATAAAACTTGATTAAAATTAAAATTTGTTTGACTTATATAAACTTATATACCTTTTGTGAACGGAGAGATAGTTAAAGTATCATGTTGGACCTACTCTTCTACCGAAACTAATAATTCTTTTGCATATCTTTTTGACGCCTCTATCAAGAGATATAGCAACTTCGCAGAGGTTGATAGTTTCATGCAGAGGCGTCATAGGCTTTGCATAAAAAGTAGAGAGATGGGGTAGAAAGGGCTTTGCATAAAAAGTAGAGAGATGGGGTAGAAAGGGGATGCACGTGAAAGCGACGTATGTGAGAATATCCTGAGACCCAGAGATAAAAAAAACTCAATATTTCTTGCATCGGATAGCTTAATAGTCTCAAACATGTCCCTGAACCCTGTACCTACATGGTCTTCAATTTTTTTTCTCGAAACCACCAACTTTTATGATCCGCGTTGGTCTGCTTTAAGGGCATTTACAATAATGCGGAAACCATACATAGTTTTCATAGCTCGAAGACTTCACTTGTAGAAACCATCCACCTCAATGCACAATTTCTAAAAATAGTTTCTATGAAGATAAATAATTAATATGCAACAACATATAAGTAGATCAAATGTGCCCAACATCGAATAGCTCGATCATTCCTGCACCTACGATGACGAGCAGTGACTCCGCCATTTATGGAAATAGTGTAACCATTCATAAAAGAACATGATTTCAAACAAATCATACACAAACTCAATCACAAGTTCACATCACCTATCAAGCGCCCTACTTTGTTGAAGAATCAAGAAGTGTCATTGTGAGGGTAGGCGGCCAATAGAGTTTCGATGGGCTGGAGCTGAGGTTGCGAGTGGACGGAAGTTGGACGGGAGACCAGAGATGGATTGCTTGGGGTGAACCTACCGGAGCCGGCAACCAAGCAACAACTTTTTGCAGATGCAGTGCAACAATGACCTTCATCGGATATTTGCGTGGCCTCAAGTTTGTCGACTAGGCACACACACTCCTCTCTTTGGTCGTGTTGCTCGCCATTGCCGGCAGCGGGAAGCAGGATGCACACGGTGATTTTGGCGGCAGGGCAACGAGGAGGAGGTTGCGAGAGCACGGTATCTAGATGGACTCGATAGAAACCAAGTAGTTGTCCCATCGCTGCGTTCATGGTTTCTTCTCGTTTGGAACCACATAAAGACTCGGTTTCTTGATAGGAAACAATTTCTATAGTTTTACTTCTCTCTTTTTAATAAATATTCTGCCACATCAACAAATTGCTTAGTTGGCAGGACAATTCATACACTTAAGCCTTGTTTAGATGTACATGTAACTTCTTCAAACCACATGTGTTGGAGTTTATTTGAACTAATATCTACTCCAATCCACTTTAATTCATATGCTTTGAGCTAGATAATACGCATCCAAACAAAGCCTTAAAAAAACCACTCTACTACATTGTAAGTCTCCTACCCCTAGGCGGCCTAGCCCCGATGCTACCGTGTCTATACCAAGCAAAACTGACAGATCAACAAACACGCTCCACTCTTCTCGGTCCACTGAGGACCAGGTCCAGCCGCGAACCCCTCCCTTCCCCACCCCCAACCCCGATCCCCAAACCCCTACCACCCTTCCCCGCAGAGTGGAGCCGCCACTCCCAACCCACACCATTCTGAGAGAAACCTAGATCCGGACCCCTCACCGCCGGCCATGGCCACGCGCCGGGCCCTCTCATCCATCCTCCGCTCCGCCTCTCGCCTCCGCTCTGCCTCACCGTCCCCGTGCCCGCGCGGGCCGCTCCACCACCGTACGTCCCCCGCGGGCTTCATACTCAACCGCGTAGCCGCCTACGCCTCCTCCGCCGCGGCCCAGGCCGCGCCCGCTCCCCTGCCTCCTTCCACCGGCAATAAAACCGGTGGCGGCAAGATCACCGATGAGTTCACCGGCGCCGGCGCCATCGGCCAGGTGTGCCAGGTCATTGGTGCCGTCGTGGACGTGCGCTTCGACGAGGGGTTGCCCCCGATCCTGACGGCGCTCGAGGTGCTCGACAACAACATTCGTCTCGTGCTCGAGGTGGCGCAGCATCTCGGGGAGAATATGGTCCGCACCATCGCCATGGACGGGACGGAGGGGCTCGTCCGCGGCCAGCGTGTTCTCAACACCGGCTCTCCCATCACTGTAGGCTCATTTCCTCGTTTCCCGTTCCTTTTCTGTGTTTTGAGCGGGGATATATCGGATGTCCTGACGAATCAGCAAACCCGGCGGGTTTTAGGTTTGATCTGATCCATCTATTGTCCACTCAGTGCTTTGTAGATCTACGACTGTTTTTATCGACAGTATGCCATACTGATTTGGTTGATAATCTATATGCATGTACCATTATCACCATGGTTTAGTAAAATTCAAAAATGCCGGTCCATTCCATATACGTTTTTATGTACTAATAGTCTCTATCATGAGTTAAGATTATTGACCATTCGATAGCTGGGTAAAGTTACTAAAGAAACTTCCCTCTCTTTTTGTCATTTACTCAGCTTATAATGGGCACATGCAACTTTGGTGGCTTGCTTATTATGTGTTCTATGGGACTTAGCTACTAAACTCATACTAAGTCATTGACACACACGAAATGACTTGTTACAGCTGCTGTATATAAGCTTTTTGTACCTATCTATTGTGTCTGTAGGCACTAGATGTTTATGGTTATCTGAACCTAGT
>CM039137.1:2822941-2857235 GCA_022036555.1 Microstegium vimineum
CCAGATTTCTTTTCTAAATTCTGGGCAACCTGAAAAAATCAAAATGCATACATACTGAAAAAAATGCTACATGAACTTTGCCTCATTTGGCTCTATCTCACACATCAGACGACACAACAACACTAAGAACAGTACAAAACAAACAACAAACAAATGGAAAGAACAAACAAATGGATGCACAACTAACCTGTCTCAAATGCTTGTAAGTCTTCAAAATTGCAGCTTCACCTATCTCATCCTCTGACGAATGTCCATCCAATGAAGCTAAGCCATTTTCTTCATTGGACAAACCAAATGCATCATCACTAAGACCATTTGAAGATTCATCAGCAGAACTCAACTCTTCATCATCCATGGTGACCTTAAAAAAAACATTACTTAGCTTGTTATAACACAAACAGAATCCTCCCACTTACCTACCTCACCATACAGAGAGTACAAAACATGCCAACAGTGGAATCAAGGAAACATACCTCAAATCCAAGGGACGTGAGCACCGCACTCCAAGGGACGTCAGGCACTCGCAGAAGACAGATCCGGTTAAAACAATAACAATGGACAGTGAGCACCATAAACAGGTTATTCCAAGGAACAATGATTCAATTGATTCTGAGGCATAATGGATATACATGAATAACAAGTAATGAGAACCTGAAGGATGCTCAGATGCCACCAACGAAGACTACACACTAAAATTCAAGCAAAAAACAGAAGTGATACAAGCAGATTACTGTTTACAAAATAAAGGTATACCTACAACATGCACAAGTGAGTGATGACCTCACTAACACCCTAACAGGCTAACACACAACCACGAACACAGATATAACAAAGAGCACACAAGCACAACAGTGCACGACTCTTAACTATGAAACTATAGAGTTACAAACTAAAAAATGATAGATCATCAACTTGCAAACACCTCAATCATTGTTTCTAAAAAAATGCAAATGGGTAAGACTAGTTGCTCACAGCAACCAAATCAACATGAACTACTACCCTGCCTAAAAACTGTCAAATGCTTCAACTTCTGGGGAAGTAGTACCTACCAAGAGAGGTTCCAATCGTTGCTCAAAACATGAATTACTGGCCTGCCTAAAAATAGCCAAATACATCAACTCACAAACTAAAAAACATGTACAAGATAACAGATAGGATTGAACCTATTGTTCAAACACCAAAGTTGTGACAAGAAAACTCATAACACCAACCTGCTAACAATTCCAAGGTAACTAATCAACTTGATAATTATCTACAGATCATCAAGTAATACCCATGTAATCTAACATAGATCCTAAACCAAAAAAACTACCAACGGCAATAAGTAGATCAACCAAAAAGACTAATCTTGCAAAAACTGAAACTCCTAATCAGTACCACATCCTGCTCCAAACCATTGAACCGATTGCATAGTCCAAAAACAAAATGTAATCCTGCACCACAAGGACACTACACAGCAATGCAATTATCCTGCACCAGAAGGACACTACAAATGTAACCCTAACTCAGGTAAACCCTAATATCTATCGTACATTACAGTACAGGTAAACCCTAATAACCCAAATCCAAACCCACTTACATCGCCCCGTCGAGTACACCCCACCCAAATGAAGGCAGGGGGAGATCCACCAAACCGAAATCCACCACAGAGAAGAGATCCACCACCAAATAACCCAAATCGAGCCAAACTCAGCACAGACCCGAGAAGAGATCAACCCCACCAAAAAAACCAAATCGAGACCAACTCAGCACAGACTAGAGAAGAGATCCACCCCACCAAAAAACCGAAATCGACCCCAACTCACCATAGACCAGAGAACAGATCCACCCCACCCAAAAAAACCAAATCGAGACCAACTCATCACAGACCAGAGAAGAGATCCGCCCCACCCAAAAAACTCAAATCGAGACCAACTCAGCACAGACCAGAGAAGAGATCCACCCCACCCAAAAAACCCAAAACAAATCCGAGCTCAAACAAACAGATCTGCCCCATATCGTCAAATCCAGAGCGGAAGACCGAGGAATGAAGAGTCGCCCCATATCTCCACTTACATCGCCCCGTCGAATCCACCACGACGAGCTGATCTCTGGCGTTGCGGCACAGAGAAGAGAGAGGAGTTGAGGAGACGTGAGCAAGATGGGGAATGGAAAGGCCAAATGAACGCTCCACCTGAAGACAAACCGGTGCGCGTCCCCAAAATACAAACAGTGCACGCCAGAGGTGGGACCCACGCGTCAGTGGGAAAAAGAAAACGAACCGGCGCGGGACGGAGACAGACACACAATGGAGATCGGATGGAGCAAAAATTCGTGTGCTGCAGAGGACAGAATCACACGGGTGAGCTATAGCATTCCTCTTGGTGTTTGGTTCCATGAACTTGTATAGACTTAACATCATTTAATACACCATAACAAAGACCATTGTACCCTGCATGGTGAAGGAAGAGGGCGTGGGTAGACAATAACGAAGGGCAAGGGTGTCAATTGTGGTCCAAAAGTCCCCATAAGCCTCACTCCTTAAGACTACTACTCAACCCCAAAAAGTCCCTAAATAAGTCCCTAGTGTTTGGTTCAAATAGATTAAAAGAGACTTAAAATAAGTCTTTAGTCCCTCTTTAAGAGAAACCAAACAGGGCCTAAGTGCAATGTTTTATCCTGCTTTAGGCTAGCTGCACTAAGAAACTTTCATATGTATTCTCGAGAAATCTTAAATAACCATATAGAATTTCGACGAAATCTTCAAGCCCTCAGCCCCTCAGGCCTCAGTGTGTAGATGTACTCTGAAAACATCTGGCTCCTATTTGATGGGATTTTAGGATAGAATGTAACTATGGGTTGCGTGATGGTTAAAATGGTTTATATTTAACTAAATTTCTAATAAATAGTATTCACATTTACCGTTTCAAATTAATTTAGTTATGAAAATACATTTTATAATTAATCTAATAATATTTATTTGATATAATAAATAATAGTGTATTCTTATTTATAATTGGTCAAATTTAAGATATTAAAACCTGATACTATGCTACTAGAGTTGTATTATTTCTTAGATATAGGGACTAGTAAAAGTTAAAGGGGCATGGGATTGTCTTGCACTAAGTTTTTCATCTCCGCTTCCAATTCTTAGCCATTAATTTCAAGTTTCTTAGGGCTCTTTCAGGAATAATTTAGGTTTTCCTTTCTTTCTTCTCCTGTACAGTAGCTCTCTATCATCCTCTTCCCACATGGCACTCCTCCGACAGTGTGATGAATGGAATGACATCAAATTTATACTAGTTCTTATGACATTGTTGCAATTGGTCGTCCGTGTTAAATCTCTACATTATAGTTTCTTTGACCTTTTTTATTATAACTTTGACTATTCGTCTTACTTATTATTATTATTATTATTTGTTTGTAAAATATCACTTCGTTTGTTAGGGCTTGCTTTAGTAACGACAGTTTTTCAACAAAGACTTAAAATTTACTATATTTGCATTTTTTTTAAAATAAGACCAGTAGTTAAATTTAAATAAAAAATCAAAAGACCTATAATTTAAAACGGAGAAAGGATTAGACAGAAAAATACGGAAAAATTTCATGAGAGGAATAATGTTGCAGGGCCGCATAATACGCCACTAAAAATGTATTGCCATGTTGGAGTCTTTAATAAAAACAGTCAGATTCACGCTTGACCGTTACACATGCAGGCATGTTCTCCTACCCTCTCAAGCATAAAACACCCCTAGCGGCAGGTGGTTAGCTGCAACTACCTAATAAAATATTGAATCTTCAGTCGTACTCCCTCCGCCCCAAAAAGAAGGTAGTTATGGGATACGTATAGGTCAAACTTTCTCAACTTTGACTAAGTTTATAGAAAATACTTGCAACATTTATATCTCCAAATAAATTTGTTAAAAAACTAGACTTAAAGATCTTTCCGATGATACTAATTACTTAGCATAATTATTTTGATATTTTAATATATAATTACCGACATTTTGAATACGTTGACTTCTCGAGAAGCGAGAATAACATCTATTTAAGGACAGATGGAGCATGTCGTTATCGCAGTGTGTGAAGGGAGGAATCAAGGGATCCATCATTCACCAGCGTTCAGAGATGGCATTTCAGTATTTCACACAACTGAGAGATCGAGATGGCTGTAAGAAAATATCGAATTATCGATTGACATTATAATTCATGAATGAATATGAATGAGCTATGATCCCTGATTACTCGACGCGGTCCAGTAAACTCTGGTTGAATGAACCCAACACGATGTGTGTCGGTAGGCAGAGCGTATCCTGTACTGATGTGCCTGCGTTTTTTGCTCCATTTTCTATGCTTCTCTTCTTTGTCGTCGGTGGGCTTTGCGGTTCATTTCTAAAATCAAAAGTGATGTCTGCAGCTACAAGTGGACCACATGGGTAAGCCTAGCACGACCTTTAGCTGAAAAGAAAACATTTTTATGCAAACTTATTAATCATTTTCTTCCAAAGATCACTGCCTTCATGTTGCATTATCCAAGTTGAAGGGTGAAGTAACCTGAACCTCTGTCCTAGACTATATACCAAGCCACCCAAAAAGTTTGTGAGGGCCAGCAACAAGATCTGAAATGCGCGCACGCACGCACACACAAAGGGAGCGGCAAGAATAAACACGCAGATCTGCACAATATATGATGACAGATAGGTACTGTTTGTTGTGTGAGCGATGTTTCTTCTGTCCAGATGTCCAGTGCTGATATTTCTGTTTATCTGCTCATCAGTACTGCACTGATCATACACCTGCAGCACGACAAAGAAATTCTGCTGTTGCTCTCTCTCTCTCTCACACACACACACACACACACACTTGTCTACGTGTGCTCAGCTGGAAGGAGCATCCTGCGTCTCCCCTGGTTTTCCTGAAGCTGCCTTGCGAAGTCCTGGAGCTGATGGCAATCCGGAAACTGTGCTTCATCTACCGACAGGACTAGCTTCACGGAGTTGATGTAACTCTGGTAATGCAAAGTCAGAGCCTGCACACACATGCATCCAGACCACACAACACAAAAGTCACTGCGGCCCTGTGTAGTTCCCCAAATTCATCTCCAAATTTCACTATGCAAAAAGAAGATTCCCCGTCACATCGAAATATCGACCTATCCATAAAGTACTAAATGTATATGAAATCAAAAACTAATTGTGCAGTTTTGTTGTACTTTACGAGACGAACATTTTAAACTTAATTAATCAATTTTTAGATAATTATTAGCACTAAAAAACAAAAATGCTACGGGGTTCGGGGGTGGCAGTGTACCGATTCGGCCACCCCCGAATCGGTGAACTAAACACGGCCTGCATGTTCTTCAGATCCAATCGCGCACGGAATCGAAAGACATGGCCACAGCCCACAGGCACGGAACTTACATGTGGATGCCCGTAGGTGCCGGGTGCAATGTAGAGGATCGGGTTGCCGCAGAACAACACCTGTTCAGTCGGACCAACCATGCTGGAGAAGGACAGGGTGGTGTGCGTTAACATGCCGTAGCAGAGCGCAGCTGCTGCCTGCACAAGCAAAAATTCCCGTTCGCAAAACTCCGGGAGTGTTTAGATCCCAACTTTCCATCACATCCCCATCACATCGAATTCCTATTCTCTGTCACATCAAAATACCGGTACATATATAGAGTACTAAATATAGATAAAATAAAAAATTAATTGCACAGTTTTGTTGTACTTTACGAGACGAACATTTTAAGCCTAATTAATCAATGTTTGGACAATTATTACCAAATAAAAACAAAATTGCTACAGTGTGATGTGACAACTGCTACAGGATTTTTTTCACCCCTTTTCACCATCTAAACAACACCTCTGTCAGGAATCAGGATGCGGTGAAGAATCAGATCGCAAACTCTGGCACGGCAAGAATGGTGAATGGTTTCTCACGGCAGCGGCAACGGCGCCGGATGGATGGAGATAGTCAGGTAGCAGGTAGGAAGCCCAGCGCAGCGCACCTTGATGCCGAAGAGTTTGAGAACCATGTCCCCGCTCCAGAAGGTGAAGACCGACTCCATGGAGCTCTTCTTCCGCCGCGCCACCTTGGTCGCCTTCCGGACGTACTCCTTGGGGTCGTCGTGCTTGGCCAAATGGAAAGGGATTAGCATGTACCCCAGTTTGTTTCCCCAGCTCGCGCCGTTGTCCTTGCTCGACTCCATCATGCTTGCCAGTGCCTACCACCAGTTACCGTGCATGCAGCAACAAGCAACAAAAATGGAAACCGTGTTAGCTGTGAACAATAACAAGAAGAGATCTTCTTCCCCACTGGCGTGCTGTGTGTGATCGAAGAGGACGTGGAAGAGAAGCTCACATGTATGCCGGGCGTCGCCCGTAAGTTGACGAGAACAGCAGACCGCACCGTGATGCTCTTACTGTCGCTTTCACCTGAAGATTTTGGTCACGACGTCAGTTATTCATCAGTTTTAAATGGTCCACGGCAATCACCTGAATCAATCTATCAATCAATGCATGCATTCCGTTTCAGCACTTGCTCACCTGTTCTCCGGAAATAGTACTGAGATAGAGCGCTAGAGGTTATCCCGAGAAGAACATCATTTACAGTCTGAAAAATCACAGAACCACCACAAGCAATTGCAGCATGTGATTTTCGAGAACAAAAAATGAAAAGGGAAAAGAAACAGTGATGCATAGTGGCCAGTGGAACGAAGAACAAGAGCACGTACGCAGGTCATTGCGTTCTTGACGTACTTGACGTCGTCCAGGCTGAGCGTGCGGTTCACGAAGCGCCTGGGCTCGAACTCGGTGCCCTCCTTGCCCTTGAGCACCGTGGGCGCGTCGCCCAGCAGCGACGCCGCCGTCGCGACGAAGCAGGCCACGTCCACCACCGTGTGCCATGCCAGCACGAGTAAGGACAGGAGCCACGCGGCCAGCGTCGCAAGCGCGTCGAGGGCGCCCGCGGCCGAGGAGAGCGCGTAGACGGGGCCCGACGAGCGTCGTCGCGCCGGCGGGAGGGATGAAAACGACACAGGCAAACGACACACATTTGTGGACGAAAAGAGTAGGTGACGTGTCATACAATGCAAACATATATGTACTCCTGCTTTTCCTTTTCACAGGCAAACGCGAGCTTAAACAGAGAAAAAGAGGAACGGGGAAGCCTAGTTCTTCCTTGTTCATTCATTAATCACGATTCACGACCGGCACGTACGTAGCGCAGCAAAACCGTGCACCGCCCGGGATGGGGAGTATGGATGGTGAACGACGTTCGTACGTACCTGGACGCTGCAGAAGCGCGGGTGGCGGCGACCCCGGCCCGCAGCACCGGCAGGTCGACCGGCGCGCCGAGGCCGAACACGGACACGATGTGGCAGCGGAAGTTCGGCTCCCGGAACAGCCGCCCCGTCGGGCTCACCGGCTCCTCCTCCTCCTCTACGGCACCCCCGCCGGCCCGCATGCTCCCGAACAGGTCAATCGGCGCGGCCGCCGCCGTCGCTGCTGTGTTTACGGACAGCGACGACCGCTTCCGCAGCAGCGTGGCGATCCATCGGCGTCGTCGCGTGAGCGTACGTGTACGTGTGCCGGCCTTCTTCCTCGGACGACTCGGCGGTGTACTACTCTCTTTGTTCGCGCACGGTGGTACTCTTCCAGTCTCCTCTGCTAGCAGCCAGTGGCGTCCGTGCCAGGGAAGTAGGGAAAGGAATACCAAGCGCGCGCGCTCTCTCGCTTGCGACTTGCGCACTGCGCTTGCTTTCGTGCTAGCCTAGTCGCCGGCCCGGCCGGACGGGTCGGGTGGACTTGTGACCGATGAAAACTCGACACGACTGAACGATCGTCGACCAGCAGCGGCGGCGGCCGCGGTCTGCGCCTGGCGTCGCGTGCCTATAAACGGCATCGTTTTCTTCTCACGGTGTGTTCTGAACGTGGAGGCGGGCAGGCGGCCAGACCCGGACACGTGGGCTGGCGGCTGCCTCGGGCCATCGATAGCCGCAGCCTCTGCTTTGGGCACTCTTCTACAGCGTTTGTGTATACTAGTAAAACGTATGCGCTGTTGAAATGTTGGGGATTTTTAGTTGTCTTATATTGTAAGTCAAATATTTGAAAATAGTTCCTTTTTGAGACGTTGAAAAATAGTTCTAAGTTTAGCTAAGTATAAAGAGATGAGTATTGTAACTTCTACAATAACAAAGAGTTAAGTTGTAAAAAAAACATTTCATAATAGTAGTTTGTTAGCACTGTGTGGCGCTTTGTTTGCAATCTCTCCGTGGTACGGTAGTGGCAATACTTTCAGGCAAGCGTTCCCTCGGTGATCGTGTGTCTGATTGCTGAATATGAACTAAAAACTCGTTGTAATTTCATTGTTGCGGTAATGAAATTCGGTTTTACCGGTGTGAAAAAAAAACTATACTAATTTAATACCACAAATATTACTGTTCTTTTTTATAAGCATGATCAAACTTATGATAATTGGTCTAGGATGACTTTAAATCTCTTGTATTCTAGGATGCAGAGAGTACAACATAGACAGATAGATGTTGACACAAATAGTTAGGTATAAAAAAGATACGCACTGTGCTACGTAACTCAACGGATGGGTAGCAGAATGTATATATCCGACTCATTTTTTTCATCTCTACATATTTTGTTAAAATTTATGTATCTAGAAAAGTCAGAATTACAATTACTTGCAATTTTAAATAGCGGGAGTAGATTTTCATTTTTTTTATAGAAGGGTGTAGCATGGATACATACGTAGCATCGTGCTCTCATTTCTTTAAATATTTGATATCTTGTTTTCCTTGTTACAACAAATGTATATTTTTGCTAGTAGATAGATAGATGGATGAATCTAAGTAGAGCTAAATAAAGGTATATATAGAGATATATACACACACATAAAACTCTTCTTGGGACCGTGGTCTTTAGAAGAAAGACACGTGGCACCTGGTCAAAACTTCGAGTGGAGGCAACCCTCGAGCGAAAACGTCGGAGCGCACAAAAAAGCAAACAGAACCCTCGACTGGCACGAATGCCCGGCAGCTCGTGTGCAGCGTGCACGATCGAACACACTCTTGCGCACGGCCACGCATCCTCGCGAGTGATTGGCGTCTCTTCAACAATCGGCCGCGCCCAGGGCCGCCGCCGCCTAGGGTTTCCGGCGTGGATGCCATGGAGAACCTCATCTCTCTCGTCAACAAGCTTCAGCGCGCGTGCACTGCCCTCGGCGACCACGGCGAAGATAGCGCGCTCCCCACACTATGGGACTCGCTACCGACTATCGCCGTCGTCGGAGGCCAGGTGACTAGCGCGCGATCTATCGCATTTGCCTTGTCTTTTTTCTTTTCCTGTTTTTGGTTCTTCGTTCTTCGACGGATTTTTTTTTTCCTGAACAGGCGATGGTTGGGTTTTGGCTACATATGTGGCGTCGAACCCTAGCCTTTTTTTGGATGCAGCTTAGTAGTTACTAGTCATATATGCGAAGGATACTTCAACTTCATACTTCCATAGTTGTTCCGAATTCAAAATTTTGGAATTATAACTACCAATGGGGGGGTTTTCACATGCCAACTTCCATCGTTTGCCGTTACGTGTGACAGAGTTCGGGTAAATCCTCGGTGCTGGAGAGGGTCGTTGGGAAGGATTTCCTACCTCGGGGTTCAGGTACAGTGATTTCACGGTTACAATCTTCCCAAAAACCTCAGCACTATATAATCCCTCTGTCCTATTTTGTTAATTCTTCAGGAATTGTTACGAGGCGTCCCCTGGTTCTGCAACTCCACAGGATCGATGGGACAAAAGAATATGCAGAGTTCATGCACCTTAAGAAAACAAAATTCACAGATTTTGGTAAATCCTATACTCAATTAGTGAAGTGTTGCTTGGGTATGTTTGATCATATCGTAAATAATGCAACTGCAATATGGAACAACAATGTATGATAATTGAACCTCATAGCACTCTGTAGCCTTGATTATTGTTTCTCACAGCGTGAGCTAATGCTGCAGAGTTAGGTTTCTTCACTCATGTCTGCTGTACTACTTAAGTGGTTCTATCTTGTTTCCTGAAATGTAGATTGAATTGTATTTTTAATAAGAGAAGTGCATGTTTTAGTGGTTCAGGTGTCTGTTTAATTTCAATAGTCTGTCTTAGTTATGCATGCATGGTGAGTGGTAACAGTAATAAAATTTAAGGTCATAACTGATATACACACTTTTACAGCCCTCGTGAGGAAGGAGATTGCAGATGAAACTGACCGAAAAACTGGCCGCTCAAAGCAAATATCAACTGAGCCCATTTATTTGAGCATATATTCCCCAAATGGTAAGATCACAACCCTGGCAATGTGTTGGCCGAGTTTATACTGTTTGCCATTATTGCTTAACCACATCTCCATTGTTCGGCTCTGGTATTGTGGGATTTGGGACGTGGGTTGTTTTAATCCTGAGCTTGATTGTTTGAACTTATCTGAGTTAGCCAGTGGAGGATAATTGTACTTAGCAAAACCTTCGTTGTGAACATGGCTTTCATTCCCATTAAAAGCTACCTTTCCAGCATCTCTCTTCTCGAGACTAGTTCAATTGGCTCAACCTATAATACTATTATAACCCCTATTTTGGGATACTTGTGGAATGCATGTATTTTGTCTCGGAAATTTATATGTATTTGGAAAACCAAAAAAAAAAACAGTGCTGGGAAAATCCTGTATAGATGCTGACGTTGACCGTTTGCTGTAAGAAACTTGTGTGCAGGATTGCTGATGGTTGTTAAATCCTATACCCTGTTGTTTATATGTTCTTTATATTTGATGAGATTCTGCCTTTACCTCCCATTTTCTTCTAATTTTTTTACCCATTGCAGTTGTTAACCTTACTCTTATTGATCTCCCTGGGCTTACTAAGGTAGCTGTTGGTAAGTCATTCTAAATGTTGAGATATAGTCTCCTTTATTCCTGTTGCAGTAGTTTGTGTTACTAACTTGCAGTTATATGTTCTGACAATAGAGGGACAACCTGATAGTATCGTGCGTGAAATTGAAAACATGGTTCGCTCGTTCATTGAGAAGGTACTTTGTAATAACCCGTACACATTATTTTCCTTATTATTGATCACCACTTTTACTTTCAAGTTTCAACTGAATTAAGTGGTGACCTGTAATCATGCACAAACTGAGAATATGGTCCAGCATATTAATCCAGTTTTCCCTCTATATTTTAGCATGCACCAGTTTACATTTACAGTGAACTTTGTGTTCTGCTATGTTTTTTCTCTTTTGTAAAGGTTATGCTTGAACAGTTTTTTATGTGCAAGTATATGCATAATGATGGTTCTGTATTTTTTTTCTAGCCCAATTGCATCATTCTTGCAATTTCTCCAGCCAATCAGGATCTTGCAACTTCTGATGCAATAAAGATTTCACGTGAAGTTGACCCAAAAGGTATAATACAACTACAAACTTAATTAAGAACGTGGTGAACTGTGTGTTTTTTTGAGCATCTTTCAAAGATAATGTGATTTCAGATTATTTTTTGAACGTAATAATATGATTTCAGATTATGTCTGCAATCTTCAGTTGATGTGTAAACAAATTTATGTAATTTGATAAATTAACTTCATAGACCTAAATAAATAGACTAATGTAAAAAGAACCATCTGATTTTTTTAATCGAATACTAATTTGACAAATTTATTAGGTGAAAGGACCTTTGGGGTGCTTACAAAAATTGACTTAATGGACAAAGGCACGGATGCAGTTGATGTAAGTTCATGTTTATATTACTCAATGTTTCACAATAGTACATAATTCTTATGAATGATTGGGTTATTTCACTACTCTGTGATGTGTGATTCTGTCCCAAATGTATTAACCTAACAAGAATGATATGTGCTGACCTTTAGTCAAAGCTTCTTATCAAGGCAGCAAGCCACTAACTGTAATTTATCTTATAACATATGTGTCCTGATTTTAATTGAGTTGTGCTTTTGTAGATACTAGAAGGAAGGTCCTATCGACTACAATTTCCATGGATTGGTGTTGTCAATCGTTCCCAACAAGATATAAACAAGAACGTAGACATGATCGCTGCTAGGATTAGAGAGCGTGAATATTTTGCAAGTCTACCTGAATATAAACATCTTGCTCACAGAATGGGATCAGAGCACTTAGCAAAGATGCTTTCAAAGGTGTGTCACATGATTTATTTGTGATGTCTCGATATGTGCAAACCTTTAATTAATTATGTCTTGATGACCTCATGATTATTTAGTATCCATCACCCTGCAGCATTTGGAATCTGTTATTAAATCAAGAATTCCAGGGATCCAGTCTCTAATAACCAAGGCCACTGTGGAGCTAGAAAGTGAACTTTGTCGTCTTGGAAAACCCATTGCTGCAGATGCTGGAGTAAGATTTCTGCATGTTATCAGTCTATGAATAGATGTCACTTCATCTTATCGATCTACATATGTGACGTTTATCCTTGGAAACTTCTTTAGCCGGTTAGCCCCCAAAGTTAGTTTTTCCATTCAGGGTGTACTTGAGTGTTTTACTAATTACTATGATATTATGATTTGTTGATGCCATCTAGACTTAGCTTATATGCTGATATGCATTTGTCATGTCCATTCAGACTGATATGGCATGCACCACTCTGTAAGACTGTAACACATTTGTGGTGTTCTTGTTTTATGGTTCTGGCATAAGGCATGTTCTCACCAGCCACTATTACATGCACAACTGTTCTGCAGCTAGTCTTTCAGGTCGCCTATAAGTATATTGATTGATTACACTTATTCCTGATATATACAGGGAAAGCTGTACACTATTATGGAAATATGCCGCATGTTTGACAGTATCTACAAGGAGCATCTAAATGGAGCGTATGTTTCAAACAGTAGCTTTTGTTCATTAATTATGTCTTTTGAGATATTCCATTGAGTACTGCATTCAAAATTTTGAGAAGTTTTTTGTTTTTGGTAGTACCGATGTAAGCTATCCTGGGGGGAAACAGTCTTTCATTGTTACATATATATTTTTGCTACTGCATGAAAAATATTCCCTTGCAACATACTATAGGATTCCCGGCTTCAATACTGTGAGTTCTGTATATAGTGTTGGGTCTGTGAAACTGTTATACCAATGATAGCTCCTCATGTTCAAACCGGTACAAGAAACTTGTAGTTTTTCAGATATGCTTGGGTGCCTGAACATGAACAAGTTTGTACAAATTGGAATTGGAATTTATCACATATATAAATGTGACATTTACCTGGCATCCACAGAAATTATGGTAAGAACAGCTAGTTTACTGCACATTTCAATAATTGCATATTTGCTTGCCAAATTAGTTATGTTTAAGAAATATTTTCTTCATCGGAACGCTGAAATTTGCAGTTTTTACATAATCGTTCTATTGATTTGTCCAATGGAAATTAAACTTCTTTTCCTCACACCATTTCAGCTTATTGTTCTGCAAGGTTATCCACATAATATTTTACTTATGTTACTCCTTTTATTTGGACAGGCGTTCTGGTGGTGAGAAGATCTACTATGTCTTTGACAACCAATTTCCAGTGGCTCTTAAACGGTTGCAATTTGAAAAACATCTTACAATGGAAAACGTAAAGAAACTTATAACACAAGCTGATGGATACCAACCACACTTAATAGCTCCAGAGCAAGGATACCGGCGTCTAATAGAGTCCTGTCTAGTTAGTATCAAAGGTCCAGCTGAGGCAGCTGTTGACACGGTATGTTGTTCATATATGTTGATATGCTCAATAATTCACATTTTAATTACTTTTCTGCACCATCTCTTGCAGTTATCTAATTATTTCTAATAATGATGTACATGTACCCTGAAATGCTTCAAATATATATATATATATATATATATATACAAAGTCAAAATCGAATTCACTCTGTAAATATTTCATTCCTAGCACAAGCCACGCTTTAGAAAATATGACTTATTCATGTTTGGGCCCACACCACATTAGTCAGTGTTTCACAGCTAGTTTTAATTATTGCACCACAAATTTTCTAACTTTCTTGAGTTTGTGATAGTAGAAAGGCAAAACCCTTGTTCTGTGTCAAATAATCTTGAACATCTTTGTTTAGTTTTGGATATGATAATCCCCATATGCTCCATCACTTTTTATATATAAAATTAATCTTGACCGAAATAGTTTAGGTAGTTAGTGTTTACTTATTTAACATTAACATTACCTTTATGGGCATGACTGTTTTCCTTCAGTTCCAAAACATGATAGTTTTCCACATGGGCATTTCCGCATTTGGCAGGTCCATGCAATACTCAAGGATCTAGTTCACAGGGCTGTAAAGGAGACACATGTATGGTTTCTACTTTCTTGGTCTATTGAACTATTTTTTTAGCACCTACATGGTTTTATAATCTGCCTATATGATTTATACCTGTGGTGAGCGTGTGTACTGAGGTAGGATTTAATGCATCCCTTTGTTTTCCTCTTTTGGAAGGACGGGGTGAATCATCGTTCTGATTTGATTTCAGTTATATTTCCTTAGTGTTACAAAAAAACTGCTATGAGATATATATCAGGAATTCAGGATAGCTTTGATGTATCTATATGCAGGAACCTGGATCTGTATATCATTCAAGGATATACTTTAGTGTAGAATATAGCAATAGAAGTGATGGGAAGTGTTACTCAGAATAAGAATACCCTGAATGGCAACTTCACTTAGAATTGTAGTTAAGTGGTTTGACTGCGTTCGTGCAGGAATTGAAGCAGTTTCCGACTCTTCGCATGGAAGTAAGCAGTGCAGCTTTTAAAGCATTGGAAAGAATGCGGGAGGAGAGCAAGAAAAATACAATGATGCTTGTTGATATGGAGTGCAGCTATTTAACTGTAGATTTCTTTAGGAAGCTTCCTCAGGATGTTGAAAAGGGTGGAAGTCCAACACACTCCATCTTTGATAGATACAATGATTCATACCTCAGACGAATTGGTAAGGGCTTCAAAGTTATTTAAGCATTTTCCATTACTGTTAAACAATTTACCGATGCTTACAAATTATTATACTAAGTTTTCAATGCATGACTTGTATTTAAGAATAGTTCTGTTCAACCGATGATGTTTAATGTTCTTGGAAATAACTTAATTGCACAATTATTTACAGCATAACATCCAATTGTTCTTGCTATCTTATACAGGTAATAATGTACAGGCATATGTCAACATGGTATGCTCAACCTTGAGGAACTCCATCCCCAAATCTATTGTTTATTGCCAAGTCCGTGAGGCCAAGCGCTCACTACTCGATCACTTCTTTACGGAGTTGGGAGCAAGAGACGTGAGTTTAATTCTGCACCATGCATTATGCTAACTTTTCTTCACATGAACATAATGGTTATTTAGTTCTTGGAGCTGAAGTGCTATGTAGCTTGTCTGTGTTCACCGTTCCCCGATTCACCCATATATACATCTAGTGGGTGTTTGGATCCCCTTGGTAAATTGACAAATTGGCAAAAGAGCAAAAGAATTACTACTTTTTGACAAATGGATCCAAACATGCAAGACAAAAAATGACAAAAGAGCAAAAATTTGCCATTTGCCAAGTGGCAAATGACAAATTTGCTCTTTTGCCAATTTGCCAAGGGGATCCAAACACCCCTACTCTTAACAAGTTTTTTTCATATGCGCTGTCATCATGACATTTGAATACAAGCGCGTGGCGTCTAACTAATGTGATGATTGCATTAATACATAGACATTGAAATCTTACTGTAATTTGGTGCGCAGACCAAGCAGCTTTCTAAGCTTCTTGATGAGGACCCTGAGGTCATGGAGCACAGAGCTAAGCTCGCGAAGAGGTTGGAGCTGTATCGGAGCGCTCAAGCAGAAATCGAGGCGGTTGCATGGGCCAAATAGTCTCCTCGGCGCTTCTACATCTTTTAGCCGATTTTTCTGGTGGAACCATTTCTGATTTCTGATTCTTTTTTGTTCCTTGGGTTCTGCTGCTTAGGTAGTTCATGGAGTTCAGTAGGTAGTGAACATCAGGTGCGCTAGATCTTTTGTTATCTAGAAGCCAGTAGCCTATATGATCTGCCTCTGTGCTAAAAACGATTGCTATCTGTTTTTAGCTCGGCTGATTCCGTAGAGCGGAAGTAACCATGTAGACTGCATATTGACATCATAGTCGTTTACAACACTGGTTCTTGATGGATACGTAAGGCCAACTACACTTAACATGGTGTAAACTGGTGCTGCGATGTTATTAAAAGTTTAAAACGGACGCGACTCTACCCATCGGTTTACAAGTTTTAGCCAACACTAGATGGCGCGCTTCCTTGAGCGAGCCAACTGCTCACGTCCTCACGACAAAAGGGCAAGCGAAGAGAATAGCTTACCCAAGGAGAATAGCTCTGTCAATACCATTTAGAAACATCTGCTCACCATGCATGCATCTTGGTCATTCTTCTTTACTGTCATCGTAGCCTCTGAGCTTGCACTATAAGAGATGTGACCTTCTGTGACGATATTATGATGACGATGTAGCAACTTGTCACTAAATTATTATGTTAATGACTATCTTCAAGAGATGGTCTTAGTTAATGACTAAAATATATTACTTGTCACTAAGTCCAATTTAAAATCGTCATTACCTATTTTGGCATCGTGGTCAGTGACGAAGCCAGCAGGGGGGCAGCCCGTGCTCCAGCCCCCCCTAATGGCTATGGTTACACTTAAGCCCCCCCCCCCCTAAGCCATGGAGGAGGAAGAAGAAGGGAAGGAGGGGCTGGAGGAAGAAGAGGAGGAATTAGCCCGCCTTTGAGATAATCCTGGCTTCGTCGTTGATCGTGGTTATGACAGATTAATATGACAAATGTTCATGTGTCATAGTTATTCATTGAATAAAAATAAAAATTGCTGGCTAGATTCTCCTCGCTGCCAACAATTGCCCCCGCCCCCACCAGCCAAAAAATTCGTCTCCCCGCCAACGATACCCGCCAGCCTCTCCATCCCCCGCCATCTTTTTAGGGCAATTACCAGTTCTGTCTACTTTCACATGTCTTTCATATACTGAAATCAGGGCTATTACAGTAAATCCCTACACATCCTCGTCTAATTTCCTCCTTTCCCTTATCCCCTTGCGCCTCCCGTCGGCACCCTCTTCCTTTCCAGTGCTTGCGCTACCACTCCCTCTCCACGTCCGTCGTATACTGAAACCAGCGGCGCCACCATTCTGCTCCACCCACCAACAGACCTTTGCCCAGCTGTCCCTCTTCCTTCCTAGTGCTGGGCGACGAGATCTGCTCCAAATACAAGATGCCTCCTGTGAGAAATGTGCGGATTTCCAAGAAAACTGAGACGCCCGCAGGTAATTTCTCAACCTTTAGCCCTTGGAAAGGAAACAACTAGTGGATCTGAGCAGTGGCCCCTGGCCTCATTTGTCCATTAAATATTAAGTATATATCACTCATTTGTCCATTAAATATTAAGTATATATCACTCATTTGTCCATTAAATTTCTACAAAATTCACTCATTTCTCCATTAAACCTCTATAAAATCACTTATTTCTCTTTTAAATCTCTATAAAATTCAAAAAAAATCATTGTTCATCATAATATTGTTACTTAGCCCCCCTGGTCACATCCTGGATCCGCCACTGGATCTGAGGAGAGCCGACGGGATTTTAGTTTTTTTTTTGTGTCCTGATGTTCGAACTTAGGTTTGGGTTGCGGGGATTTTGGTTCCTGTGAGTGAGTCCGTGTTCAGTAGCAGCGAGTGGGCGACGGACAGTTGTGTGCCTCTGTGGGCTTGAGCTTTTGGGGGAGTGGACAACGAGTTCCTTTCTCCTTTTTTTTTGTTATGCGTATGCAAAAAGATGAACAGTACAAGCTAGTTAGCATGTATGTTTGTAGTTTGTACCATTAATTCATCGGTTTTGAAAAATCAAAGAAAAATAATGGTAGATCCATTTAGCTTGAAACAAATTTTTTGTTAGTTTCCTAGATCCATGCTATACACAGTAAAAATATGTTTATGCATTTTGTTATATGGTCCACATTTCTATATTTATTAAAATATGAAGAAAATATTTAAAGCAAAACTGATTGCCCTTACATTAGGAAAACTATTTTTCTTGGATTTTTATGATGTTTACTGACAAAGAAAAATGCATCTGCACATATTACTGTGTGTTTGGAGTGAGAAGGTGATAATGCCTCCTATTCCTGAGTTTTATGTATTGAAAATGCATAATTAATTTACAGTACGAAATTGCAAAACTAATTTACATTCATGTTCTATATAAGTTGTATTGCATAAGCGGCAAACATTATTTTTGTTTAGCAGCAGCATGTACTCTTTTGCTAGCACTATTTATTTTTATTTTGCTAGCATTAGCATATATTTTTTTTTGCTCTGATTACTCCCTTACTGTCGTTTTAATTGACTGTACAGAAGCAATGGCACATGCATATTTAAGGCAGAGGGATCAAAACATTACGAGGAACAACCAAGCCTTCCAAAGGCTTGGGCTCAGTACCCTAGTTACAGAAGTGAAGGGTACAAATGCAAGGAACAAGAATGGTGTTCCTGAAAAATCTGGATCTCTATACAATCCTGAGGATGATGAGGGCTCTAACCAACATGACGAAGATGAAGTCAGTAAGGTACAAAGGATTGCCATTTGATGACTGCATTTCCATTATTTTTGGTGTAAATTCTGCTTGTTTGTTTCATACTAGATTTCTAAGGTGGGTGAGGATGTATGTAACAAGAATGTGGTCCAAAAGCACATTGGCAAGTTCTCTGGTAGAAGTTTGAAAGCATCAAAGAGAGTGGTGGCACCACAAGAACAAGGGGAAACTACTAGAGTTACTAGGCAAAAGATTGCTGCCAATCAAAGGCTCGCTATTGTCACACATGATGCATTGGCATCTACCAATATTACTACAAGCCAGAATGAGGAGCGCATCAACAACGATGATGAAGGCAAGTGCTTATGTGACCTGGCAAATGCTTGTCGGATATGGAATCTAGTCACCATATATGAAATGTTCTTTACTGCATTAATTAGCATATATGGAATAGTGCTTAGTAGCCAAGTAGTAGAAGTGCAGTTAGTTCACAGGTGCAGGAGCTAAAGGCTCAACTTGAGGCAAAGGAGCAAGAATCTGCGCAACTTAAGCAAGAATCTGTGCAACTTAAGCAAGAATTGGCTAGCCAAGGAAATGAAATTGATGGTTTGAAGAAGGGACTACAAGAAACTCATGCCCTCCTTTGACAGCTGATTAACTTCAATCAGGGTGAAGTTGCTTCTCCCTAAAATTTGCCAGCATCCTTGCCATCTAGATATGCATCCAGGCGAGTGTTAAAATATGCCTTTTGTATCTATCCCGAGAATTTGGGCTAGTAAGAGTTTTTGGTGAACTCTGTAGCATTTTGGTGTGCTTGTGAATGCTGCAATACAAACTGGGAACTTAGTATTGCTGTAGATTGCAAACTATTTCACACTTTAAGTTGCTATGTATGACTCAGATGGATGTATGAATGAGCTGGATGTATGGTTGAGATGGTTGCTTCTAAGATGTTGAATGGATGTTGACTGAAATTTGTTACGACTCAATGTATGGTTATCATTTGTTGAATTCAATTGTATGGATAATATGGTCACTGTATAGTGCACACATACTTAGATGTCTAGCTGTGATTTCATGACGGTTTTAATGACCATATTGATCATCATTATTGCTAGTGACGAAAATATTGTTGTCACTGACTGAGTGATGATTTACTCTCACTCGTCATGGAAGGTGCTTTAACACGCACCTTCGGTGACAATAGGTATTTTGTCACTGCGTCGTCATATAATGTATTATGGTGACGTAAAATGCTCTGTCTATGACCTAAATGACCCGTCACAGAAGGTCACATCTCTGTAGTGTTGTTATCTCCACGAAAATAATTCTTGCTCTCCTCTAGAAAAAGATAATCTGCTTCCATAAAATAATCAGGACCAAGTCTCCCCGGCCACACAGCTGGTCCTCCCTTCCCCTTTCACTACTCGAACCCTTCCCTCTTGACGAACCTCCTCCAGACATTTCTACTCTACTCTAGTTGAAGCTCTTCCCTCTAACTGAAGCCTTCGCACAAGAGCTTACTCTTTTTAGTTTTTTTCAGCAACGCATACATGAACGGGTATATATAGGTGGAAAGAGGTCTAGTAACTTTTGCATTGTTACACAATTGCTCTCAGAATTCTACATTTCACTCCAAAGCCTACAAGTGCTCTGAAAAGCCTACCAAATACTGAAAACCCTATACCTGCTCTGAAAAGCCTACCAAAAAACTGAAAAGTCTACGGAAACGGAAAAGCCTACGCACTAAAAGTGCTCTGAAAAGGTTATGTCTCACTGAAAAGCCTAGCAAGCACTGGAAAGCCTACGATTCACCGAAAAGCCTACGAGTACCCTGAAAAGCCTAAGATTCACTGAAAAGCCTATCATTCACTGAAAAGACTACGATAGCGCTTTGAAAAGCCTCAGATTCACTGAAAAGCCTATGTTGCGCTCTGAAAAGCCTACGAGTTCCTTGAAAAGCCTATGATAGCGCTTTGAAAAGACTCAGATTCACTGAAAAGCCTACGTTGCGCTCTAAAAAGGTTACGAATCACTGAAAAGTCTATGTGTCGGAGATCTAATTTAATGACAAACTCTAAAAAACAAACCAACAAATAAGAGGCCCATCTAGGAGAAATCGCCGCATGCCCACGAAGAATAGGCGTATGACTCACAGAATCCCGCCGGCCCGGGAAGGCAGACGCGCCCCCGGGCAGACGTGTTTCCATCTCGCTCGACGAGGGGAGCGAGGTGGATCCACAGCCAGCGGAAAACGTGAAGGGCGCCTCTGGTAGGGAAAAGACCCATTTTCCCCTTCTAGAAGGTGACGGCTATTGCCCTGTAGGCGCTGACGGTGCAAACGCCAATAAGAACGGAGGTACGCCACCCTGAGGATCGTACACCCTGTATAAACCGGAGCGTAGGATAACGCCCTAGTCCCCTACTAAAACGGAGACACGACGGGTCCTCCAGCCAGGGACGGGACAAAATCGGACTTCTGAACAGGTGGGACCCACACCTCCAAGAAGCAACGACACTCCTCCGGCCGCCGGGCCCCTACAGGAACCCTCCAAATAGAAATACATCAGGTACATGGGGCCCGCCAGGTAATGAAACCCATTGGCCCGGAGTGGAGGAATCCGCCGTATACAAAAAGAATTATAAGAAGGTACAGCCGTGTACCTTCCAACGGTACAACGAACTCCATGTCTCTACTACGCTACGGGTTCAACCGGACCCCCCCCCCGTATCCTCCGGCGATGCAACAAGGAGCCGACACGACTCCTCTCCTCTGACCAAGTATGAAGACAATAGGAATATAGTATTATAAGTGCCCAACATCCTTCATGAAGAAGGAAGGGACTCGGTATCCTAGGTAGATATCTCTCGACGCATGTTTGTAACTCCCCTGCCCTCCTTGCGACTATAAAAGGGGGACATGAGGGACGACTCAAAGGGTCCAGAGCTCTCTACTCTCAAGCTTCTAGAGAAAGAGATCTCACACACACACACACGAAGAACACGGCTAGTTGATAGCATACACACTCACTACACCATCCAGAGACCTAGGGCTCATACCCCCTCTCTCGAACTAGCTTGTAGCCCCCTGCAAGCAGAGATAAGGAACACGAGCAGCTCCACACTGGACGTAGGGATTTCTTGCCCGAACCAGTATAAACCTCTTGTCTCTTTGTCTCACCATTCGGAACCCGACACACGTACAAATTTACTCGTTGGTAGTTTCTAAACACCGACACTATGAATGCTTTGAAAAGACTACCACTGTGCTATGAAAAAACAAGCAATGACTATAAGAAATATGCATGAGACGCAGGAAGGGTGCCACACAGCAATAGGAGCTCCCAGGCTTGCCGCGCCGTGGGCCCTAGCGCGGCAGGCCTGCCGCGCCAGGGCTCACGGCACGACAAGCCTGGGAGCACCTGTTGCTGAGTGCCTCCCGTCCTGGAGCGCACAAACACACTGGTTGCCACCCTTCCTAGCTGTTGTTCCTGATGCTCTAGTTGCCAGAAAGCACGACGCATAAGTGCATAATGGTGTAAGAAGCACATAAGTGCATAATTCATTAATCATTGTGCGGACTAAGAAGGACATAAGTTATTACCGATGACATTACTCATTGTTTGCACTAAGAACGACATAACGACAAAAGTGCATCAGTCTAACACAATGACATAAATGTTCTCAACTCATTATGAATTACACAATGCTTAAGTGCATGATTCTAACATAACGACATAAGTGGTACGAACGTGTGTGCGTGGCCTCAGGGGGCAACTTGACGGCTCCGACCGGAGCCTCCGTCAAGTGGGCACCGCGGTGCAAGCTGTCGTACTCCACCTCAAGAAGGGGGTACTGCGGGTGCTGCGTGGGAGGAGCCATCCTGTCACAAATCAATTACAAGATAGTTAGAAAATAAATGATTAAGTGTTAAATGAGAAGTAAATATAAACTAACAATTAAAGACATGTAAACATATCAAAGTTTGTCGTAAGCACCTGCTGCCCTCTAGATCATGGCGGTCTATGTTTGGTAGCCTTGTGACCAGGCTCTTTGCAAATGGAGCAAATATTGTGAACACGAGTCTCGTCAAAGTCACCACCTTTGCATGTATCGTCCCCGTATCACCCTTTAGTCGCTTCTTCTTCCTCCTACCCTTCCCTATCTTCTTCAGCTCTGGATGAGGAGCGTAATCAACACCATGATAAGGTGGCCACTGTGACAGGTCTAAGTAAGGCTCATAGTTACTCTCCTAGATACGAAGGGTATTCACCCGCAGATACAAGGGTGACATGTACGGTAGGTGCTCGTAATTATATCCACGGACCTGGCAAGCGGTGATCATGTGACAACAAGGGGCATGCATTATCTGAGGGACATTGCAGGTGCACTCAACTTTCTGAAGATTGACTCGATAGTTACGTCCACCATATTGTTCACCGCCCACTGTTGTGACACCCTTCGATCGTACATTGTAGACATTACATTCATGTCCATAAATCGTTGCCGAACTTTCCTTGGCCCATTTCTTTGCTTCCTCTAAATGTTCTGTGGCTACCTTTCCCCACATACCAAGTTCACTCAGGGTCCTCTGTGCAATCTGCCACCTCAGCACAGAGTATTCGTTGCACTTGAGAAAAAGAGTACTCAACAATGCCTGATATATGCAATGACCGAACTCCCCTGAATACATTGTTGAATGACTTTGATGCATTTGTGGTCATAATGCCATACCTGAACCCCCCCCCTCATCATATGCTAACGCCCACTTTGCCTTATCTTCCATCTGTGACTCTAGCCATGCCTTACCAGCTTCATTTGTCATTTTTTCTTAATTCTATCTTTGTCTCTTTGAACCTGTACTGTGTGTGTGCACAACATAGCGCCTTTACCTTAGCACATACCTCCCTGTGTCTTTGGCAGTGCCAGTAATTAGCTGCATAATGACACATGCACCATCTATGCACTATGGGAGGGAAGCCATCGATATGTTCAGCTGCTGCATTAAGGATCCCTGCATGACGATCGGAAACCACACATACAACACGCTGTGTACCTAGAACATGAAGTCGAAGTAGTCGCATAAACCATGACCATGATCCATTGTTCTCTCTCTCTCCGCCAAAGCAAAAGCAATGGGTACTATCTGGTTCTCAGGATCAACACCAGCAGTCATCATTAGTGTGCCCTTGTACTTTCCGGTTAGAAAAGTGCCATCAATAACTACCACTGGCCGACAAAACTGCCATGCATGTTGCGTCTGTGCAAAGAACTAGAAAACACGAAGTGGTACATGCTTTCCCAAGTTACGTAAACGCATATCTCCCGTGTGTATAAATCATCTCATTCTCGGGTTGTAGTGACTCATTGCACATAATATTCTGGGTACTCTATTGTATGCTTCGTGCCAACTTCCCCATCGAAGAGCAAGAGAAATTTGCTTAGCACGCCAAACCTTGTCATACTTCACATTATAATGAACAAATCCGAATATGGATTTCTGTAAAGAAGATACTGAAATGTCATTGTTATCATCAACAAGCGTCAATATACGACGGGCAAGGTATCATGCAGTGAGTTGTTGATGATTTTCATTGTTGCTATTATCAACACAAGTGTGGGGTTGAACAATTTTAGTTATCTTCCACTTGCCATCACTCGGTCTTCGTCTTGCATTTAACTTCCATAGACAACCAAGCTTGCATATGACATGGTACCTCAACTCCTGGTCCGAATGAGTCACAGTGTACGGCCTATGGTGGTGCACATCATAATCCTCAAGAAACAACTTCATATAAGTCATGGTGTTAAATTTCATCCCCTTGCTAAGTATTGGCTCCTCCGGGTTATATACAGATCTCAAACACATCGAAAGCCCCGTGTCACACACAGCCATATGAGTCATGCTCACATCCCTATAGTTTGGAACACCACTAAAAGGAATGTTCATGGCCCTCAGTTGCTCTAGCTCCGGCACTGTGTATGGTGGTGGTGCAACGTACTGCTGTGTTTCGCTAATTCTTCCCCATGGATCATAGGAGGTACCACCCTCTGGTGGCTCCATGGCTAAGCTTCCCTGAGCTGGCGCCCCATGAAGAACCTCAGTTGATACAGAGAATGGCATTACATAAACCGGTGCTGACATGACATGAATAAGTGCATTCATGGCTTGAACCGGTGGTGGAATAACATCTATATCGTTCTGTCCATCATCAGAATCTTCTGAAGCAGTGCTAACTACATCACCAATCCCTTCATCCTCATTCTGCTCCTCTTCTTCTTCATCAAACTCGTTGCCATCAAATTCATTGTTCATGTGTCCTAATGGATGCTCCTGTGTCACCTGATCATCCAAGTCCATGCCACCCTGAGTTTGTTCCCCATCCACCCACAACTCTTCATCTTCATCATCGTGCATTGGAAGGGCCTTCATGAAAACTATGCTTCATGTACCAGTTCTCCACCACAACCTCAGCCATGGGAGCATTCGAACTTTCAAGCACCCGATTGTAATGGGACCAGTCAACAGAGTCACGCAAAGGCATAACGACATAGCGTGCCCTGGACTTTCCGATGTCACACCTCCCCTTTAGTGTGAAATCACCACTAAACTTTGCATTCAAACGATCACAAAGGTCGTTGAAGCTAGGAGGTCCACCAAACCATTCAAATTCTTCTTCCATATTTCCGAACATGCCATCTTCTCTCCTAACACTTCCTCCATAACAAACCTGCACACAACAACCCATATACAAAAGGATTTCACTAAACTTCATCAAATCAGTTCCAATCTAAACTAAATATATATACCAATTAAAAATCTAAACAACTAAACTAATAATGACATAAACAACTAAATTAAACCATAAACCTTAACCCCTAAAAATAATATCGTGTCTAACTAACCAAATAAAATCTAAACCCTAAATCATAAGTGCTAACTAACTATCACTAATACATTCCTATCCAAAGTCCACATTTATTATATTAAAGCTAATTATAATATACTAAGTACTTAATTCAAACTAAAAAGGTAAATAAATATTACCTTAAATGTAGCTTAGACCTTCAACAGGGCAGGGAGGAGGCGGTCGCCGGAGCAGAGAACCCGGCGCGAGGGAGGAGAGCCGGGGCGGGCAGGAAACTGCCGCTGCCGCGCCGGGCCGGGAGGGGCCGCGCGAGGCTATGCCGGGGTGGGCGGAGGACAGCGGGGGCCGCCCTTGGGGAGCAGGCCAGCCGGGGGCGCGCTGGCCGACCAGGAGCATCGGGAGCAGGCTGGCCCGGGGTGCGCTGGGGCGGCGCCGGGGAGGGGGCCGCGTCGGAGCGGGGGTGCCGGGACCGGGGCTCCACGCCGGGGAAGCCTGCCGCGCCGGGGAGGGGGTCGCTGGGGAGGAGTTGGCCGGCGAGGGGAGCCGCCGCGACCGTCGGGAGAGAGGGAGAGATAGACAGAGAGTGAGAGCGGGAGGGGAGAGTCCCGCGCGGTGGACCGGTAAATCAGCCTGCCGCGCCACGTCATCCGCTGAGTCAGCATGCCCGCGTCGGGGCATGCTGACTCAGCACCTCTGCCGCGCCACCATGCATGGCGCGGCTGCGTGATTTCGTCGCACCATGCATCTTGGCGCGGCCAAAGGGGTTAGTTAAAAAATAAAAAAATATGTATTAATATTAAATTTACTTAATAAAAATGGTTAAAAATAAAAAAATTCCACGATGTCTAGTCATTGCTTTGGGTTAATTTTACTTTGGGAATGATCTGAATTCTGAATAATGCCGAGGAGCCCATCGGGCCCAAGTTGGGCAGGCCAGCCTGACCAAAGTCAAGCGACGAGCATCCGAGTCCGAGAGGCTCGTGCGATTCGTGCTCCGATCTGGCAAAGCCCATCTACTATGGCGTATGTTCCTTCGGTGCCGACGTGCCGCGACAGTCGCAGCCGAGGGAGTCATGGGGTAATAGGGACGGCGCCTCGCTGAAACCTGAAAAATGGGGCTTGCTGGCCAGCCATCATCCAACCTACCCTCTAATTTTCTTTCTGTAGCTTCGCCACTGTGTGTATAGACATATAGTGAGCTCACGCAACTACTGCCGAGCAAGAGGGAGAGGGAGAGGAGCGAATCAATCGACAGTTGCGTGGAGGTCGAATATTTTGCATACTAGTACAATAGAAGTTGAAGACAGCCTTGTGACATGGGCGGATAAGAGGGCAAGGGGGGTCGAGCCCCTCTAAGCTACCAGACCCTTGAGCCCTCCTTAAATTTTAGCAATATTGATGGTATGAGATGTTTTGATTACTTTAAACTATTATATATAGAGCCTTTTACATGAGTGCCATTAAGAAAGATCGCAATTACACCGAAGTCATTAAAAAGATGGCCGCACACAGGTAACACCGCTCTGAACTTTTTTGTCAGCCTTGCCATTCCGTCTGCATTGCCATCTAACGGTGTCAAACAAACATGTGAAATGTCCACTTTGCCCTACAGTGGGCCCCATTTGTCAGTCACACAGCTTCGCGGTGCGAGGAAAAGCAGAGGGGACCGAGGCGCCGCGGAGTGGCAAGAGTTGCGCCGAGAGGAGGAACGCGGCGGGCGCAAGGGAGGAGGAGGAGCTGAGAGATCTCTAGTGTTTTGGATAATTGATGAAACCTAAGATACTAACCTAGCTCTAAGTGTCTGAGTAGGCTTAGTACATATATAGAAGATAATGACAAGTGATGGAGCAAACAAGGAAGCAAAGTGATTGCATGAGCTCACACTTGGAGAAGAAGGAAAATGGAAAGACCCTAAGCTAAACAAGGCAAAGGTATACGCTAGGGCTTTTCTTTCTGTGGTCAAGACACCAAGTGGGTGTGATCACTTGTAGGATAGACAACCGTACTATTAAGAGGGGAAATTCAAAAGTGATTGCGGTTTGTCAAGTGCCACTAGGTGTTATCTGTATTGCATGTGCATTTAGGACCTAGTGACATACACCATGCTAAAAGACAAGTGAAACATGCCAAGTCTGCACACTAAGGTGGTTACTTAGTGTTTGGCAACTTTAGAGCAAAGGTGGAAGAATCAGAGAAGAGAAAAGGGCATCGGACGCTGCAGCTGAGGGCATCGGACGCTGTCCGGCGCGTCGGACGCTGATGTCAGCATGACGTTGTGTCTGGTGGCTTCATCAAGATTCCCAGGGCACGACAAAGCGTCCGTCGGATCGACGGAGTGTCCGGAAATATTTTCGTGGAATTTACTCAGAAACCCGAGAGCAACGAGTTTGCGCCGGACGCTGAGGCGCAGCGTCCACCGCAAAGTAACAAAGCGTTCGTCAGGCTTCCAGAGGACTCTACAGACGGGCAGTTTGAAGAAAGGTGCCAGACGTTGGAGGTCAAGGCGTCGGATGCTAGCGACGTAGCGTCCGTCGCCCCCGTGAAGAGCATCTGTCGCCAACTTAACACAGCAACGACTAGTGGACTTTGAGGGGGTCTATAAATATGTGTTGGTCGGCTTGGGGGTTTCTCTCTCGCACATTTGAACATCTTGAGACTCCTTTGAGTTGAGCAAACTCCCTCCCACTCATATCCATGCTTGGTTAGTGGAAACCCAAAAGAGATTGAGTGATCCAAGTGCATTTCGTATATAGCTTGCATCTAGTGGCACTTGGGAGGCGTTCTCGCTGTGGATTTCTTGTTATTCTTGGTGATTGCCATCACCTAGACAGTTTGGAGCAGCGGTGGTAGATCGAGAAGCTTGGTGATTGTGCTTCATCGACTACAAGTTGATTGTGAGGGGTTCTTGTGCCTTCCCCGCGGGAGATCGCAAAGGTAACTCTAGTGAATTACTTGTGGCGTTTCAATAGCCTCATCTTGTGTTGGTTGTGCGGCACCCGGTAACGAGTTTGGCGTGTGATGCCAATTAGAGCGTGAACCTCCAAGTGAGTGTCTTGCCACAACGGTGAAAGGTCCTAGATGGCTAGAGGGAAGGGTGAATAGCCTCATAAAATTCTACAAATCACTAGAGCAAAAGGTTAGATAACACTTAAGCGAAGCTTTTTGCTCTAGATCTACTTGGGGTGCAAAGCCACCTATCCAATGCAATTCTAGTTAGCTAAGTGCTTGTCAATCAATAGCAAGAACCTAAAGCACTTAGCACAAGCTAGCAAGAACAACTACTAAAGAAGCTAATTAGCAAGCTAACTAGACATGATATGGAAGAAGTAAATACAAGAGATGAGGTGATTGTTATATCAATGCCTTGTGATGTAAGGATGTCAATAGGATGAACCAATCAAAATGAATACCAATAAGTAGCCGGGAGACAAGATGATTTTTCTCCCGAGGTTCACTTGGTTGCCACCAAGCTAGTCCCCGTTGTGTCGACTACTCAAGTGGTGATTCGGTGGCTAATAGGCAATGACAAGCCTAGCCCACTAACTCGTGCGCCACAAGAATCCACCCAAATGAGAGTAACTCAATGACACGAGCAATCCACTAGAGTTACTCTTTCGCTCTCTGCCGAGGTGGGTACAAGCCCTCTCACAATCACCGAAGTCGGCCACAAACAATCACCAATTGCGCCAAAGCTTCTCCACAATCGTCAAGCCGTCTAGGTGTTGGCAAACACCAAGAATAACAAGAAACCATGCGGCGATGACAATGACCAAGTGCCACTAAGATGCAATGCAATGATCAAAGCACTTGGATCACTCAAACTCTCAGAAGTATGCAACAAGAGTGAAGAGAGTGAGTTGGGGGCTATCCCAAGCAAGCACAAGTATGTCAAATGAATGGGAGGTGCAAGAGAGAGCCCTAGGAGCCGGCCAAGCCACTTAAATAGACATCCAAGCCGAGCTAGCCGTTTTGCCCCTTTCCACTGCCTTCTGCGTTAGTCCGGACGTAGTTTGCATGGGGGTCCGGACCAACGCACCTACGTCCGGACCCTCCTCCATTTGAATTCTGTCATTGGTGCTCCTTTTCTGCGCTGACGTGTAGCCTCCGGACTCGTGCAACAGTAGCGTCCGGATTCCTTTTCTTCTGCGCCCGGACCCAATCCAGAGAGGGTCCAGAGAGCTCCTCAACTCCGGCACCGCGTTCGGTCTCTTTGCGTCCGGACCGCATTCAGCGTCCGGAGAATTACAACAGAGGAGTCCAGAGAGCGCCGAGCTCCGGACCCGTGACCGGAGTCAACGTCCGGACTCTCTTTTGCATCCGGACCACCTGTCCAGAGAGGCCGAGGCCTAGGGTCTGCTTTCGGATGCATGTGCATTGGTCCGGACCGCACTTAGCTTGCGTCCGGACCCTGCGTCCGGAGCCCTTCTGAGTGTCAAACCGAGCATCTGCTTCTTCTCCAAGCTTCCATGTGCTAACACCTTGTGATTCATACACTTGTTCACCTGTGTTAGCTTTTGCAACATATTTTCTTGGATTTAGTTTTGTTTGTGTCACTTAGGTTCATTTTATGTGTATGCAATGCAAACCTAGTGGCACATGATAACCGTAATCGAAACGAGTTTTCCCTTCTTAATAGTACGACTGTCTATCCTAAAGGTGATCACACTCTCTATAGTGTCTTGATCACTAAACCAAAAATGCCCCTATGATATACCTTTGCCTTGAGCCCATTTTTGTTTTTCTCTTTCTTCTTTTCCTTAGTCCATGGAGCACTTGATTCATCATGATCATCCATCTAGCTCCATGTACCAAGGTGAACCACCCTATCTTGATCATACACTTAGTACAAGGGTTAGTCCATAGGTTTCATCAATTGACCAAAACCAAACAAGGTCTTTCAATCTCCCCCTTTTTGGTAATTGATGACAACCTTTCACAAATAAATATATATGATGAAAATTTCAACTTTGGTAGTATTAGCTCCCCCTACATATGTGATATATGAGTTTGGTTCATTTTGATCACATATGCATGAATAAGAATTGTGGGAGAGTAAATGCTACCAAATGATGCTAAGGTGTGTAGGATGGACCTTTGAAGCGTGATACCAATCGGAGTGCAATATTAACCATCCTTAGCACCATGAATGCCTAGAAACCACTTGAAAAACAACTTGGAAACACTTTGAGAGAACTAGATACCATATGAAAAACGCAAGACCTAATCATGCTAGTTCTTCAAGCACCAAGAAATTATGTTTCTAGAAATCACCACACAAGCATATCATGAATATAAGTACATATGCAAGCAAGCACTTATGAATGCACAAGGATATGCAACAACTTTATTCATAGGCTTGGCCCCCCTACTTGTGTGCTTTCATTTTCAAATTTTCAAAATTAATTTTTCTTGGTCTACTACTCTAACTTCTCCCCCTTTGTCATCTATTATCATAAAAGATGTGCTCAAAGGTTTGATTATTTGAGAGAAGCTTAGTTGTGGTTCAATCTAGATTACTTGCCCCAAGCTATTTAACTCGGTTTAAACCATGGACAAGCTTGTTCACACATCCTAGAATGGTTATCTTGCCCATGTTGAGCTAAAAATTTGAAGTTCATTATCTAGATCAAACACTAGGATTGCAAGCCCACAAATATGTCATATGTTACCACTAGATCATATCAAGCATAGAAGCAATAGTGGTACCATATAAGCATCAAATCATTTGATTTTCATGAATGAGCCTAATGAATGATGTCTAGATGCACTAACAAGTCCTAATAATGGATGAATGACATGTCAATCAACTTGTACCTTGTATAGTTCGAAGGAGAGGCATGTCATATATGGGGGGTGCATCAACACATATTTGAGAAGTCAAGAATGTTCAACTCATTTCTTAGCTTGCAAAACCTCTTCTCATCTAATGACTTGGTGAATATGTCGGTAAGTTGATCATCGGTGCCCACACTTGTGATTTTAATATCACCCTTTAGTTGATGGTCTCTTATGAAGTGGTGCCTCACATCAATGTTCTTGGTTCTTGAATGTTGAACCGGATTGTTGGTTAGCTTCACCGCACTTTCATTGTCACATAGCAATTGCACTTGCTTGAAATTGATCCCATAGTCATTCAAGGTTGCTTTCATCCAAAGCAATTGAGCACAACAACTACCCACACTTATGTATTTGGCTTCAGCGGTAGAGAGTGCAACACTATTTTGCGTCTTTGATGACCAAGATACAAGTGACATGCCTAGTATTTGACATGTGCCCGATGTGCTCTTTCTATCAATCTTGCATCCCGCATAGTAGGAGTCCGGATATCCAATTAGCTCAAAGTTAGACCCCTTGGGATACCACAATCCAACATCTTGTGTATGCTTCAAGTACCTCAATATCCTCTTTGTAGCCTTCAAGTGGCTTTCTCTTGGAGAGGCTTGGAATCTTGCACACATGCATACACTAAACATCACATTCGGCCTAGAAGCGATCACATAGAGTAAGCTTCCAATCATAGACCGATACAACTTTTGATCCACCATATTGCCACTAGCATCACTATCCAAGTGTCCATTAGTGCCCATTGGAGTGCTAATGTCTTTAGAATCTTCTAAGCCAAACTTCTTCATCATATCCTTGATGTACTTGCCTTGACTCACAAAGGTGTCATTCTTCAATTGCTTGATTTGAAGACCAAGGAAGTAGCTAAGTTCACCAATCATTGACATTTCAAACTCATTTGCCATCATCTTGCCAAATTATTCATAAAAATCTTGATTGGTTGAACCGAATATGATGTCATCCACATATATTTGAAGCACAAATAGATCTTTGCCAAGCTTCTTGGTGAAAAGAGTAGTATCAACCTTCCCCATAATGAACCCTTTAGATAGAAGGAAGTCCCTCAATCTTTCATACTATGCTCTAGGTGCTTGCTTCAAGCCATATAGAGCCTTCCTCAACTTGTACACATGGTTGGGCTTCTTGTCATCTTCAAATCCGGGAGGTTGCTCAACATATACTAGCTCATTGATGTATCCATTCAAGAAAGCACTTTTCACATCCATTTGGTATAGCTTTATGTTGTGTGCACATGCATAGGCCAATAGAATTCTAATTGCCTCTAATCTTGCAACCGGTGCATAAGTTTTTCCAAAGTCAAGACCCTCAACTTGAGTGTATCCTTGAGCTACCAATCTTGCTTTGTTCCTCACAACTATACCATCTTGATTTTGTTTGTTTCTAAATACCCATCTTGTACCAATCACATTGTAGTTCTTGGGTCTTTCAACTAGTTCCCAAACTTGGTTCCTAGTGAAATTGTTGAGCTCTTCATGCATAGCATTGACCCAATCAACATCTTGTAGGGCTTCATCAATCTTTGTTGGCTCTATGGATGATACAAAGGAGTAGTGCTCACAAAAGGATGCCAATCTTGATCTTATTTGAACACCAATTGTAATGTCACCAACTATTTGATCAATGGGGTGATCTCTTGCAATGTTGGTTGGTTGGAGAATAGGGACTTGATTGCTTGAGCTTGGTTGAGATGAACTAACAACTTTTTGATCTTGCACTTGAGAGGTACTAGCTTGCATTTGAGGTGAGTTGAGCACTTGATCTTTGTCATCTTCAATGTCAATCACTTGTCTTGGCCTAATATCACCAATGTCCATGCTCTTCATAGCATTTTACAATTGAGGACCACTCACATATTCTAGGTTCTCATTCTCAACTTGTGAGCCATTGGTTTCATCAAACTCAACATCATGAACCTCCTCAAGTATACCACTAGCCGAATTCCAAACTCTATAGGCTTTGCTTGTGGTTGAGTAACCAAGTAAGAACCCTTCATCACACTTCTTGTTAAACTTCCCAAGTCTTGTGCCTTTCTTCCAGATGTAGCATTTGCACCCAAAGACTCTAAAGTATGCAATGTTGGGCTTTCTTCCATTCAATAGCTCATATGGAGTCTTTTCCATCAATGGATGACAATACAACCGATTGCTAGAGTAGCAAGCGGTGTTGATAGCTTCGGCCCAAAAGGATTGACTCACATTGTACTCACTAAGCATAGACCTTGCCATATCAATCAATGTTCTATTATTCCTCTCAACAAGGCCATTTGATTGTGGAGTGTACTTGGCCGAGAGTTGATGCTTGATTCCAAGCTCATCACATAGCTCTTCAACTCTTGTATTCTTGAATTCACTTCCATTGTCACTTCTTACTTTCTTGATGGTTGTTTCAAACTCATTGTGACACCTCTTGACAAAAGATTTGAAGGTGACAAATGTATCACTCTTGTCATTGAGAAAGAATCCCCCAAGAATTTTGTAAGATCATCCACTATGACAAAACCTACTTTTGCCTCCAATACTTGTGTAGTTTTTGGTCCAAAAAAATCCATGTGAACAACTCAAATCCTACTAGTGCTCATTGTGCCCCTTTTTTGGATGGGTGTTCCAACTTGTTTGCTGGGGTTGACAAGAGCTACAAACTTTGTCCTTCTCAAAAAAAAACATCTTTTAACCTCTTTCTAAATCATGTTTGATCAAACTATTCAATTTTTCATTCCAACATGACCAAGCCTTCTATGCCCTAACCCAACCCTACTTGATTTAGGAGAACAAGTTTAAATTGGCTTTACTACATTAAAATCAAATAGGTAGAGGTTCCATATCAAAACCCTTTTAAGACAAGTTTGAACCCTCTACACAATGATCTCAACATCATCTATTCCAAATAGCATTTGAATCCAAGTACACAATGAGCTACCCAAGCAAATTTAAGTTTAAGCCCCAATCA
>CM039137.1:2857335-2975523 GCA_022036555.1 Microstegium vimineum
TCAATCATAGGTGTTTTTTTTCCCCTTCTTCTCTATTCAAATATTCAATCGCCTTTGTAAAATAGCAGTACTTGTTTTTTCTTGGTGCTGTCTCTTTTTCCATTTGATTTGGAGAGAGGAAACGGGTTGGATCAATATAATTTTAGAAACGAAGGGAATTTCACAGTTTCAGTTACCATGACCATCCATTTGGTGTTTCAAAATATACATCGTGTTTATCTTTGGGTAATTCTTTGACCACAACTCAAGTATATCTGAATCTTCAATACACTTTTGAGTTTTCCATCCATATCATCTTAGCCATCGCATTTGAACAATACTCTACTTGAGTAGTGCAGTTGTCCTCAAATAGTTTTATGTGTAGCAATGTTCCATGACTAGCAGCCTTTTGTTCGTCCTTAAAAACAATGATATTTACTCTTTTGAAAGGTGGTGGTATTGACCAACCGCCAACCCAAGACATTACATGAATACATTGAAAAACGAAGGGACACAAAACCTGCAGATATGATGTTGACAGCAAAATATTATGTGGGGAGCCAGAGATAGACTTAAAGATCAAGTGCAATTCTGCAATTCTAACAAAACAAAAAGTATTACAAAATCAATATAGAGTATCCTTCAATTCTAAAAAGTATTACAACTCTAGATCTAATATAAGATAAAATTATTCGATTAAACTAAATTTTATAAACATTCAAACATCATAATATAGTTGTAATACTTTAGACATTTATAAACATTCAAACATCAAAACAAAAAGAATTCTAAGCACCAAAAATATATAGAGTAAAGTACATCAGCGGTTCTTAAATTTTCGTTGTTGTGTCATCCCGGTCTAAACTCGTAAATTGACCGTTTAGGTCCTCAAACTTATTCATCTATGTCATTTCAATTCCTAAACTTGTTAATGTACCATTTAGGTCCTCAAACTTGTTCAGTTGTATCATCTCAGTCCCTAAATTTGTTTGAGTCTCATTTAAGCCCAAATAGGGCAATTTAAAAACTAAAAATAATTCATAACTTTCTCATATAAACTTGAATAAAGATAAACTTATATAAAAATTGTAGCCCTCGATGCGACCTACAACTTTATAGTTAAAACTTTTTTAAACTAAAACTGTTTAGTGTATTGAAATGGTCTAATTAAAAGTGTTTTCAAAATCTATAAAGTTTTAAAATTAAATTTGGGATACTAAATGACTTCAAACAAAAAAAATTCAACTAAAAAGTTGTAGATCATATTGACAAATGTAACTTTCATATAGATCATTTCAATATCCAAGATTATTTGATAATTTTAAATTTTAAAATTCAAAATCTATAATTGCTTTGTGATTGATACACTTATAGATTTAATATAAGATATTTTTTGTAATATACTTATTTGAAACCATAATTATTGACACCATTTCTTTAAATTTAATTTAATTGAAATAATTTATCTTATATTAAAACTAGAATTGTATTGTTTTTTAGAATTGAGGGACTATGATAAAACAGGTACAGAATCAAAGCATATCTGTTTGGGACTGATTGTTCGTTCTAGGGAGAGGGAAACATTTGGTCCGGTAAATTGCCATGAAGTATCGAAGTGACATATACGCGTTAGACTTTTCATGATTTCATCATGACATATGGGCGAAGATGGAGCTGGAATATATGTCAGATGCAAGACGCTTTGGCCACCCAACAAGGATCGTCAAGTCAAATGGGTTATTATGTGCTATAGTGTTTCATTTTGTACAAAATTTAATGGCTGCCGCTATCAGGAAATTTGTGCAAAAACCTAGTGTTGTTGCGTGGTCGTCGGTGGCGTTCTCGTCTTTTAACCGACAGTACGTCGAAAAGGCATACATCATGAGAGAAAATAAAAAAGAATAATAGCAACAGGGCTAAAAAGTAAGTTTAAATAAAGAAAACATCAATGTCGTCGTCACACAAGGCATTGCTTCTAAGTTTTCCCCAAGAGTAACAGCAAAGGCAAGTACGACATCTACACAAAAGCAAGCTAACAAAACAATACTCCCTCCATCCCAAATTATAAATCATTCCAAGAATTTTACAGAGTCCTAAATTATAAGTCATTCTAAGAATTTTACAAGTCAAAGTGTATAAAGTTTGACCAAATTTATATAATATGATAATAACATATTTGATACCAACTAAATATCATTAGATTTTTTATTAGTTATATTTTTATACTATACCTATTTGATATTATAAATCTTTATGTTTCACTGTATAATCTTTAGTCAAACTTAAAATATTTTGACTCTCTAAAATTCTTAAAATGTCTTACCATTTAGAATGGAGGAAGTAATATATATATCGTTGTTTTCCACTTTTATTTCTGCATATGATTTATGGCGACAGTTTTTTGCTTCCACGTCTCCAGAAATGAAAGAAGAAATTAACATAAAGGTGCAGACTGATGAGCAGACATCAACCTATCCTCCTCAAAAAGGATAAACATACAGCAGGCAACAGGATCAAAGCTACGGAAAAGATGCTTCGGAATATCATGGAGCACCCACTAGTGTTTCATGTGCTGTAGACTACTCCCTCCGTCCCTAAATAAGTGTTGTTTTAGATTTTCGTGTCACAAATTTGACTCGATTTATAGAAAATATATATAATATTTATATCTTTAAATAAATTTATTAAAAAAACTAAATAAAAAAATCTTTCTAGTGATATTAATTACTTAACCTAAATATTTATATATTTTAATATATAATTATCGGTAGTTGTTTCTTCGGAAACAAGAAAGACAGTTATTTAGAAAGGGAGGGAGTACCAGCCAATGGCCTCCACTATCTTATGCAACCGCAAGCGAGTGAGACAGGTAAACGCATCGGATCATGCACACAAATGATGGCATGTGACACCGATTACTCTTATCTGCGACTGAATTATGTTGTCATTTTTCTCTCTCTCTGATGGTTGACTTGCAGAGGTCTGTGGTAGAGCTTTTTTTTCTCACCTCCTAAACTTTCGTCACCTAATTAGTCCTAGAGTGTTTGGGTCAAGTGACTAAAAGAGACTAAAAAATAAAAACGATTTTTTTAGTTTCTTTTACTCTGGGTGTTTTACTCCAAAATGACTAACAGATGAAGTTTAGTTTCATACCACTTGTGTACTAATGACTAACAGATGAAGTTTGACTATTTGGTGACTAAAAAGAACTAAAATAAGATAACTAAACTTTAATCACCCTAAATCAAACACCCCTTTAAAAGTCGCGTCCAAGTCAAAACCCTCTGTTGGGTGTCGATCAATGAAGCTTGCTTGATGGCAATAACAATTTCAGGATATCTGCATCCTTGTGAGCTACTGTTCAATTCTTTTTTCTATTTGCATTTCCGTATGGTATGGTTGAAGCATGTCAACCTGAGGATTAATAAGCCAACATAACACAAGGACAAAGCCATAAATGGTCGGGTGGGCTACTGGGCTTGTGTTGCTCATCATTCACATCGGAAGGTTAGGCCCGCTTGCCGCAGCACAAGTCTTGGGCTGGGAGCATCAAAACCTACCCGACCATTGGGCCAGCTCATAGTTAAGCAACATGGCCTTTTGCTGCACAACATTTTTCCCGTTTCTTTCATAAATAAATGCTTGCAGATTTTTTTCTTTTGCAAATCTAACCTTTTGCTGCCCATGGGAAAGACGGATTTTAAATATCTTCAGGTCACATATATAAAGGAATTAGTTAAATGCATCCGAATGAGTTAAATGCATCATAGACTCTTAAACTTGTAAGCGTGTATCACATAAGTTTTTGAACTTTGAAAATGTATTGCTAGCCCTTATAAACTTATTAAGTGGTACGCATAGGCCCCTGAACTTTGAAAACACAATTCTATCCCAAAAGCTTATTAAGTGACCCATACTTGCCATAAGTTTTTTTTTTTGCTCACGAGGTGTTGCTATGTGGTTAAAAAAATATGCACCAAATTCCCTGAACCCAATCCACATCGTTATCATTTGCGCAGGAGTTGCCTCCATATAGAGGTGCTCACCGTTAGGAAGGACAATGAGGGGAGCATCAACGGCTGGAGGGTCAGGTGGCGATGTGGCCTTTGGCGATGCTTATTCTACTCGCAGGCCAGATCGCGTGCGTGTGGCTTCAGTCGACAATACTTTCGCGCGTGGCTTCGGTTGTGAACTTTGAATCTACCTTACCTATCTAGTGTCATAACCATAAAAATCCTAAATCTACCCAATCTATCATATACCATTGCATCATCTTAGGACAAACTTAGTTCTTTGCTAAGCTCACTGCACGTTTCTCATGAAAATCGATACCTTGAAATACTCTCAGGTGAAAGGTACCTTGATAACAATGTGATTGTGGTTTGTTATGTGTGCCACCTTTGGTGTCAACGGTTATCTCGCTCACCGCCCGTCAAACTACCACCACTGTCAAGCTTACAACCATTGTCGGGTCCCCTTTTTCTAAGGGTTTGTTTGGATCCTCCCCTCTAAAACAGGTGGTCTAAAGTAAGATTGGGCAAGATACCCGATACCCATTATCCAAACCAGAATTACCCGAACCTAGACCCGAATTACCCAAACCTGAGATACCCGATTTCTAAATTCGGATAGTGATTTTGATTACCCAAAATTAGTCTGGGTAATTCGAGTAATATCCCCCGATACCCAAACTACCCAAAGTTTTGTATGTGTCTTTATATTTATTGTGTGTTGTTAGTTGACAACTTGAACTTAGTCATTTTATTGAATTATAATTCTCTCACTTTGAACAAATAACATTAATGTATAATTCTCTGCAAATTATTGTACAAATTCTATACAAATGTTGTTGAAATTATGTATACGTTGCTACTGAAATTTTCTCTAGTTTGCTCATTTCTATAAATTTGGATATATCCGGAAATATCCGAACCCGACCTGAATTATGGGGTACCCTAAATTGCGGGTAGTTTTTTTTCGGAGCTAATATCGGGTACCAATTTTCATTATCCGGATTAACTGACTTGAAAAAATCGAGTAACCTAAATGTCCATACTTAATCTAAAATTAGCTCTAAACTTTACTCAATCTCACATTCAAATTTTAAACATAAAAATAAACTAAAATGCTTTAAATTTCAGAGACGTAGTTTAGAAATAGAGATCTACACATCCCATAAGGCTATGGATGCTCCCTCCCTCCTCTGGCGAGGGGTGCCACAAGTGCCGGCCCCGAGCGCATGTCGTGACAGCTGTCGTCTAGAACATCCATACCGATGGCAAGAGAGCCTTGCTGCAAATGATCCGATTCCTTCTATATTTATGCCTATAATTTTTTTCCTTATCCCTACTTTTTTATATCTTTCTATATTTGCGCTTATAAATTTGTTGAAAATTTACGACCTATGTTGTTTGAGAAAATCATATATTACTACATAAATATTGCCATGTATGAAGGTAAGTAGTACAGCTTCTCCTCATCACTACTTTGTTCAGTCCCTATTCGATCCCTTTCCCCCCTGGATTTGCTCCTGAAGATATGCATCACTTTCTCAAACGAATGCTTTTAGGTGTGAAATTAGACGAGAAAGAGATGCCTTGATGGAACGACCCAGAGAGAGAACCTCGGCCACATCTCGGACACGTGTCGTCGACACTGCCTCGCTTGGTCGGCATGCAACAGGGAGAGCGGGGTATATCCAAGTGTTTGAGTTTACCATTTTCTCATTGTAACACATGAATTTTATATTACAGAAATTTATTTTAAAGTAAGGATATAGGAAACAGAAACAGAAATCGCATGCAGTTGGTATAGGAAACAGAAACAGAAACAGAAATCAGCTTAACTACCAAATTTGAAGGGGTATAGCTCACGAAGTTGGTACTTCATTTTAACTACGTCCACGCTACAAAATTGAATACAGTTTGGTTATTCAATCAAGTTTCAAATTAGGTGTTATTTGAACTTTCTTAAAGTGGTCACGTAAATGCATTGTCGACAGCCTCAAATAATAACCAATTGACCTCAATTTTCGAGCAAATTTGGTAGTTAAGCTGAGCACCCTTTTTACTTCTCAAACCCATAACATTCATTCAGAAACGAACCTGTTTTGGATTATAACAAGGATGGCAAAGAAGACCTCAAATTTGTTTCAACTTTTATCTGGTTTATGTCAAACAAAAACCAAAACCAGAACAACAAACAATCTAGTTATTGAGTTGGCTTTGAAAAGCAGAATAGTTGGCCTATGAGGAAATACACTAAAAGCTGAAAAACATGTTTTTTTTTTTGAGATTACACAGTACAACGCAAACGCTTAACACGTACGCACACTCGCCCCTACGAACACACGCACGCAAACTCTACCCCTATGAGCACCTTCGAAGGACTGAGCCGACAAATCTTGAAGTTGACGAAGTCACCACAGGCGTCTCGCTGTCGACGGGAACGTTGCCTACCACTTAATGCATAGCGCCGGAAAATTCTGGAATAAATCTAGAATAAAGTGTCGCACCCAGGATTTGAACCCTAGGTGAGAGTCCCCAACTAATGACCTTTACCATTGCGCCGTGAACCCTTGACAAGCAACTTTTATAGTTTTTGATGTGCCGAGAAGACAGAAGTTACAAATTTATTCTAAAAACCAATACCAAAAATCCAATAGCTAGAAGACCCGCTTTCTATCCAAAATCCCAAAATCTGAAACTCAAACAATCACACCTTAAATTCAGATTTTCCAAAATGAGTAGACTGACGAACTGATGCAAATGCTTAGCATTTTTATAAGCTCACTTATTCCCAGGTTACAGTAGAAAAATTTAAATTCATCAAAATTCACATCTATATCATTTTCGCCTTCAACATGACGATGTTTATAGTTTGGAGTTGAAAAATCTTCGCTCACACCATACCACTCATATCATGGTTTGGTCGCCGAGCCTATGCGTACCGCTCATATCGTGGTCTGGCCACCGAGGCTGTGCGTATGATTGTCTTCTACTCCATCCGTTTCAAATTATAGACGTTTTGATTTTTCTAGATAGTGTCTTTATTATGTATCTAGCCATAGTGCATGTTTATATACATAGCAAAAGTTATGTATGTAGAAAAAACAAAAATATCCTATAATTTGGAACTTTGGAGTACTTTTTTTTTAACAACAAAACATTTGGACACAATAGACACCGATTTAAACTAAGCCAATCTCTAGTCAATTTCCCTTGTACGATGTCATAAACGTTTATCACACCTAACATTATTTAGTATAGGTTTTAAGATTTTTTTATTTTATTTTGACTAAAATAACATCAGGCAAAGTTAAATATAGTGAAAATAGCGAGCTTTAGGTGACCGTGCAACACGCCACTATATGTTCAACACATTTCCTATTTTACGGGTGCCTGAAAATGAAAATGAACTAGCAGCAAGGGAAAAGTGTTAGGTTCTATAGATGAGAATGAGTACTGATCATTGGATTTAGATTAGATGGATGCTATTCGGTCGCCTGAAAAGATGTAAAAATTCTGGCGCCTGTGATTTAGCATGTCCCTATGTTCAATTATAATGCAGGATCATGTTTACTAGCTAGTCAAGTCAACTGTCGAACGCAATAAATTTGATTTGAATTTAGAGCGTGAAAATCAAATGTGTCACGTGGAGGACTACGATGATCTGGATATGAAATTAAACGCCTGGTGCGACAGGACTACAAACGTGACACACGTGCAAGCTCGCACGCAATGGTGGGTTTGTGGAGAGAGCTGCTTATTAGCACCACTAATAAATAGTAGCAGGAGTACCAAGCAACCACAAGTTAAACAACCACTAGCGGTCTTTTTGCACTTGGGGAGTTGGGAGATGGGCCAACAACAAGCACCCCCCCTCCCCCTGTGGTGTCATGCTGTCGCCCCGGCCGCCCCACGTCCTCCTCGTATCTGCCCCTTTTCAGGGCCACGTCAACCCTCTCCTCGTCCTCGGCCAGCGCCTCGCTTCCAGGGGCCTCCTCGTCACCTTCACCACCGCACCCCACGCGGGCCTCAAACTGACGAAGCACCAGCACGCCGAGGACGACGGCGACGGCACCTTGGCCGTCTACGACGCCGCCGGGCGCGGCGCGATGCGTATCGAGCCCCTGCGTCTGCGTGGAGGCGATATTTGGGCCCCGGATGACCCACGCTACCATGTCGACGACGTGGGGCGCAACCTCGACGACGTGGCCCCGGCGGCGCTCGCCGAGCTCATCCGTCGCCAGGCCGACGCGGGGCGGCCAATCACGTGCGTCGTAGCCAACGTCTTCGCGCCATGGGCGCTCCGCACCGCGGGAACCATGGGCGTCCCGGGCGCCATGCTGTGGACGCAGTCCTGCGCCGTCCTGTCGCTGTACTACCACTACTTCCATTCGCTAGCGGCGTTCCCATCCAAGGAGGCTGGGCCGGACGCGCCGGTCGACGTCCCTGGGCTGCCCACGCTGGCGGCCGGCGATCTCCCAGCGTTCATCCATGGGCCTGAGGACAACATCTGGCGCCAAGCGCTGCTGTCCGACATCCGCAGCCTCCGCGAGACGGTGTCGTGGGTTCTTGTCAACATCTTCGACGAGCTCGAACACGCCGCCATCGAAGCGCTCCGCCCACACCTCCCAGTTTTACCAGTCGGTCCACTCTTCGAGATGGAGGACACCGCCGGCGACGACGGCGACGAATGCACGGCGTGGCTCGATGCCCAGGCTCCGCGATCAGTGGTGTTCGTGGCGTTCGGGAGCCTCCTAAAGCTGGGCCGCGACGATCAGTGGTGATCAGTGGTGTTCATGGCGGCTCGTCCTATATGGCCACCCAGGAGTACGTACTCAAGTTTGCACAGCACAGTTGCGTTTGTCTTCCCCTTGCTTAGTAGTACTAGTTTCTTTTAAACACACCACATTCCTCCATACGAATATAGGACCACAAAACTATACTAGTCAGTAAAAAGAAAGATTTGTGCGATAATTTAGGGGGTGTTTGGTTCCACCCCTAAACTTTAGCCACACTAAAGTTTAGTCATTTTTAGTTCCTAAAGTTTCAAACACCTCCACTTTTGTCACTTTTAACAATATCACTAAAGTCACATCCACTAAACTTTAGGGGTGGGAACCAAACACCACATTATACTCTCCCTCTCCATCCGGTGGACGTACTATGATTGTACACGGTAAACAATAATGTAGCTAAAAGACCAAAATACCCCCCACAAGGAGAGAGAGTTAGAGATAGACGTGCATTGAAAAAAGAGTGTATTTGGACAAGATAAATGTCCATTAGAAAGCGAAAAGGTCAAGTATTTTGGGACAACATTTAGATTCAAATGTTATGAGATCAACTATTTTGAGGGCGCGCACTCCAGTGTCCAAACACCATGGATGATATTGGCACGAGCTCCTCAGTGCATCCCAACAAGCGCACATTACCTGTCTGCAGATGAGGCGACAACATTGTTCGTGGGCGCGTTCTTTAGAGCAGAGTCCAGATCGGTGGTCTCGATCGTGGACGCATTATTCTCCACAACCTGCTGATGTGCTGCACGGCGGCAGAACCACTGCTATCTCTGCTACCTTCGCTTCCTCCTCCGGAGAGATGCATTCAGTCTCCACAGCGATAGGCTATGTCAGTGTTGCACGACGGCTGATGATCTACTCCTGCTTGGCGTCAACGCCGTTAGTGAGTTTTTCTAGGTATAGGTCGACAACCTATAGTGAGGCATATCCACATCTACTATCTCAAAGTATTTATATATATTTCTATATGTATGTATATATAGTAGTCTTGTAAACACACAACAATCAATAATATAAGATAATAATCAATGCATTGAAATAATTTATATAGAATATCTCAAAGTTCATAAAATCAACAAATGTAATAATAATAAGTTACTTATTTGGACTTGAAACTTGGCATTATTTTAGACAATTTCTTCTAACATTTCGAGATGTAAAGTCATTGATTATACTATTGATATCAATCTCATCCAATAACTTCTGCACGATACATAGAGCCTGTAAACCATTTAACCTTTCTTGAGACATTGTCGACCTTAAATAGTTATTCAATAATTACAACTTTGAAAAGCTTCTTTCCACTGAGGTGACGGTCACGGGTAAGCAATGGAAATATTTGGATAACAATCCACATCCATCTCTAATATGCTAAAAAATCTCCATAATAGACAATGCACCATCTGGCAAAGTGGATTTCATAATCTTCAGAAATAAGAACATGTACATCAACATGAGATGATCCATCCGCACTAAATTCCACAATCCTGAAATTTAAATAAACAGACAATAGTTAAAGATTGAAAGTGTATGTAACTTGAAAGTTACAAATAAATTAATCATTAATATGTGCACCAAAAGACCAACAGTGGTTAACTTTGGAATTTTGGATGGGTGTAATCCTCGAGTGATGACTGATGAGGCCGCGGACCAATCACAGATCACTGGATTCATTGATGATTGATTTCATTGATTGGATCATGGGATTGTCAGATCAAAATACAATATTAGAATAGTCACTAGTCAAGGGCTTGAGAATTGCAGATTTAGCGATTACCTCTTGAGTCCTACCATCCTGCTTCCTGAACCCTACTGTATGTCTGCGATGTATGTCTGGGATTGCTGGTTGCGAGTCCACAAGTTGCATCGTTTACCTCTGACGGCCGCGGCGCACACGCAGGTTTGCAGTTTGCTGAGCGAAATACGAGACGGAATGGTTTACCGACTCTATGTATCGTGAAGAAGTTAAGTTATTGGATGATGAGATTGATATCAATAGTATAATCAATGACTTTGCATCTCGAAATGTTAGAAGAAATTGTCTAAAATAATGCTTGGTCAATGGCTCCCCTCCGTCTCGTATCAGGAAATAGACGACCTGACCGGCTGCTTGCTGTAGTACCTGTATTGGACCATAGAAGCCCATGTGGCAATCCGAGGCCAAGGTCGGTGGCACACTGGCACACCGCGCTTGGCGTGGCCGCGAGCCCGCCGTGGGCCGCCGCCTCCACCTAGCCTGTAGTACTCGAGGAGAAGCCGCGCTCACGTCTGTGCCGAGGAGCCGCGTTGGAGCCTGTGTGTACGCGAGGTGCCGAGGGGAGCCAGCTACGTACGCCTCTCGTGCTGACCTGACCCCGCACCCGAGACGGAATCGCGCATCCAATTTTTTTTTCCGCCCGTCCCAGCTTGGAGAGACCGCATCAGCCGCCGCGGGCTGCCCTCGTCCGCATCTCCGACCCAAATACTCGATCCACCATGGCCGGAATAAGGCTTACGCCCGAGGAGCCCGAGATGCCCGTTGGCACGCCACCCCGCCCCCAGTTCCCACCCTCCGTCGCTGGGGCAGGCGGTGGCATCGGAGGGCTGGAAATGGCTTCGGACGACGAGCGGTCCATCGCCGCGGATTCATGGTCAGTGCGGAGCGAGTACGGGAGCACGCTCGACGACGACCAGCGCTACGCCGACGCCGCCGAGGTGCTCGCCGCTTCCGCGGCCTCCGCCAACTTCCCCTCCGCCGCCTCGGATTACTGGTACGAGACCATTTTCTGCCTAATGGCCTCATTCGTGTGCGAACTGAATGCTATTGACCTCGAGATGTAGATCTAGTGGATTGCGGGGGACCCGATAATGCTTGATATCGTAAAGGGCTTGTTTCTTTAGCTACTGTACGGGTTGTGATATCTTGTGGCTGCTGTCAGCACCTTTTGCTTTGTGTTTATGTACGTTTAGTGATTATGTTTAGCATTTGAATCTGTGGAAAAAAAAAGGAGGGAATACGATGGATGCCTTTTGGCAACTTAATGATTTGTATCATCCAAGACAGATGCATGCCCGAGCATATGTAATGTTGCTCTTAATGTTCCGTGTTTATCAAGTAGAGTTGATTAGACAAAATTATAAAAAAATGGATGATGTCAACTATCAAATGAAAAAAAATATTAAGCATACCTTTCCTTCAACTAACAGATAACTCCCCAGGAAAAAAAATAAAAGAGAGTCCCTTGAATACAGATTGTCAACTTGACATCTAGTCCTATCACAAGGGTGACTGAGACCAAGAGGCTGAGGTCACCACTCCACCACACTTAATCTAAGTGGCATATGCCTGGTCTCTTTAATAGATACACCAAATTCTCCAGAGTCCAGATAATGGAATCCTATAGGTCCAATCTCTTGTTAGAGGTCAGATGAACCTCCTAGATCTGGCATACTCTGAATCTGTAATTGTGTGCAGATGGCAGGGATGGATAAAACCTGGTCTGTTGCCTGCTTATTTATATTCTTCAATGTTTTTGACATGTATATTAAATAGTTAAGCACATATTTTTCTTTTTTAATGTGTTATAAATGCCCTTCTATTGAGGCAGCTCTGATAAGGATGATCAAGATCCTGGTGATATTGAAGGATCAATGCTGGGTCTCCAAAGTTATTGGGGATGCTTCTTATTCGGAAGATCTTGCAAATTTTCAGGAACATGGGCATACTGGAGAAATATGGTAACCACATCATATCCTTGTTGATATCAACTATCAAAATATTCACTTTAAGAAGAAAAAAAAAGTGGCATATTTTTGTTCATTGCTGCAGTGAAGCCCAAGCTGTGTATGCTAACTAATTTCTTGCTATGACTAGGGACATTACTTGAACTTTGAGCTGTCCAAGTATGGAATGGTCAGCTTAAATTTTTTGGAGATGATGTATCATTATTCTTGTTCATTATGTTTACTATTAGCTACTGTTTTGTTAAGTTTGTTCAATAAATTTCTTTTGATGCAATGTGCCCATGTATATGCTCAAGAAAATGCAACTGAGTCACTCTGGGCATGAATACTTGCAATTCCTGTTTTTGGCACACTGAACTCAGAATTCACATGACAAAATATTATATCCTTCACTTATTAAGGCAGACTCTTTGTTTCTAGGCAATTATGATCTACCGTTTTTTTCTTTACCTGTTGACATTTTCTCTAGAATACTGAGAGTGCAAGGGGACTTTCTATTTTAGGTTGTTAATAGAACCTCCTGTTTGTAGGTTCGGTGCAGATGTAATGGACACAGTTGCTGTTTGGACAAAAAGTTTGTGTAGCATTATTGAAGGCAGGATTCCATCTGGTCAAGACAGCATCGAAAATGAAGTTGATGAAAATTTATTCTCCAACTACCCTGTTCTTGATGTTGGAACTGGAAATGGCCTTCTTTTACAAGCACTTGCTAAGCAGGGGTACTACCCAAATTGTCTCAATGATGTTTAATTAGCTTCCTGTTGGAACGTGGATTACTGCACAGGCAGGTAATAGCTGAATGAGGTGGGCCGGGGTTTTGGTTCCCGGCCGCGGCGAGGCTGGGACGCCGTGCTGTCGTCCGACGTCTCTAGGGCTGGCTTGCGCGAGTAACAGAGAGAGCGGCAGAGATCTAATCAATCTCCAGCTTAACCTTTCCCAAAGAGTGCAGGCTTTATAGCCAAATCCCAACAACTTGTGAGTTGTGACTAATCCAAAAAAATACACTAACTGAAATCCTAAAGACTAGGATGACCGACGTAGGTGGGCGCTGTGCGGCTCTCGCGCCAGCGTTCACTCAGCCACGGCTGCGCTTCCTTCGCTGGTATACCTGGCCCACCATAACACTTCCTTATAAATAATGTACTGTGGTCAAGTAATCTACAAAATCTTGGGCTTCTGAGATTTCTTCACCTGATTGTGCCAATTGATCTGCAACCTTGTTTATATAAGTTTTTTTTTGTGTTAAAAACATTTCTGTGACTGTCTTTTACTCTAAAAATGGTTCTGACAGAAATCCTTAATGTTAAGGGACCATCATACCTTAACCACCTATGTGATACTTTCATTAGGCACTTTTTAGTTTTAAAGTTGCATTTTAGAGGAATTGTTAGAGATTTTGATTAGACGCCTCTATTTAGAACATATTTTTATTGAAAAAAAATCCCTTTATCCCTCTGTTTTTTTTTCATAAGACATCATTTAGTTGAGAGGGAGAAGAAACACCATTCAAGCAATATTCAGCAAAGTAAGAGCAATATGCTAAATTATTCAAGTGATTAATCAGCTTAAATAGGAAGCTGAGTTGGTTGAGGGTGTGGATGTATGCCTAGACTACCCAGTTTCAAGTCTTTGTCAGTTCGTCATGGAGAATTTGAGTGCCTATTTTCTTAATAAAATTAAATACCACCTAGGTTTGGACACAACCATAGAAAAGGATCGCATCTTTATTTGTCACCCAATGGCATTGGCTGTTTTCCCAGGTTTACAGACTTAACCGGAACGGATTACAGTAAAGGAGCTGTTGAACTTTCAAGAAACCTAGCTGCTCGTGATGGCTTCTCTTCAATAAACTTTTTGGTTAGCACACATGCTCATATCAAACTCTTTCTCTCCATTAATCTACAAATATGTGAACTGGACTTGTCCAATTGTGTTTTTTTCCTTGAATCCTGTGCTTTGTTGTTAGTGGTATCATATGTAACTTACGGGTTTTTTTGAAATAAAGTGACTTATGATTATCTAATGCCCAATAACACCAAGGAGCAAGCTTATCTGAGAATAATATAGCTATTCTTAACAGTCTAATTCTTTCTTTCTTTAAAAAAGTAATTTTGCATCTCTGTTTATAATTATGTTAATGGTATCATAGGCAGGTAAATAACTAAGGATTATTTTGCAGCATTTAGGATATTGAATATTAGTGATTGTCAAATTAAAACTTGGACCTTCCATTGTTCGTGGAAAAAATATCAAACCAAAACTGCAGTTTCCCAAGAAAAAAAATACTTTAGCCTAGAGACCATGATTAAAGTGTTAAGCAAGAGCAGACGCGCTGATGGCACAGTGGTTGAGCACCCAAGGTGCGGAGCTCCCCACCAGGGTTTGATCCCTGGTGCTGCATGGTTGTGCCCACCTCCCTGGTTGAAACAGCACAGATGGTTCCGTGGCCGCCAAAGAAGCGTGTGCACGTGAGGTTCCTGCCTGTTCCTGCCTATCCCGGGTTCGGTGGGCCCCTTCTTTAGGACCAAAGTCAAGGGGACGTCTCTCCCTTCCATCAAGTCTTTTAAGTGTTAAGCAAGCGTAATTATCAGGAATGAGTCGATGTCTGTAGAAGTCAACAATGTAGAATACTCACATGTTTTTTTTAAACAGTACAGCAGGGACGTCCCCACTGTAAGAATTTATTAAAAAAAAGAATAGAAGCTGTACAAGGCCCACAAATGAGAGAGGCAAGGAAACTAGGCTAGGGAATCTATACAGAATAAGAAAGCAGGGCACTTAGCATGATGGATTCTATGGTCCTGAAGTCGAGCTTCCTCACAAAAGTTGAACTTCCAAGAATCTAAGGAAGGGCGACCCCTATCAAAGATGAAGTTATTTGTTTGTTTCCAAATCTGCCAAGCAGCAATGATGAAGATCTCCATAAATTAGGGTTCCAGAAGTTGTTGCTTGGCCTGTATCACACTCGCATGGTATTGAAGCATTACCTTGTACATTGTAATGATATCTAACTTTGCGTTTGTCAAATTATACACTACAAATTCTCACCTCAGTATACTCTGTTAATTTAGAATAGCTATCATTTTGATAGTTTCAAAGAATTAGACTTGCACAACCAGTTAATTTTTTTTTAGAACACAACCACTTAAATCAAGGGTAACGGAGTACTATTAATGCTTTAGGATAGCTGTTGTTTCAATAATTTACATTTTTTTTATTTTTTTTTACCTCACATACATTGTGGCTCATGAACCTTGAAATTTATTGAATGATTTTCCGTGTTTCCATGATGGGGCGCTTTCATCTCTGTAATCCCTTGTATTTTTCTGTTTTTGTCAGGTTGATGATATACTTGAGACAAAGTTAGATAGGAAATTCAAAATTATTACAGACAAAGGGACATTGGATGCCATCGGATTGCATCCAGATGGTCATGCGAAAAGGTACAACTGTGACCTGGATACCCAAAAGAGAGTTATTAGCACATTTACTTGTCAATGTTGCTATGTTTGATTATATGCATTAGCGTAGGTGTTGACAAGCCATCCTGCGACAGCGAATAGCTGTAGCCTTTTAGAAGGTTGTGGCCTCCCCCCCCCCCCCCCCCCCCCCCCCCCCCCCCCCACACACACACACACCAACAAAACAAGCGAGGAAACTCGAGTTCCATTACTTAGGGCCCGTTTGGTACAGCTCAGCTTCACTAGTGAAGCTGTTTTTTTGGAAAATAGCTTCATGAGCAACTTTCTAGGTGAAGCTAAGTTATTTTGGAAAAAGTGTTTGGCAAAACAGCTTCACCAACAACTTTATGCATGGATATGAGAGAGAAAGGGGGGAGAAAGCTGTGATAAGCTACTATTTTCAGCTTCACCCCACTTTGCAAAGCTGTTTTTCTTTGTGAGAGGGGAAGAAAAACAACTTCATGGGTAAAGCTGTTTTAAAAAGAGGTGTTTGGCAAAAAAAAAAAACAGCTCACAACAGCTTTGCAAAGCCGTTGCAAGCTGTACCAAACAGGCCCTAACACAACAAAATCACAAGCATCAGCATTCCACCAGTTTAAGAGTTCACCACAACAGCAACCACCGTACCTAACTCTGAAACAACCACAGAAGCACCCAGGGCTTTGTGATACTGTAAGCTTCGAAACATCGCATGGGCTTAAAGCGGATGTTACACCCAGGAACAAATAGGCTTAAGCAACCAAAAGCAGCTGCACAAAGCTTCTTTTTCTAAGCTATCTTAACAAGCAAGTTTGTGTGGTCAGTTTTGACTTTCAGCTGGCATTGTAGTTTCTGATGTACTGAAATACAGTTTCTGATCTACTGAAATACAGAACTACATAGCACAATAGATAGACGAGGCTTTGCATGTTTGATCTTTTACTTATATTTGAAAGCAATTTTACATTTGAAGAAACAGTTCAGTAATATATGTTGTTGGTTTAAACATTTTTCCTCTGCATGTACCTTATTTCAGAATAATATATTGGGAATCTGTATCAAACTTGGTTGAGCCTGGTGGCATTGTGGTCAGTACTTTCTCCTATAGTTTTTTTTTTTAAAAAAATATATCAAGATTCATTCATCAGCAATTGAAGTTTATCTTTATCCTTGTACCCTCATCATCTGTAAATTGGCATGAAACTTCCGTTGCATCTTTCTTCAGGTCATAACCTCATGTAATCACACAAAGGATGAGCTTCTGCAAGAAATAGAAGATTTCACAAAGAGAAAATTTGGCAAGGAAAACGTGGATGAATGTGCAGGCGATGTGTCTGAAATCTTCCGGTACATAGACCATGTCCGAACATATCCTACCATAATGTTTGGAGGAATTGAGGGCTCTCAAGTCTGCACTGTGGCCTTTCAGCGGGTGTGACTGAAATTTGAGGCACACGTAGTTCTTGGCCTAACGTGTCACGTTGGATCCAGAAGATATGGATAAAAATTTTGTGCTTCACCTGTGGGACTGTTCCAGTTCAAATTGGGTCTGCTGTCGTTAGCTCATCTATCCAGGATGGTCGTGGAATTTTAGATGGACCAGATGATGAATGAGACGAGTGAATCCTGTATTGTCACCGTGAAAGTTTCCTCGTATTTCCGTGAAGTGGTCATCATCTACTTATGCAATGGAAGAATTATGAATTTGACACTGAAACAAATCGGTATTCCTCATTTAGCTCTAAAAAAATATTTTTTCTTATGTGGCACCAAGTTGAAATTTTCTTCTCTAGATGGCTCACCCATAGGCTTTGTTTTTCAAGCGTGGTATCCTGAACAATGGAGCGAAGACTAGTAGCGCTATGTATCATGAAGTATCTATGAGAAAATATTGCTTTCTTATTTGACACCTAAACTCAAATTCTTTCCTATTTGTCATTGTCAAGTTTGTCTAGCTTGAGTTCAGTGTGTATATGTGTGGCGTCAGTTTGTGCATAAGTTTACATAATACAACTTATACTTAAATATTGATACATAAAAAAACTCATCAACTTCTCATTTGGAGACATCTGAATAAAAATTGTTCTCTATAGTTTTTCCATCCTCAAATAACTCTATTATCTTGTGTGCATCTTGGACAGCTAACTTTGGTTTTCATCTTTGGATTTACAAAAACCAAGAAAAGAGGATGTCAATATTTGTAGATCTGATTGAATAAGTTGTTAGAGAGCATTTTTTTTTACTAAAATCTTTATTCATATCAATATCTATGAATGGAAAAAAAAAGAACCTCTTGAAGTTGCTTTAATAGGCACCGATGCATCGACACCATTGCAAGATGCTTGGCATGCATATGAAGTGAAAGCTATTTTAAAAAGCCACAACATCATGACACACTTAGTCTAAATAGGTGCACGTAACGATGTCTACACAATCTCTTAGGAGACGTTTGATAGAACTTCAATCCATGAAATGTATCTCCACTCCACCAACTCCAAGCCATATATTTTTGGTCTACAAAAAGAAAAGAATGTGGATCCGTGAAGAATCATGACCCTAGTTGGTTTCGGTGATTAACGACAATTAGAGATTATTATGGCTAACGCGTGTTTTGCAGAGGCTATGCGTAGCTTAGCCATAGTGATCAAGGAGAATGGGCTCTAATGGTCATCACTTAGCCCCCAAGATGGATATCGTTTCGGTTCTTAAGGAGACATGATGAAGACCCTAGAATGATAGGCTAAGTGCCATAAGGAGATGAAGGACACTTAGAATTAGATATAGCTTCTCTTTTTACCTTTGACCGTACTATTAAGAGGGGTTGAGATTAGTAGCTTGACTTAGGAAAGCTTCATGTTTAGGTGTGGTGCACACTTGACTTCCTTAGCTCTAAGCAAGCCTATGGTGACCGTAAGATAGCCTAGAACATCTTCCATATTCATCGCGACGAAAAACGGAGTTGTCAAAATCGTTTTCTGGGCGTCGGACGCTCCTGGCAGGGGCGCCGGACGCTGTCCGTCGCGTCGGACAAAGGCGCTGGACGCTGGGTGGTTGAGTCCACAGCGTTCGTCGGCTTTCCAGAGAGGTTGTTTTCTGGCTAAGTTTTTCAGGGTGCGTCGGACGCTGTCCGTCGGCCAGGCGTCGGACGCTGAGAAGAGCGTCCGTCGACCTTCCAGAGAGGGTGTTTTTCAACCCTAGCCAGAACTCAGCGTCGGACGCTGTGGCTGAGCGTCCGTCGCCCAGTGACGTAGCGTCCGTCGCTGGGAACAGTGTGTCAGAACTAGCCGTTAGACAGAGGTGTCGGAGCGTCCGTCGCCTAGGCGTCGGAGCGTCCGTCGCCTAGGCGTCGGAGCGTCCGTCGCCTCAATTATGAACATAAACCAGCCGTTGGGCATGCGACGGACCGTCCGTCGCCTAGTCGACGGAGCGTCCGTCGCCAACTTAAATTTCCAGCCCGACGCAGTTTTTAGAGGGTCTATTTATAGCCCCTCCCACTTCTCTCCCACCTTGCCTTTGCTCATTTGAGTTGCTGAGTTTGTTGAGAAGGTTGGGAAGAGAGCAAGAGCCCTAGAGAGAGAGTGATTCGCGAATCCATCCATCCTCTCTCTAGTTCATCCAAGAGTTCAAGTGTGCATCCTCTAGTTGTGAAGCTTGAGTGAGTCAAGCGAAGATCGAGGCTTGTTACTCTTGGTGATCGACATCACCTAGACGGTCCGGTGGTGCTCGGAGGAAGGTGATCGCCGGAAGATTGTCGGCGGCCCTTCTCCATCGACGTTGTGATCGGTTGTGGGCGATTCACCGAGCCGGAGTGGCGAAGAATCAGCCCGTAGAGAGCACTCATCCCTTGCGCGGGATTGAGGGGGGAAGCTATACCTTGCGAGGTGCTCCAACGAGGACTAGGGGGGAGTGTCGACTCCTCGATACCTCGGCAAAACATCGCCGTGTCAAGCATCTCTTTCCCTAGCTCTTTATTACCGCATTACTTTTCGCACTTGTCTTTCAATTCATACTAGAATTGTGTAGGAAGTTTTCGCTTTCCATTGCCTTGTTACCGCTTTCTAGCTAGGACACACAAGCGGTAGGCACTAGGGGGTTAATTGGTTCTTTATAGGTTTAATTCTTGTTTAGAAATTAAAAAGAGCCCAATTCACCCCCCTCTTGGACATCTTGATCCTTTCAATCGGGCGACTAACTCTAGGGTTTTTATAGAGCTTCTCAAGGGTCGCTTCATAAAATTATGGTTTTAGTATGGAGTTGATGAATTACCCACCATGCCACTAGTCACACACTCCAATCCCCCACCCATATCTCCAACCTCCTTGTTTGCTCGCGAAAGAAGATGCCACCAGGCTGCCACACAGTCATCTCCATCTATCTCCATCTGTCGCCCCCTCTCAATCGCAGGAATCTCAATTTGTAGGCGATTCAAATATGTCACGAGGACAACTTTGGATCGAGGTTGTCCCAATTTGTAGGCGATTCAAATATTATGTCACGATGGTAATCCAGACTAATACTATTTACTTACATACTCCCTTCGTCCAAAAAATAAGTGTCGTTTTGGGTTTTCGTGTCACAAGTTTGACTTGATTTATAAAAAAATACGTGCAATATTTATATCTTCAGATAAATTTGTTAAAAAATTGGACAAACTTTTTTTTCGATGATACTAATTACTTAGCATAATTATTTATATATTTTAATATATAATTGCCGGTAGTTGTTTCCCGGGAAGCGAGAACGACACTTATTTTGAGACGAAGGGAGTATGCTAGATATGTCAAAACATGTATCGTGCAACCTTCTAAGGTTATATCTGTACATTTTCTGGATCTACGTTCCAAGTCAAATAGGTGTATCAACTCTAAGGTGTAGAGGCAGATCTAGCCTAGGATGGTAGAAGGGGCTTCCTTCTTTTCCTTTCTTCTTTCTTCTTCCTTCTTCCTTCTTCCTTCCTTTCTTCTTCCTCCCTTGCTTCTTCCTTCTTCTTCCATAAAATGAAGGATAGGCTTAAGTCAGGCTCCATTGTGCTGGTGACATTAGGAGGGGCTTGAGCCCCTCTCGTCACACCGTTGGACCCTCCTCTGCCACGGTGGGAGGTTAACTCCAGAGTTTTAAACTGCTCCATATAAGAGTTGGTGTTGTGGAGTTGTTTTTGCAGAGCTAGGCCCTCGAACATGCCCTACTGATGTCGTTGTCGAAGAATGGCAATTCAAACCTAGGGTGATTTACCTAATTTTTCTGTTAACACTATACATTTCAAGACTTATGTATTAACTTGATGCACTACATTTTGAAAAAAATATGTCACTCAGATAAAATTTGAACGCAAAAATCATCACCAGGGGATGAACAAATTCATAGGGTTTGGCAAGTTTGAATGAGTTGGAATTTGTGTGGGGGTAAAGCAAATAGTTTGGTGTCTGGGACTGTGGAGAGGCGTACTATTTTTCCTATAACCTTTGACATGAATGCATGTACAACTTTTACTCAATTTTCCTTACAGATACCAATCCAACTTCGTCTTCATCACTTGTGAAGGTGAATGACTGTATTTTCAGAATTTCTTTTGTACATAGAAACTACTACGGAACAATACACAATCTCGCAATGATTATGTATCTTCCAAACCCCATTATGACAAGCCTGAAGCTCAAACATTTTTCAGATATTTACAGAGCCTGCCTGATTAGGAATCACCATGTAGCTTCCTACCGAATGTTGATGATATGCTGCAAACCCCCTGCTCCATGAGGTTCTGAAACCGGCGTCTCGTGCACGGCCTGCATTCTCGTGAAAGTTCGCATTGTGATTATCTGTAAATGAAGCACGAATTTGAATTCTTCTACTTTACCAATATAGTCGGCAGCTCTCCTGCCCGATTTGTTTAAAGAAGCTGGAATTGGAATGCAAAATGTACCTGGATTCTAAAGATCTGTCGTTGATTGCACCAATGAAGCAATGCGGTAATTGATATCAAGATGATGTAGATTGGTATGACAATTCCAACCGTTCTGAACATCAGCAGCTATATAGGCAGAGTAATTTGCACAGTCCAGGTGTTCAGTTTGGATATAAATAAGGATTAGTAAGACAATAATGAGATATCAGATTTATTGCCTTACAGTGATTAGCTCTACTGAGCACAGTTCATGGTTGTGGAGTATAAGCAAGATCGCGTCACGGAGCACCAACAAAACCATCAACTGCAAGTGTGTTAGCGAAAAAAAACAGTTGACTGCAGAATGAACACTCATGATAAAGTAGAAATTTTGCCCTTTGTAACACTTACAGCAATGACAACTACTCGGCAATATATGACGCCTTTCAGGTTAGAACTTTGAGAATCAAAGTTTGATGCGCCGTCAGCTTGATCCGAGGTGTGACCATAACTAGCGCCGAGGTTTTCTCGTATTTCTCCAGCTCCCCTATAATGGGATTAACTTTAGTTACTAGGTGACCCATGAATGATCAGCTTTCAGATCTTTGCAGTGTACATTTTGTCAGAGAGGTAGAGGTATAAAGCACCGAGTGATACCTTAAACTTATTAGGTTCCTTCCTTGCCGAAAGAAAGGAGCAGTGTAGTTTGGTTTCAATTGCTGTGGCATCAAGAGCAGAAACAACAAATCAGATGTCATTTAGCACCGTAGACATCCTTTTTATGACTACATAGTGATTTTCCTTTCATCCTTTTCATGACTACATTTTCAGCTTAAGGGATAATAAAACTAAAATTGCTATTAAGGAAAGAAAAGTGCTAAAAAATATTCAGCTGCTTCTTGTCATGTAATAGTAATTCTGTTGAGAATGATTGGTAATGATTAGGAAGTTTGGGAAAGCGTTACCTGCAAGCATATCTCACATATGGTGTCTCCCTTCTCGTTACACCACCGCTGGACGCATCTGTGGTGAGCATACTGCAACCAGCAACAAACTGATTCCGTTTATGGGGCAGTGCAAAAATCTGTTGCCCATTATGATGGAAATAGAAAGGAAAGAAAATAACTGATAACACAAGAAATTCCTGATTTCATTGTAGAAAATGGTACAGTAAGTTTGTTACCCAGTAGCATCTTGCTAATGAAAAATATAATGTAGCCAGCAATTTGCCGGAGTTTAAGACAGTACTACCAGAGGGTGCAATATCCATGATTGGGCATGGAGTAATGAATTTCAAACAGGTTTCGAACTTGTTGGCTGGTTATTTTGTGCAGCATCAATCAAGGCTAGTTTCTTTGTGTGTTCTTTTTCTTATTTGCGATCGTTTCAGCAACTTCTTTCTCACAACAAACCCCACTTTTTAATAAAAAAAAAACAAAAGAAGAAGAAATGGAACTTGAAATTAAGGTGTAAATGTCATATAAGATATAACCGTATTCCGATGAAATTAACTTCATAGATAGGATAGCCAAGTATCAAACTGGAACACCGCAAAGAGAAGTAGAGGAAATTAAGCTCGCCTTCAAGCTGCCCTTGCAGGAGCAGGGGGTCTCCATGTAAGCCTCGTCACCTTCCTCTTGGCAGATTCTGCACTCCACCATGACACCACTTTTGGCCTTGCACTTGCCCATGCCCAGGCCCGGCTGAAGATCTTCAGGATCGGTCTGGTCGTAGCCGGCGGCTGTGGAAGCTACGGCATCGGCAAAGGCCTCGTGGATAGCGGACTGGAGCGTCGACTCCGTGAGCAGCCGGCCCGTCATCAGCGCGAAGTGGTCCGCCATCCTCGAGCTACAAGCTAGCTTCCGGAGACGCAGACGCTGGAGATGGACTGAATCACCACAAACCTGTGGTCGGCATGCGGCGACGATCGATGGAACGCTGAAACAAAAGTTTCTTCTTCAGAGCTCAAGAACAAACGCCGCCAAACTCAAATTTGAATTTTGAACCAGGTGACAGACAGCCACCATCTCCGATACGAAAACGTTGTGCTATCTACGAACACGGGAGCATGGGACATGGCACGAGGTCGCTGAAAAGAGTCTCCTTTCGACCATCTTTTTCGCTGAGCTCGCTCAGGTAAGAAAGGGGGAAGAAAGAGGCACGCATGGAGGTGGTGAAAAGGGCTACCTGAGTCCTGGGCAAAGAGAAAGGAAGCCAGCCGACTAGCTGAGGCAGAAAGAAAAACAGGCGTTATAGCACGCACCCCATCAAGTCTGTCTCTGGCCGCCGCAAAGATCCTGCTGGCTTTCTCCACGAACAGAGAGAGACGGAAGGATGCGATGCGATGCGATGCAAAGGCCGCGGAGAAGGCAAGGGAGCAGGAGCAGGGCAAGCAAGGAAGAGCAGAGGCAAATTAAGGCGACGAGCCAGACTTGCGAGATGGGACTCGGATATAACAGAATGAATTCCTAAAACACCCTGGATGATTCGGGTTAACATTAGAGTTGGCCGCACCCTACTGGTCGGTCCCTCTCGGCATTTGGCATTTCTTGCTCTGGAGAACAATCTGATTCCGACCCTGCCTCACGATTCGTGCGATAGGCCCCGTTACTGTCTTACACTGATGATGATAATTATAATAAGTGATTGATTGATTCATCAGGATAACGGCGTCTGATTCTTTCCCCGAATGGATGGGCTTTATTAGAAGAAAAAACATAGTACAACTATAAGTAAAAAACCCTTAACACAAAATCACTGAGCACAACTAGCAACAAACAATTAATTAACACACTCACCAACAGCTATGCCAACTTTTTAAGGATTGAGAGCACGAAGGCCTCGTTTGGATGTGTATCAAATTAAAATTTAGCTAGTTAAAATTACAAAGCTAAACTTTAGCTAACTAAAAGTTCTTCTAGCTAAGCTTTAACTAGGGTGTTTAGATGATCTAACTAATAGACTTAACTAAACTTTAGCTGAATTAAAATAATAACTAAACTCAGCTAAATTGTAGCTAGTGTTTTAGTTAGACCGTTTGGATACCTAGCAGCTAAATTTAACCATCTAAAATTTAGTTGAACATTTGTAATTTGCTTTCTATTGGCCCATACGTCTAGGGTGGATCTAGCACATGTCTCTTGCTGCCAACTAGCAAAATTTCGAGTATATATAGCACTACAAAACAGGTTTGATCTATCACAATTCACAAATTTTTATGTTCAATGGAATCTTTAAGTTTGAAAAGGAAAGGACCGTTTTGAATTTAATAAAAAAGAAAGGATAAACTTGAAAAATTAAAAAAAAATTGTTTCTCGAACGTGCAGGATTTTCACTTGTTTGTCCATTACTTTTTTTGTTGGCAACATTTCTTTTTTTTTATGAAAAATTCTTTTTTTTAATCATTGATGAATTTTTTTTGAGTGTATAAGGACTATTAGAGAGAACTTCAGCTCCAAAAGAATCACTTCCAACTAGTCAAACACTTAAAATATCAACTGATTTAAATGGGGATCAGCAAAGAATCTCTTCTTTATTTACCGTACAAGTTGTGAGTAAAAAAACATAGTTCACCTTACTCCTTGTTATATTTTGGTAAGGATTCTCATCACTTCCCCACCCTGTTTTTTTCATAGGAATATAACAAAATCACTCGAATTAAGGACAGAGTCGAAGAACGAGGTTACGGAGCTATCCTAAACAGCGCTAATTGCCTTGATCCTGTGAAGTCACGCAGGCAAAGCATTTCCTTGCTTCATTCGGTTGGTGGGTGGATGCATTCCTTACATTTTTCTGAGATTTAGGCCCATGTCTTTGAACCCTCGATCAGCCTAAATATGAGATGGGCCGTTCTACATGCCTTCTGAGATGGGCCGAGGCCATTCTTCTCTCTCAAACGAAGCCCATTGTAGTGGCACCCAATCTGGGGTCATCTACGTTCCTCGCATTCAACGGCTGCGATCCCCTGAATCAAACTCCACGGTACTGCTACTGCTAAACCCTAACGCCCACGCCGCCTACGTATAAAATAGTTCCTTCTCCTTCTCCGACCGTGTTCCTTCCCTTCTCACTCAGCGCCGCCGCGGCTTTACTCTAATCCTCCCCACCACCATGGCCGGCGCACAGGAGACCCTGGTGCTCGCCGGCGTGATGCGCGGCCACAACGGCGAGGTGACGGCGATCGCCACCCCCATCGACAACTCTGCGCTCATCGTCTCCTCCTCCCGCGACAAGTCGCTGCTGGTCTGGGACCTCACCAACCCCGTCCAGGCCGCCGGGGACGACACCACCACCACCGACTACGGCGTTCCATTCCGCCGCCTTACAGGACACTCCCACTTCGTCCAGGACGTCGCCCTCAGCTCCGACGGCCAGTTCGCGCTCTCGGGATCCTGGGATGGCGAGCTCCGTCTCTGGGATCTCGCCAAGGGCGAAACTACCCGCCGCTTCGTCGGCCACGAGAAGGACGTCCTCTCCGTCGCCTTCTCCGCCGACAACCGCCAGATCGTGTCCGCATCCCGCGATCGCACCATCAAGCTGTGGAACACTCTCGGCGAATGCAAGTACACAATTGGCGGCGACCTCGGCGCCGCCGAGGGCCACACTGGTTGGGTTTCCTCGGTCTGCTTCTCGCCTAATAGCTTCAACCCGACAATTGTCTCCGGCTCCTGGGACCGCAGTGTCAAGGTGTGGAACCTCACCAACTGCAAGCTTCGCAACACTCTCCAAGGTCACGGCGGCTACGTCAACGCCGTCGCTGTGAGCCCTGACGGCTCGCTGTGCGCCTCTGGAGGGAAAGACCATGTTACCCTGTTGTGGGACCTGACCGAGGGCAAGAGGCTCTACGCACTGGATGCGGGTGACATCATCCACTCGCTCTGCTTCTCGCCCAACCGCTACTGGCTCTGCGCAGCGACAGAAGAATCCATAAAGATCTGGGATCTTGAATCAAAACACGTTGTGCAGGATCTCAAGCCTGATGTATCGGCCGCCAAGAACCAGGTTAGTCTTACAACAATAATTTCACATTTTTTAATGTTTCTATTAATCATTGTAAATCACGTAGTCTCGTGATAATGTTTCTATTGATCATGGTAAATCGCCTAGACTAGTAGAGATTTTCAATTCATGTGTCGCTGATTGATTTCTGATTGTTGCTACTATATGGCATGTCTTCGATAACTCAGTCTTATAGGTCTTACCTGCATTAGGATGATGTGTATGTGTAGTTTTATATGAAGAACTGAAGATATTGTTTTCTGCAGTTTTGATGTTTTCTCTAGTGGCTAGTGGTGCTATACTGACAGTACATTGAACTGAACTGCAATTTAAAGGAATGTTTGTTATATGAGATTCATGTATGCTCTGAATTTTTGTCTGGTTCAGCTGCTACTCAATAGTTGAGTTATACTTCCTCTATCCCAAATTATAAGACGTTCCAAGAATCTTGAAGAGTCAAAGTATCTCAAGTTTGACCAATAATTATAGAGAAAACTATAAAGATTTATGATATAAAATAGGCACACTATGAAAATATAATTGATTTCGAATCTAATGATACTTAGTTGACAGCATAGATGCTATTATATTGTCACATAAGTTTGGTCAAACTTGAGATAGTTTGACTCTGCAAGATTCTTGGGATGACTTATAATTTCGGGTGGAGGGAGTATACGAGAACATAATAGTTATGCAGCTTCAATTGTAAATGCAGGTCGCTCCTTGTGTGCACTTATATGCTGTTGAGCCACATATCTGTTATCTGTTACATTATGCTATGTTGTTAGATTGCTTGTTGTGTCCGAATTATAGAAGCAAGATACATTATACTTGTTAGTTTGCTTGCGGTATCCTTATTATAGAAGCAAGATTGTGTGCCATGCCCTTGTTGACACTTTGTGTTCAATCTCAACCGTCTCAATTTTTGTCATGCGTGAAGAAGGTATTAAAAAACCCTCACCATTTTATATTATTGGGTGAAAGCTTACTTTTATTCTTAAAACTTGTGTGATGTGATGTCACTGCATTGTAATTTTAATGTTGTTGGCAGCTATTGGGTCTTTCTTATCAGTCTAATGTTTATAGGTTGTTCTTTGTAAGATAAAATAGTTTTGCGTTAGTTTTGGTGTAACAATGTGTTTTCTATCTCATGATATATGGTATTTAAAGCCACTTTGTTGAATTGTATTTTTGAAAGCTACATATTATTTGGTGTAACAATGCAGATGCTCTACTGCACATGCTTGAGCTGGAGTGCCGATGGAAGCACGCTATATGCTGGTTACACTGATGGAAGCATCCGGATCTACAAGATTTCTGGATTTGGCTACTAGGTCTAAATTAATGAATCCGTTTTGATAGTCTTGTCCTGGGAAATGGCTCTATTTTTTCTAATTTTTAACTGTCTGAAGGCTCAATATTTGCCTAAGTACTTCTGCTTGATTCACTCTTATATATCAGTAGCTTAAGTCATGAGATATGGATACTGAGGAAATATGATCTGATTTCAGTTCTTGACTCCTTTATCTCACATCGTGCAATCGATGGTGCCACATGATGCATTCAATCCGTGATGCTGGCGTATTCAATGTTTTTATAGCAACTTTTTTTTTTTGAAATCTTAAACAACAAAGGGCCTGTTTGGTGGTTCCGTAATCTGCCGCCGCACTCTGCCACGACAAACATTTACTTTGGCGAGCAAAAATTGAAGCCATACTGCAAGAAAATATCATGTGGGGTAGGGTGATAATATCATGTGGGGTAGGGTGATAAGAAAGTGTTGCCGTATCAGAAAAATTGGGGCATGACCAAGGCATGTTTTGATACGAGCCAAAGAGTCCCAAAATATGGTATTATTAAAGGCTATTACATTTCAATTGCTGATAAATTGTAGCATGACCAAGAGCATCTTCAAGAGATGTTCCAAATGTCTTCATGAAATCTGATTTAGCTATTTAGAGGTGAAAAACATGTCCAACAGCTTATCGTCTCCATCCCGTAAAATACACTCAGGAGAAAAGGCGAGCGAGCGCCTCCCAGGCTCCATTCACCGCATGCCCGGTTTGTATTATTTTTTTCTTGTTATTTGGACATAAAATAATCATACGCCACCTCATTGGCTGAGAAAAAAAAGCATTGTCAAAATATAAAGAAACTGCTGTGGCGCTCTAGTTTTTTAGAGAGCCATTTTATTTAGAAAGCCTCTAAATTCTGTTATTTGAAGATTTATTTTAAAGAGCCTCTTGGAGATGCTATAAGACATGTTTTGATACGAGCTAAAGAGTCAGAAAATATGGTATTATTAAAGGCTATTACGTTTCAATTGCTGATATGACATGCTACATGTACAATCCATAGACTGCTTATCTTCCAGTTAGATCGCTTTAAAATTCTAAAACTTTTAAAAAAAATTTGTCATAGATAAAAAAAAATTAATTATATAGTTTATCTTTAATTTACGAGACGAATCTTTTGAGTTAGTTACTCCAATACTATTTAAATTTTTTGGATCTAAACAAGGGCTAGAAATCCAAAACAGATGATAGCTATATTTGGATCTTTTGAGTTAGTTACTCCAACACTATTTAAATTTTTTGGATTTAAACAAGGGCTAGAAATCCAAAACAGATGATAGCTATATTTGGATCCGTATATTCAATTAAAGAAGTTAAAGTTTTTTTTTCATCCAAATACACGGACACTCTACGTTTGCAAACAGAATCGATGACCATGAGTGATCATCTCATCGCCGGCATCACTTGGCTCTGAGACTCCACGTCGTCACCCAGCCCCGCTCCTCCGACAGTACGAACTCCGACGTCTTCTCCTCCCCGCCCCCCTGATCCGCCACTCCTGATGGCGGCCTTTATAACCCCATTATCTCCATGCGAACTCCTGATTAGGCGTTTAACCCCATACGCCAGCCACGCGACGCGGCCGCATTGCTGTCCGGCCGTCTCCTTCTTGTCTCTGCCCCGCGCGGACGATGGCCGGTGCATTGCTGGCCGGGGAAGAGGGATTCCCCGTGGCCGTGAGAAAATTCGCCCCGCGCCCCTGCAGCCCACACGTTTTGATTCGCGCAGACGACGCGGAGGCCGCGGTCGGGGTGGGGACGGCGATGTTGCCGAGCGGCAAAGCAGTGGGGCTGCTCGGAACTTATCCATTCTTTCCTGGCCTTGTTGACGGAAGTGGACGAGAGGACAGCTGGACAGGTGCTAGTGCCAATGCCATCGTCAGCTGTGGGCCTGCGGCTAGTTGCTTCTGGGGACTCGCCCTTTCCTTTTAATCTTTGGCTTTCTCGCGGCGGAATTGGGAACTAATCTTGCTGGCGGGAAGTCAGCGGCGGCTCAGGTAATTGAAGTCTCCTGAATAATGGTTGCGTATTCTGATTTGCAGTGTAGTTTTGATTGATGTATGAGTTTTTGTTCCAAGAATCACGAGATTATACCATGTTAAATTAACTTATGATGATACTAGATGGCCACTTCTTTTGTATGCACTTCCCCTCCTTCGTATGGAAAGGGAAGAGTTCTCCTCAAGTCGTCTTGGATTTGGCGTTGGAATTTCCCACTTTCTTTCGTCATTTAATTTTTGAGACAATTATGGACGAACTATACAGTTTTGTTTTTCACAACAAGTTGTTGTCGTGTTGGTTTGAGCCTTGGATGTACACTTTTTGCCACTGGTCTTTGTTAAGGTTACCAAAACAATTCGAAAACAAGCTACAAGCCTTGCCTGCACTTCTATTCTTTTGTTTAAGAGAAACTCAAATAGAATTAGTCAGGATGAAATATAGTACATATAATAATGTTAAGTTATCAGAAGTTTCTAGCACCAACAATCATTATGATTCTCGCAATACTCTCTGTCTGCTACTCTTGGTTTTACCTTTTATTTGGCATATGTATGCACCTTTTTTATTTGTTAGTGAACTCTCCAATTTGAGCTAGATCTCCCTTATTTCCATTTTGACAGAACACTTTAAGAAAACGAGCACTTGAAAGTTCCAATCATGTCAGATTGCACTGCCAAATGATATGGGGAGAAAAAGAAATTTGAAATTCTGTTGAGACAAAGTGGTCTTGGTTTATCTTTTGATTTTACTAAAGCTAGATTATCTAAAAGGTTTATGCTGGGTTTGACCAGCGCAGGTACATCTGCAGGGAATACACAACAGTTAGTTCTAAGATGTGGGGCATAACTCATAATGTTTGCCAAGGAGTTGAATACAAGAATGCTGATCAGGCTGGTAGACCATTTGAAAGTTCCATGATGAAGAAAAATGTGAACTTATATGGTGCTAATACAGGGGTATCAGAAAGCTTTTCTTTTCATAAGATTTCAGATATATCTATGAATTCTCGTAAAGTTTTGAGCTTGGACAATCTGAGTTTGGAGTGGAATCACTTCCCTATGTTTGAAGTCAACCGTAAGATTGACAGTATACTTAACCCAAGACGCTCTGCATTTGGTACTTCACCTGATAAGTCTTTTGTTCCGCAGAAAGATTTGAAGGTAAACATGTCTACATCCAATGTGATGGCATTTTCATCAAAGGAATATCAATTCCACTCACATCAAATAGCTCATGAGGATATGAGTAAGTGCAGATCTGCTGGTGGCACCCTGCCTCACCTAGATAAACATATTGGTCTCAATTTTGATCACTCTGGGAAAAAACTGAAAGGCCATTTATCAATTGAAGAGTCATGCTCTTGCAGCAAGAATGAAACTAACTCATCATGTTCATTGACAGACAACCTCTGTGCTAGCAATTTTTTTGCGAATTCAAAGGAAGCACCTCTTGGGTCTACTGAGAACAACTTCATGTTCTCAGCAAGCAGAACAGAGAACGAAAATGCTGAAGGTACACTCCTGGAAATGAAATTAGGAACAGCAGGAGGATGCCCAAAGCAACAAGACTCTGAGAGGGTAGCATATCATGGGCCAGCATTTAGTAGAGAATGTGAGATGCAGCCAGTTAATGCTTCTACCACCAGTAAAGGGAATGATGTGGGGACTGGTGATCATGGTATTGTCTTTGCTAATCTGTTACAAAATGAAAATGAGAATCTGCATACATGTATAGTGAGTTCTACAATGATGTTGACAGAATCCTGCAACTTAAATGGTAAGATTGAAAACATGGTGGCAACGAAGAGCAAGGGTGTGGCTCTTGGGAAACCACCAAATGGCATATTGACAGATGGCAAACGAAAGACTCCCTGCTTATTTGAAATGCTAACTCTGCCTTCCAAATCACAAGCCACATATTTCAATGATTCCATATCTCCGGGCATTTGTTCGCTGGGTGCGCAGAAACAGTTCACGACTAAAACTGATACTCTGTACAGTGGTACAAATCATGCATCAGGTGAGGCTATTATGAGACAATCTATCTTAGAGAATACTCTTCTGTTACATCTGCAAAATGTACAGACCTATTTACCAGGGTGTTTGTGTTGAAAGTTTTACCTCATAATACCACTGAGAAAAAAATAGATTTAGTCACAATGCAAAATTGTAATAGCTTTACTCACTATAATGCTATTTATATATTTGTTCTTGCTTCTTTGTAGGCTTTGTGTCATCGCCAAACACAAGGTATTATACCAGCATGGTGTTTGCAGCCAAGGTGTCAGTCCTCACAAACCATGGAATCATAAAACTTTATTTTACTTCATGCATATAGTACATGTGACGGCAGATAGAGCTTTCTTTTCCTCCATGCAATCTTCTTTTAGTTTCTTCAATTTTACCAAGTCATTGTGCTATCCTGCATATAGAAAATGATGAAACTAATTCTTACACACAAAAAAAACCTAAAATTTAAAACGTGCATAATGCAAAACATAACCTCAGTTCTACAGTGCTTTGCCTTGTCGCTCGTTCCACATTCATCATGAAGAACGACATCATAAAATGTCATGTCATAACTTGTACTCCCTCTGTTCCAATTATAAGACATTTTGCCATTTCTATATGCATAGTTTTTGCTATGCACTTATATGTACACTATGTCTAGATACATAATAAAAATAATATATCTAGAAAAGTCAAAACATCTTGTAATTTGGAACGGAGGGAGTAGTTCTCATATTGTATTGTGAACAGCTTAGAACTTTTCCACAGGACTCTTGTTGTCCAAACATGGCAAAATATGAGCAGATAGCAACTTCATCTATCCAAGGAGTTTCAATCCACAGTGGAGGAAATATAGCTCTGAATCTGAGTCTAGGAAATTACAAGTGTTGTCCGAAAGAAACATGCACCAATAAGAAAGAATGGAGCATGTCAAAGACAGCAATCATGAACCTGGATCTAGTTCTTTCTCAGATGAGCAGAATGAGAAATCCAATTTCCAGTGCTCTAATTGAGTCACCAGTATGTTTGGAGCCAAGTGACAAGTGGCTCAAACGTCTGCAACATGATATCATAGATCATCATTTGCCTTGTTCCAAGAGATCAAAGGTTGGGGATGGTCTGCCACCTGAAGGAACATGTACCGTCTTTGGTCAAGAGGTTAATTTTGATATTAAAAAAGCTGACATGATCAACCAGGCAAAGGAAGTCCAGCTAAGGTATGGAAGATTGATTAACAAACAAAACTTAAAAGGCTCTCTCATTTCGGCAAGTAGTCTTAACCGTTGGATAGGAAGATGGTGCCAAGGTAGCGCCCCTATTTCCCATGGGGCTTCAAATGTTGAAAACCTAACACTGAAGTTTAATATGCCACCTGATGATCGTCATGGTCAGTTTCCAAGCCTTGCTGCAATGGCAATGATGGGGCGAGCAATGAACAAGCTGCGACCATGTGAACTTCAGAAAAAGGGCCCTTCGGTAGTGTGGATGGCACAGGGGATATGACAATTGAGAAAGTGTGCTCATGTTTGTTCTGTGCATTAGCTCTCGCCTGTCAACAGATATCTGCAGTTAAAAAGGATTGCTACATTAATATACTGTGATTACCGTGAGAGAGAATGTGTTTTTTAATCAAGTATTGTGTTTCCTGCTCAATTGCCTACCTATTCTTCGTCTTTTTTTTTTGCCTCTTTTAGTTATATATAGTATAATGGCTCACCTATGTCTATGATGCATTGAATTTTTGTTAAGTTTCTTTTGTTTTCCACGAAACACAAAGATTGTAGTATTAATGGATATAAGACAAGAATGTCTTTATCCTTCCTTTTCCTTAAACAATGTTGAACAGAGCCATTGTAACTTGTAGTATTTGTAATGCGATGTTTGTAAATTTCCCGTTCTTTTCTGACTCAGTGTTTCCTCATGTTTGTTTCTGTGCCCAAATTCGGTGTAAGTGTGAAAAGAAACTCTGAACAGAGGTGGTGGGCTGTGTGAATCAAAATCAACTAGTCTGTTACTATTTGGGCTTCAGAAAAGATACTGCCACTCCAGATCGGGCCGTTAGCTACCCAGAAATATCGGCCCGAAGTCCACCAACCAATCTTTTCCTTCCAGCCTCAAATCCCGTTTTCCCCATCCCAACAATCCCCACGAGGAGCCATGGCGCGGTACTCCCCACCGTCGCTGCGACGCTTCATCCGCTGCGCCGCCAGCTCCGCCTCCCGAGCCGGAGGCAGCGGCACTGGCAAGAAGAACCTTGTATTCTTGGGCTCGCCCCAGGTACTACGGCACCAGCAGAATCCCAGCTTCTCGGTTCCTACTCAGGTTTGGTGGTCTTATTACTAAAACTCGGACCGCACCTCAGGTGGCCGCCTCGGTCCTGGACAAGCTGCTGGGCGCGTCCGGCTCCCCGGAATCCGCATTTAAGGTGGCTGCCGTCGTGACGCAGCCGCCGGCCGCCAAGAACAGGGGGAGGAAGCTGATGCCGTCGGCCGTCGCGCAGTTAGCGCTCGACCGCGGGTTCCCAGAGGAACTCATCTTCGTGCCAGAACGAGCCCGGGAGGTACCTTCCTGGCAACCATTCTCGAGTCTTTCTTGGTGCTCCTGTAAAGCTATGGACGATTTGTGATCCTAGTGATTCCTGGAGCAATGCAGGAGTCGTTCCTGTCGGCCTTGAAGGAAGTTGAACCGGATGTTTGCATAACTGCTGCTTACGGGAACATTCTGCCCCAGAAATTTCTTGATATACCATCGTGCGGTACGACTGGTTGTCCAGCACCTGTTTTGCCTTTTTGTTCCCCTAGTTTTTGCTGTTGTTGCACAATGCACAAGAATTGTCTCATGTTCAAGCATAAAAAGTCAACTAGGAGTCCACTGCATAACCATTTCGTTCCAGGGCGAAGATAGTTATTTAAAATATAAAGATTTTTTTTTGAGGTAATCTGAAATATAAAGATTAGGGCCAGGCTTGAGGCATACATTATGATTCAGAGTTCAGGCCATATTATCAGATTCTGTTCTGATTACCACAGAGCAAGTATACTACTGCATAACTTCAAGTCAGTTCATAGTTAAGCTAATTTAGAAGAATTGGTGTTTAAAACCCTAGTTTGATAAAATTTGTGCATGTTGTGTTTTGGGTATCCAAATGCCTCTCTGAGCCGTGAGTCCTGATCATCTGTCATGTATCCTTTTATTTAGGCACAGTTAATATACACCCAAGTTTGTTGCCTCTATATCGTGGTGCAGCTCCTGTGCAGAGGGCACTCCAGGTTTTAGTGCTCTCCATTTACAATACAGTGACACTGGAGTATGTGATACTTTTTATTTTATATATTCTTTATTTCTGTAGGACGGTGTTGCAGAAACAGGTGTTTCCATTGCATATACTGTTCGTGCGTTGGATGCAGGTCCAGTGATTGCGTGTGAAAGATTTTCTGTTGATGAATGTATTAAGGTAGGTAATATTTCGGTGTTTCATCTGGATGATTCAAAGTTATAATAGAAATTCTGCAGTTCTCTCTTTTTTTAACATGGGCATGGTTGTATGATTCAAAAATAAATAAATGGTACCAAATGGACATTTAGGCCTCCCTGTTCTTGTTCGATCATATAATATTAAGTGGAGAAATTGGTTGGTGAGTCCCAGGGCCCCATTAGGGGTAACTTGATTCGCAAAATTGTGCTTTGGCTGCTTGTTATAAAACTGGATGTCACATGCTGAAGAATTTAATGCATTGTAGATTATGAAATATCTGTGCATTTGTACTTATGTGAGGTGCATTTCTGAAACTAAAACCTTCCACTGCTCAACTAACATGGTATGCTTTTCGTTCAACAATCTACTGAAACACATTTCTTTGCAGAATTTGGTTAGTTAGCACTAAAGAAAAGGTGAATCATCAGAATATGGCTAGATGTTTGGTTAGCAGCATGTTACTATCCTTCATTGATCATATTGTATGTCACTTTGTTTGTTTGCAGGCGCCAGAGCTACTTTCTATGCTGTTTGATTTAGGTAAAGACCACACACTAACCATATCTTTGAAAGGTCATTGAAATTGGTCCCTGTATACCTTCTAGAAGCTTGCCTGCCCTAATGGCAAGTTTGCTGCTTTACTTTCTCCTCACTCTTAGCTGGGTCTTCAATTTAGTTGAGTAGTTGACTGAGTTTTGAAAATAAAAAAACAGGATGGATCATTTTACACTTTGTTTTCTATTCAGATCTGGTAATGTTGATACTTGTATTGACAGGATCCAAGCTATTGATTAATGAACTGCCATCCATTCTTGATGGTTCGGCTAAAGAAAAGGCACAACCACAGGATGACTCCAAAGCTACACTGGCACCAAAGGTAAGCATTGGCAGAAGCAGGACTAAATGTGTGCTGTCATATGTTACAACTTGATTTAGTTTTCTTGTATGAAACCAGAAATATAATCATTAGCTCCAATTAATGACAGGAAAAAACACCATTATCTTGATATCATGCTCAGTGCAATAAAGTTTGACATCATTCAACAAAGAAAACTCTCAAGTTACATGAGCTTTTGTCAAACTTTCTGCCTGCTGTTTAGCTCTTAGGTTCAGATTTCAAACTGTTTCATGCCTCGTGGGTTCAGATTTCTACAGTTATACAAATTCAGCACTGTTATTTTGTTGAATTTTAGCCGCCAGTAGTTATACATGCTTTTCAATGGATAAGATGTACTTCTGTACCTACTACTGAGACTTGAAATTCTAATCTACAAGCACTTCAAAACCTAGTGGGTTAATGCATTCAAATGTTTCTCCATGTTTTGATAAATCCTAACTAAACTATCATGAAGAACTGTTTTACTACCTTATCACAATGACATATGTTTTCCAGTTAAATTCTGAGGAGTCATGGTTATCGTTTGACCAAGAAGCTAAAGTTCTCCATAACAAGGTGAGTTTCTAATTTTTAATGTGTTCAACAAAGCTATTGCCAACCAACTCTAGTAGGTGCGGGCATTTGCAGGATGGCCTGGGACGCGTGCAAAGCTGCAACTCGTAAACCAAAACAGTGTACCTGATGTGCTAGAGATTAAGGTTATCAGTACGAAGGTTTCAACATCATGTGTCAAAGTTGGAGATGAAAACGAGATACTATTCTCTGGGAGATCGTTGCTGATTCCTTGCAGTGGCTCAACCTGGCTTGAGGCATGTCTCGAGATTTGCTGACTGGTAACAATAACTTGATTTCCTTATGACTTTCTTCAGTGCATCTAAGGGTGCGTATGATAGGTGTTGGAGCTTCAACTCCCTGGAAAGAAAGTAACAAAAGCACAAGATTTTTGGAATGGTTTGCGTGGTCAGAAGCTAATGAAATTGCAATAGGGAGTCTGCATTCCCAGCAGAGCAGTGTGCTTATGTGCACAACAAGGTACATTTGCATGGTTACCAACTTACCATCTAAATGGCAGCGTTACCATATACTACCTCTGTCCCCAAAAGAATGCAATTCTCGTTTTTCGAGAAGTCAAACAGATCAAACTTTGACTAATTTTATATAAAAAAATACTAACATCCGTGATATGAAATTAGTATCATTAGATTAATTATAGAGTATATTTTTATAATAAAATTATTTAGAAACATACATATTAATACTATTTAAATTAAAGTTGGTCAAACATGAGCTATCTTGACCGACACGTTTCCCATAATTGCGTTTATTCCCGGACGGAGGTAGTATAACAGATAGATGAGTGTGTCATGCGACATGCTCTGTTGCCGTATTTTTTGCAGGGTTATTGACGTCGATCATTCTGCAAACATATGCAGGGGAGCGCTAGGTTATAAGATGAGATCTCAGTTTTACTGACTACCTTTTCCTTCTGGTAAACTTGGCGCTATAAGCTCAGTAAACTGTGCATTAGGCATGCCATATGTATTTCTATTGCTTTTCCAATTTTAGAAAACGCACGATTGGTTAATTGTTTGATGTAACCATTCAATTGAACAATTTTTCACTACTGTCATCCCTAACTGACTACAAGCAATTTCTTATTTGTTTGCTTTGAGATCAGTACAATGCAGATCGCGAAAACATCAACGGTAACGCTTATAATAGAGTTAAAATAATCACCCTTCTAATTTACTGTAATTAATTAACTGATCGCATGCACCGGAAGTGGGAGAAACACAAGCTGTTTGGAAGGGTCAATTTAGCTCATTGGGGAAACTTTCACTTGCAAAAACCGACAGAGAAATACAAATTACTGACATGAAGTTGTCGAGTAGACATTTGGGGCCTTGCGCATATTACCGTTTTAACATCGTTCGACGTCCCCCATGGTTTTGTAAAAGAGGTGTGGCAAAAATCATGGAAGCTCGTATTATTATTTATAACATAATTGTTGGGGATGAACAAGAAAATAACTGCTCCTCCTTTGAACTTGAATGAGGCTCCGGGTTCATACTTTGTTCTATTGCCGAAAGTCAAGAAAACTTTTGACAAAGTGCTGGATGTGGAATTTCCATATTTGTGATCGGACATCGGTACATCACATAAACAACAAGAAGGATTAAATTAACAATATTTGAGGAAAAATTCGGAACAAAGTGAAGTCGTGAAATAACCATATAATGTATATACTTTTTGTCAATAGATTTATTTCAAGATGTACTTAGTCAATTTATCAGGCATCCTCTTAATTGTAAAACAGGGGTGCTGTCTGCTCCTTCCCGTCAAGTTTACTTGTCAATTTAGATTCTTCCATACAAATAAATTATCATTTTACTTGTAATAATGTGTCTTTGTAGAATAACAATTTCATACTCATTACTCCCTCCGACACAAAATAAGTGTTGTTCTCGCTTCCCGAGAAACAACTGCCGGCAATTATATATTAAAACATATAAATATTTATGTTAAGTAATTAGTATCATCAAAAAAGATATTTTTGTCTAGTTTTTTAATAAATTTATTTGAAGATATAAATATTGCACGTATTTTCTATAAATCGAGTCAAACTTGTGGCACGATTCAAGAAAACCCAAAACGACACAAATTTTGGGACGGAGGGAGTATGTTCAACTTCATTTCCATTACCAAAGTTTATCTTCATATGTAGTGATGTATCCAAGTTCCTTAAAAAAAATATCCATGTGAAATAATTTACTCTGTATGTTCGAATAAACAAACACTATATATGTCGGCTGATTACAGCTAATTGAATAGTGTTTTGTGAGAGAATAAGCTGAAACAAACTAGAAGTAGTTCAAACGATGCAAAGTTTAGCCAGAGTGATAACAGATTGATTAATCGCATGCAAGGATTAAATGGTGTAGAATCCCATATAGACAGTGTAATGTAGATTTTGTTTATACAACTGTTTGTAGATGAAGAAAAGAGTGTTACAAACAACCACCGTCTAGTTCAACTTACATCATCCATCTACTCTACTTTTCTAAGGGGTGGGCGGGGTTAAGTTCAAATTCAGGCTCCATTCTTCACAAGGTGCCAGATCTGTCACACGCTGGCAAATTCAAACTTGAGCAGGGCCGAGACAAACCTCATGTATTTGAATCCTGCCGCAACTTCTGAGCCCGATCTCTCCAGGAACCTTTTTGCATGGCCAGAACCTAAGGACATTGTTTCATGAGTGGCTTCGACACACAAAAATAAACAAAATACCAGGAAAACAAACTTGATAATATTACTTTGTCACTGATGAGGGATCTGCTAGGTTCATCAGCTTCTATATCTTCAACTTTCCCATCTTCATGATTGGTTTGAAGCTCGTCCCCACCAGTTTCAGTATCAACAAATGAAATCGTAGGTACACCAAATATAGCCTCATCATGCGCATCTCTGACTTTATCATCATGCTTTGACTAGGATAGGTGAAAAACAAGAATGGGAGAGAGAGAGAGAGAGAGAGAAAACAATAATGGTAAGAATAATGTAAAAAGTGCAGAATATATAACTCATTGCTTTTCACTGTGTACCTCCACAGCAGAAAGCCGGAAGCTCTTTCCAATATTTTTCACCAGTGAAGCATCATCATTAGCAACTACAGATACAAAATAAAGGTAAATTATGGGATCTGGGTTGCCAAGAAGAATGCATAAATGGCCACAATTTTTTGTATATATTACTGCACTAAAACCTCACTAAATGTTAAAACCACAAAGCCTATTATCACAGAAATAGGGCAATCATGTGTATCCCATTTTCAACAGTTTGAAGCAAATCAAGCAGTTGAATATAGCATAGGAAACCACACTACGCAAAGGTTCCAGCAGATTGGTTTATCACTAATAAAGAGCAGAGACCCCGAAATAAATTATTCTCCTGCCCAGTAAGCCTGAAAGTTACACAGTGCTGGCATAAACACTGAACTGCTGAACATGAGTCATGAATGGAGATCTTTTGCCGCTGCTCGGTTGCTCATTTATCATTTCCAAATCTAATTACCAGTTTACACTTCAGAAACTACTACTAATCTTGTAATTCTAAAGATTTTGTATCAATCTTTTAGACAGGAAGATGAGCCTAGAGCCCAGTAATAATTGTGTTGCCTTGGACTCCAAGTCTTGCACACCAGTAGATTGAGTTGTATTAGGCAAGGATATCAGAAGACAGATCTATTTTCCCATAAGCCACCCCTATCCGTGCCTACATGTACATGTGTCATGTATTCCTATAATCCATCTAACTACTAATTCTGCATATCATCCAACTGAATTTCCGATCCTTCTTTTCCGCTGCCCCTAATTGTGTCGTCTTCCTCTCTGTGACCCCGCGCTTCCCCTGCACCGCGCCGGTTATCCAGATACACGCAAGTCCACCTTGGTCTATGCTGTATTTCTTGGTGACAGTTTCATCTTATGGTTCTCCAAGTGTCAAGTTCAGGTATCTCGCTCCAGCGCTGAAGCAGAATATCATATGTGACCAAACTCTGTTGCTGAAGCCACTTGATTGTGTCAATTACTGCTTGAGCTCTGAGTCCCCTTTCATCGAGCCACATTGGTTTACTGCCACATAAGTGTTGTCTACATGTCTTCAAACCCTTTCCAGCATTAGCGCACCAAGCATGTGAAAGGGTTGCATGGAGTGGCTGGCAGCCCGCCAACAATCAGCTGGAGTTGGAGTTTCTGTAGGTTGAAAAAATTTATTGGTGCGATCATAGTATGTGAATGTGGTGTGATTTGGTCCACAAGCCTTTTGGTTTATTTTCACGTTAGAACTCGCCCCACATTTTTTTGGTGTTAGAGAGGCAGATGGGACTAGAGCCCGGTATGCATGGATGTGTTGCCTTGGACTCCCAAGTTTGGCACACCTGTAGCTGTAGATCGAGTTGTAATAGGCAAGGATATTGGAGGACGGTTCTGTTTCATCCACCCTATCTGTGCCTACATGTACATGTATCATGAACTCCTATAATCAATCTAGTAATTCTGCATATCAATCGTACGTACACAATCAACATCGCCTCATATCTTGTATTAGTTCTCCAGATGATTCTTCAGAGAATTAAATCATATCTAGGAAAGTATTTTATGCTCAGTAGGCTATTCTGTCGCTGTACAGTCATTGGACAGTCCTTGCATCAATCTAGACCTCCGTGCTATCACTCTAGCAATCAAGATCTCAAGCTCTCCAATCCAAACAAAAAGGAAGTTCCTTTTTTCTGCATTGATCGTGAGCCTAAGCTATTCATAAGTCTAGAATGGTTGAACTAATGCAGTGAGTGGATATAAGAAAACTGAGACTTCTAGATTCACATTTAAATATATACAATATGTAGGGCTATTTTGTTGAGCATAAAAACTGGAAAATAAGAGGGCAACTACCAAATCAATAACCTCTAAGGTTAATATACCTTAGCTTTTTTGAGGGAATCTGATAGCTTGAATACACAATGTGTTTTAGCAAGAAACATCATGAGATGGTCAAAGAAAATGACCTTGGGCATGTAAAATCATTTGTGTATCCTTTACTAGTGCTAAGAAGCGCTCTACAGCCTAGAAATAAAATTGCAAATTATAATTCTAGGACCTTCAAAACCAATCATAGGCAGATGTCTAAAATGATAACATGCCAAGTTGAACAATGACTAGATGAATAAGCATCATAAGGAGTAATCAAGACTGACATGATGAAGAACCAAACAAATGAAAAGCCATATGAAGCAATAATTAAGACAATGCAGCCATGTCAACACTAACCTTCAACATCATCATTATCTTCATCAAGTGGAGCATCCTTATTAAATTGAAATCTTTCCCACCCCACAGTTGCAGTTCCAAGATTGGAATCTTTTGCAGCTGCCAAACATTGAAAAGGAAAGCAATACAATTTTTTATAACAATGAAAATATCACCAAGAACCATAAAGATTGTAAACCTATCATGGAGCATGATCAACAGAAGAAATTGCAGCCACATGTGCATTTGAATGGCATTATGCTAGTGTACCAAAGAGTAGATTTTGAGTTTTGGTGTTACATCATATAAAGATAGCTACATATCCAAACAAAAAATACACATAAGCACCGCAGTGCCTATTAGATTTACTATAATCAGTTTCCACTGATCAAGCTAGCATAGCAAATGCATTGACTTATCTACAATCAGTTTCCAACATTTCTCTACACTGCAGAATCACATATGCAGTAGAGACATGCTACAATCAAACATTCAAACCATCCTAGATCAGAAGAACTGAAAGAGTGATCACCTGTCTCTGAAAGCTGAAGCTTCATCTTTGCTTTAACTCTATCAGCTGGAGTCTGCAAGAGAATCAACAGTTCACCATTCCAAAAAAAAAAGGGAACCTAACAAAACAATTGTACAGCAGATAGCCAGATACAAATCGACGAAGCAATATGAGAAGGGCACGACCAACCATTTTATCATATCCTTCTATGAGCCGCGAGTAGTCCATTTTGCCTCCGTCCCTATCACCGCGACCCTTGGAGCTCTGGTGGCCGTCGTCATGCCGCCGACGCCGATCCCCATGCCGTTCCCACCGGCCTTCTGAGTGCGAGCTCCTGCCGCTCCGGCGAGAAGGCGATCTCGACCCTCGCGACCTAGAACGCCTACGGGATGACCTGCGGTCCCTCTCTCTAGACCTGGAGCGGCGCCTGCGCTCCCTCGACCGGGACCTCGACCTCGATCGGCGCCGGCTGGAGCGAGACGGGGACCTGGACCTGGACCTGGAGCGGATCCTGGGACGCGAAAGAGGCGGTGAACTGGAGCGATGGCGCGGACTGGTTGGAGGCCTGGAATGCGGCGACGGCTGTTTGGCGGGATCAGGGAGTTGGGCGGGGACAGGAGCTGCGCCGGCGCGAACGAAGCCGGATAGGAAAGAGGAGGCGGTGGACTTGGAAGGGAAGGCGGCGGCATCGGATGAGGAGGAGAAGCCAAGCCCCTGCTTGAAGCGGCGGGCGCCCTCGCCCTTGCGGTTGAGCTCGTCGTAGTAGGCCGCCGCTTTCGCTTCCTCCATTGCCTTGCCCCGGCCTCCAGGGGCGTTTTCGGTTTCTGAATACTATTGTTATAAGCAAAAGTGCAGTGTTATGTTATTGATTAATTTATGTTCTAAAATTTACAATTATCGCTACTCTTCCGCTGGTCACTTTCTCGAAATATTTATATTTTATTAAGTAAATCTAAAAAGTAATATTCTACCAAAAAAAATTGTTATCTAACAACAGTTATGGTTGCATTAGCATAATCCATAATGATAAAGCAAATGAACAGTAAATGTGACATTGTTGCATTCCAAACAGACCTGGCCCTTATGATGAAACCACAAACGTTTTTTTTTATTACATTCAAAGGAAGACGGGAAACCACGCTCCTCATATGATGTGCTGAGTGCTCACAAAGGGAATACAGTACACGGTAACAAGTTATTCAAAGAAATATATTTCAGTCCGTCCTGGTGCTGAGTTGGCAGATTAGTAAATCTTGAATTTCCTGACTCGCCTTTGCTGGAACCTGGAACTGGAGGCGTCACTGACTTGTAATTTTAACTTTTGCAAGTTCAGCTGCCGCACGAGCAGCAGCAGATGCACGGGTGGCAGCTGCAATAGCAGCTCGGGCTTTCTCGAGCGCGTCTGATGAACTTGGGCTGGTGGAGGGCATCCCCTCAGCGGGGGAGTGATGCTCCTTGGTTGCCACATTGCCCTTGGTGGAAACACAAGCTCTTGTACCTCCAGCTGGTGAAGTCGGAGACTCACGAACATGATGTTTCTCGTCATCAATGACAGATGAATTCAATGCTGGAGGTTTATCTCTTGAAGCAGAAGCAATTGGTGAGCTCACTGAGCCATCAATGATAGATGGCTGGACCTGGTGGACTGAAGATCCTGAGCCGTCCTGCATACCAGCACATCATAAATGAAGTGATTTCTAGATTACTCTCATTTCAAACTTATGTTTACAAAATCATTAGGCACCGATTCACAGTAAACAGCCAACAAACCTTCTACATTACCACATTGTTTTTGCAGTTCTCATTGTGTTGTGCACCAACAAAAAATCAATCCACGGACATGCTAATTGTGGTAAGGACATAAGATTAGACAAAATCCACAAGTCCAAAAAAGGGGGAGAATTCTATAGTCTATAAACTGGACTAGAAATATGAGGACACAGAATAGCTCAATACTAGTATTAGATAGAGAAAACAGTATCTTGTGAGCTAATGGTTTCTCAGGATGAACGTAGGTACACTGAATTCCTTCAACTGGAACATCAAATGGCCAAAGTTAAGCCCAACCACAGAAATATCAAACGTGCAGTTCTTCAAGTATTAGAAAGCAGTAATACAAACACCTGCTTTGAAGGTGTCACATGAAACACCTTTCATATGCATTCATGTCTAATAATCAGGGAATAAGTAATGAGTTAGCAAATGCTACCAGTAGATCTTCATATTTCTTGTTCAATTCTGCTTCAGTATTAGATGAATCCCATTCAATATTGTACTCTTGAGCAATAGCTTTCAAGACTTTTAACTTTGATTCACCTGATGGAGCCTTCACCGAGAGCTTTTCGATTATCTGTATAAAAGATGCACAATATTTCTTTAAGTGCATGTGTAAGAGATCCTCACTTTTGTGAGCAAACAATTCTGAATTCTGAAACAGCAAAGGCACATGTTGGAGCTTCCACTTACTGTGCGGTTGACACTGCTGTCGGGGCGCAATTCCATAGCACCAGCAACAAACTCCTTTCCATACTTGGTGGTAAACAAATTCCGGAGATGCATTAGCTCAGGCAAGTCTGAACATCTTCCTGATGCAAAGATTATACTAGCAATTGCTTCACGCAGTTCTAAGGGGCATTCCCTGCTCCATGATAAAACTAATAGGTGTTAATCATATTCTGTTACTACAAAAAAGAAACTTGAGCCATGGCTTAGAAATTGTAATTCGATCACAATTCATAAATCAGAACCTACTTTTGGACCTCAACAATAGGGACTCTTGCCAGAACAAATTCACAGAAAAGCTCTACGATCTCGTAGGCAGCCAATATATTTTGCTCCCGAATAATGTGCTCCACCTATGATTAATAATGATATTATTAGAAAATGTTAAGAATAAAAAAGGAAAAATCCAAATTACCCGCCCCCACCCCGAGAGAGAGAGAGAGAGAGAGAGAGAGAGAGAGCATCGGGTACAATGTGTCCTTTTTATTTATCAATCTCCAAGCTTCACGTCACAACAAGATTTGTCTTCTTGTTTCTCCTCGTACAGGTTGAGTTTTAAATTCAAATTCTATAGTGTGAGAACAAACATCATAACTTATCGTACAGGTTGACCAACTGAAATGGTTGGGGGAGGGCGTGTAGATTGAACACAGAATTGGTTCAGTAGGTTATCCAGACAATGTTCATATGTGGAGTGAGTAATTTAGTCTTTTTCCAAGAATAAAATAGTGAGAACTATGGCAACTTACTCGAATCCTTGCAATAGATTCCTGGCCAGTCTGAAGATATTGAACCATTTCTTTGCGCATATTTATCAGTTGTAACTCCCTCCTATTGCGCAGCAGCTTGATCCTCGAAATGACGAGATTTAAACATGTTTTGCTACATAAAGCACATAAAATTAGTTAATTAAAGATCTAAACAACATGAAACTTTGTTTCCTCCGAATCACACCATGCGTGTGAATGAATAACACTGTAAGCTTGACATATGTTAACATCAACTGACACTGGGTAAGAACATAGCAATATAATAATTCCTCATAGCCAATGAGCACTTCCACAACTGAAATAAAGTAAGTCATCAAATGCCATCGGCTGTAGTTGAAGCATTGGAAGCCACAGGGGTACTTACTAATTTAGTTTTTCCAGCTCAATACTAGTCAATTTTCGTTGGTTCATGGTGGATTCAGATATCTTTACTGAAGCAGCCATCCTTACTACCAAAAATGAAGCTGCCAATCAATGTTCCATATTTCCATTACCGTGTCCAATTAAGAGCATATAACATCTTCAACAACATATGGAAGTCCTAAAGCAACATGTCTTTCATCCTAATTCGCATCTTAGGCATACATGAAAATTTCCCCTCAACATCTAACATAGAGCAACAAAGTGGCAATTCGCTTTTCAACGAGGGAAAGGGGAAAACAAAGGCAGACTCATATCCTTCGGATATCTCATAAGAAAGCGCACTAAAATTTGCGATCTTAGAAAGTTATAAAAACACACCATTTAACCGAAACAGGAAATTACCATTTTGTGCCGAAGGTGGAGCGGTTGAAGAGCGAGTTGAGAGACGACATCGTCGGAAGCCTCCCCAAGGCTGCCCACAGATGCACCCCCAGATGTTAACAGCTTGACATATGTAGCGTGCGAAACAAGGGAGTCGTAAGACCTTTAAAGGTCGACCTCATACACTACGGAATTAACCCCGCTGAGACCTTATGCTCAAGAAAGTTAAGATCGGTCTCGAGCTTACGGGCCGAACTAAGGTTGGTGAAACCACTGCGGCGCTAGACCACGCTCGCTTGCCGGCGGCTGAGGTGAGAGATCCAGCCCAACTAGCGCACAGATACGAGTATGATGGCCGCCGGCTTCGGGTGGGATCTACTGCAGGCGGGCGTGGTGGTCGACGGCGACGGAGGGGAAGGAGTCAGAAGGACCGAGTGGCGACGACGGCAAAACAGAACCGATTGAGCTATGGGCCTAGTTGGGCCCGTCGCACAGCCTGCTAGATGGGCAACGACTGTAGAGAGCAGTCAGCCAGGTCGACTGCAGTGCAGAGGATTTGCTCAAAAAAAAAAACTGCAGTGCAGAGGATCTCTCATTCCGCCGGGGGCGATTGGAGATGTCAGTGTCACTGGGAGGAGTCGACGAGAAATTTCTTTTTATCTTTTGTCGACGAGAATTGAGGAAAGATGGATTGGCTTTTTTTTACAACAAACCTTTTTCATATTGAATTGAGTGAAGCGGTGTGTGTCTAAACTTTTTTTTGTTCTCGTTTGGCTTCGTCAACTCTCAAATGAATATTTTGTTCGTCATCGTTTCTGCTAAAGATAAATAATTATTGAGTCAGATTTGATAGAATTGGATTTATTCCAAATAGAGAAACAAATAGAATTTCTGGTCTCTCTCATCTCTCTTCCAATTCAAGGATTTATATAGGTGTTTCCACAATCATCTTTGATATTTGCCATCCTATAATATTTCAATTTCATTCTTCCATGATATGTCTTTCTATATGAAAATTAGCTATTTATGATGCACGATGATCCCTATTAAGCATTCATGGTTGAATTGGTGAAGCACTTAACTCATAATTAGTAAATTTGCGGATTCAAATCCTAGATGTTTTCATGAGTATCGATATTACATGCGCTTAAAAAAGGTACTTAAGCATAAGAAATATCAAATAGTGTCTACTCCCTCAGTCTCAAAATAACATGCATCTCGTTTCTTGAGTAGTCATTTTTTTAAAATTTAACTAGTTTATCTCTAAATAAGTTTATTATAAAAATATATTTCACAAAAAATAGAATCGTATTATTACATCTAATAAACATTAATATTTTTATATATTTAGTTAAATTTAAAAATATTTAACTCCTCGATAAACAAGATAGGCTAAACAAAGGGAATATGTCACTAGTACAGTCAAGCTAAGTACGTTTTCTATGGCAGCAGCTCATGCTATATACTCTCTTCCTTCTAAATTCTAAATTGTAAGTCGTCTTGATTTTTTGGTATATTAATTTTGTTATCTATGTAAAATAATTAAAACGACTTATAATTTGAAAAATAGAGAGTATTCTGCTTTTACATAGGTACAGATACATCCTTACGTTCATTCGACAAAAGCATTTCCAGATAAATACTATGCTATGAACAACCGTTTTACCCATAGAATTGGTAGTGTCCTTGATGGGGGAAAAACCCCCGAATGGGCATCCCATCTGCTTGGCATATTTTATTAGATTAAAATCTTGGCTTGAGGATTGGACCATGATTGAGAAAAAATACCAAAGAAATTATACAGCGCGGTGTCCGCAATTAACAAAAAAAAAACACTTAACAACGACAAGATAGCAAGAGATACTAATCTCTCACACCATGGCAAAATTGAAAGCACTAGAGGCCCATAGACAAAGGGTATTTAACAGTGTGAATCTAGCCATGAAATGATGTCGTTAATGGCAGTTGAAATCCGTTCATCTGGTTCTCCCTCTAAGATTGAGTGGTAGCTGCCTTCATAGAGCTTGAGGGTCTTGTCCTCCGTGCTGGCTTTCTCATAAAGGAATTTGCTGACCTGAGGATCAGTTACCATGTCTGCAGCTCCGTGAAGAATCAGCAATGGGGAAGAGATCTATATAGCAATATCATAAAAGTGTTTTTGTGTTAGGTAATTCAACGAGAAGGAACGTACATATAAAAAAACAAGAAGAAACGCAGTGGTCTCATGACTTGCATCCAGACCATGTTTAAACGATATAAAACAGAAAGATCCAGATCGATGAGAAAAAAGTGCAAGCGATAGTGACCTTCTCCAACTGTGATTCAATGTCCTTTGTGGCTTTTAAAAGTTCAACTGCTGTTCTTAATCTCATTTGGTCAGAATATGAGATGACATTGTACTCAGCCTGAAAATGAAAATGCCAAGATAAATAACTTCAATAAATATTTCAACCAGCAGTGCTGTATTGATTCATTTTCTAGAGGTAACATAAACTATTACTAGAACATCATGGCAAACAAGGCAAATTGTGCAAGACTTAGTCTTGCACAAACTAACCTATGCAAGATGTGGCATATTATTAAAATACTGCAGAGAAGAGAGACAAACAACAAAATGCACATGGATAATAGGATATACGCTAGATGTTACATTACATTCGTGCAAATCAAGTTGAAGATAATAGTGCAGAAACTGTGCAAGAAACTTACTACTTTCCTTTTCCTTGGATCTCTAAATGCCAAATCTCCTATATCTTTCTGCGGAAATAACTTCGCCTCAGGAAGAAGACATGACAATATGCTTAGTGCCTTCAATACTGGTGCAGGTGGTGTTACATCTTCTGAAATCTTGCCAAAGAGAAGCCAGTCTTATAAAATCACTGAACAAGAATGAGGAGACAAAAATAAATCAAGTACGTACATCCTTGGGCTTTAAAAACATACAAAAAGACTTCGAAGGGAGATTCCAACACCAGTTACTAGCTATTTTGATAGATAAGTAAAGAAAATCTAGATAATTTCTTCATGCATTCTTGAGATTAGTTGTCCTACCATGAAGTAAAACTGGAAATATGCTATGATTGCAAGAAAAGATATATTTGTCATGGAATTAGAAGTTATTAGTAACTATGAAATAAATTGTTTTGCAAACATATCAATAACAAGTTATTTCTTGACCAGCGGCTCCCAAATTTCATCTAGGACTATATTTCCACCTACTGCAACTGTGAACTACAATCTCCTATTGTGCGCTAGCACAAGTCATGATTGGATAGTTAGTGGACAGTGAAAAATATACACATCTTATACTAAAACAAACAAAAGGAGGTGATCGTGTGATGACCTAATTTGATGATAATTGGGAGTTTGAGAAATACCTTGCACATAGGTGCGACAAGAAGCACACCGTCCCATTCTTTTTGTTGCTTCAAGTGCACTTTCAGGGAAACTGCACCTCCCATTGACTGTCCCAAGAGAAAGTGCGGCAGGTCACACACTTCCTTCATGCCTGAACATTGATAGTCATCATACCATGATGCAAAGACTATATAATTACGAATCTACTCTTATATACAGAAGATAAGCCAAAAAAAAACCTCTTATTCGTGCATACTGTTCAATGACATGGTCCACCATTCCATCAAAGCTTGCAATATAGCCATGGAGACCATATGACATGCCAAAACCGGGATAATCCATAGCATAAACTGCATAACCAGCAGCAGCTATCCTCTTAGCAACCCCTGCAATATCAAGCTTGTTAATAATAATTAATAAACATGCAGGCAGAGGAATGATAAATGCAAATCAAAACATAACAGAACAAGGAATGTCACCTTCAAAAAAGAAAGTGCAGGTATCCCCATATCCATGGCAGAAGAAAAGTGCAGCCTTAGTTGCAGTGCCCTCTCCTGGCAGCCAGCTCTTCCAGAATATTTCAACGCCCTTTGAATTGGTCTCATAATGCTACAGCAACAAGCAGTATCTATCAATACCCAAAGCAAGAAAAGAAGCTCTTGAACGTTGAACGTTGGTAAACCCAGATTTTCCACCAGAAAGTTTGCCTGTGCCACTTTATTTCAGCAAGGGAATTACTTGAACGTTGAACAAAATGGAATGCAAGGTCAACTGAAAACCCCATCATGCCCGTACCTCTTCCATCTGGATTTCCTTCGGAGCCATCTGCAAAATGAAAAGTAGGACATAAAAATGAGAAAAATGGGCCAACTGATATTATATGAACCAGTATTACAAGGATGCAATCATGTTCTCAGAAGAGAAAACTTTGAAAAGTTTCATCTGATTAGCATGGGCTGGCGTCCGTATTCTATCGCCAAAAAAAAAATCACCTTTTTGTGTCCTGATTAAGATAGACATAGGCGAGGCAATATGACGAGTTGACGACTTCGGTTATACTGTATAGAATCTATCCGACTCGGAGCAAATTGCACACTGAAGTCTGAAGAATAGGGCTGCTCATTTCTAGTACTCAACTTGTTGGGCATGCAGAGGATCCTACCAGTTGAGAAAATTCTGCTCGCGCCTAAATGAGGTGGAAATCTCCGCAGTACTAGTGGTAGCGTTCGACTTTTTTCCAATAAGTAATTTTGACAACGGAACCTCCGCGATTTGTTTCAAAAAAAAAAAACAACTGAACCTCCGCTCCAGCGTACGAGACCAAATCAAGCTAGGAGGAGCGACCGGCACATCGAACCTTGAAGAGGCAGTGGTCGAGGGTGGGCAGCACCGGCGCGAAGGCGGCCCGCACCCGACGCCGCGCGGGAGCCCAGTCAAGGCACTGAGCCGCGGCGGCTCTCAGGTCGTCGCTCGCGCCCTCCAGTGTCCGCTCCCGATGTGCGCCCTTCGCCGCAGCCACCGCGACCACGGCGGCGCGCCCCCGCGGGCGAGGCGGCGCCACGACGGCGACGCGCGGGCCCGACCCTGCGATCCGGTGCGAGATCGCCGCCATGTGAGGAGGCATGCGTGATGCGTGCCTGCAGGGCCGGCTTGTCGATCGGAGCTGTGGCCTGCGCGCACGTGCTGCTGCGCTCTGCTTCAGAGGGAATTTCTCGCGTGGCGTTGCCGGCTTGCCGTGCGCGTGGGCAAGGGCAAGTGGGCGCTTGTTTACTGTTGTGTGGGAGGCAGTGTTTACGAAACCGAACGGCCGGCCGGTTACCGCGGTTACCGGACTTACTGCCCGGTCCGTTAAGAGCCCATGCGGCTGATATTTTTGCCGGAGTGGGCGTGGGGGGAGGAGGGAGGGGGGGGCGTCGGCCTCCAGAACCTTATCCGCCTGCGCCCTTCCCCAGTCCACCCTTGCTCCGCGTGCTCCGCCGCCGCGCGTCGGTAACCGGCCGGTCGCCGGCGGTTACCGAGGGAAGGGGTCGGTAACCGCCCCCGTCGCCAGATCCACCGCCCCCGAGAGGTTACCGAGCGGGCGGTTACCGAGCAGGCGAACGGTTACCGTCCGGCAGTTGAAGGTAAGCTTTTTTTTGTTTTTTCATTTCCTTACATTTGTAATTGTTTTAGTTGTAGGATTTAGTTAGAACAAGTTCTAGGATGTAGGATTGATGGAGTATAGGATGTAGAAAATATTTATTGTAGGATTTAGGTAGGATTTGATTTAAGATGTATATAGGAGTTAGGTTTATTTGGTTTAAGATTTAGGATTTACGGTTGGATTTGCTTTAGGATGTATGTAGGATTTAGAATTTAGATTTTTTATATAGGATTTAGGATTTAGGTAGGATTTAGGTGTATGTTAGGATTTAGGTTTATTTGCGGTATGATTTGATGTATATGTTCGATTTGTTTGTGTTGTCCATTTGTGCAGGAAGACAATGCCAAAAGACGTGGTATGGGAGCATGGTGAGAATCTTGCTCCCGGTTGGAGATGCAATTACTGCCATACACAAAAAGCAGGGGGTGGTGCTTCTCGATTGAAGCAGCATTTGGCTGCGCGCGGGACGGAGGTGATTCACTGCAGCAAGGTGCCCAAAGAAGTCTGGGGGTACTTTCAGTGGGACATCGACAGAACTAGGCAGACAACTAGTGACCGCTCTCGACAGAGGGTTGCACGAGAGGCTGCTGCAGCGGAGGGCAACCACCCCCTTGACGATGACGAATACGAGACTCAGATGCAGGCAGCCATTAATCAGTCCAGAGCAAAATATGAGTACCAAGAGGGGGTGCAGCGAAGAGGAGGCGCTTCCAAGCGTGGAGGTGGCAGTGGTAGTGGTACTCAGGGTTTTTCAAACCGGACGGTTACCGCGGTTATCGACAAACCGCCGGTGACCGGTTCGGTTTCGGTACCGGTTTGAATTCAAATTTCAAATTTGAATTTCAAAAAAAAAATCTGAAAAAATTCCTAAAAATAGTTCATGATTTATAGAGTCGAATGGTGTAAAAAAATTTCAAATTAGAGTTCGTTTGCTATTTTTTGGACGTGTTTAAGTTTGAAAAAAAAAAGAAAAAAGAAAAAAACCGGCCGGCCCGTTAAGGGCCCATGCGGCCCATTCGCTCATGGCGCCTCCTACAAGGGAGCTGTCGGCGGGGGGGGGGCCTGTCCGCTCCCCAAACCCTATCCGCCCCCTGCTTCGCACCAACCCGCCCGCGCGCCGCCCGCGTCCGCCGCCGCGCCTCGGTAACCGCTCGGTCGGCGTCGGTTACCGAGAGGATTCGATCGGTTACCGACCGGACGCCGTCGGTTACCGACCGAGAAAACGGTAACCGCCTGGGTTCGCTCGGTGAGCTTTTTTTTTAATTTTTTTCATTTCCTTGCATTTGTAGTTGCTTTAGTTGTAGGATTTAGTTCTAGGATGTAGGATTGATGGAGTATATGATGTAGAAAATATTTATTGTAGGATTTAGGTAAGATTTGACTTAGGATGTATATAGGAGTTAGGTTTATTTGGTTTAGGATTTAGGATTTGCGGTTGGATTTGCTTTAGGATGTATGTAGGATTTAGGATTTAGGATTTTATTGATATAGGATTTAGGATTTGGGTAGGATTTAGGTGTATGTTAGGATTTAGGTTTATTTGCGGTATGATTTGATGCATGTGTTCGATTTGTTTGTGTTGTCTATTTATGCAGGAAGATGCCGAGAGACGTGGTATGGGAGCATGGTGAAAATCTTGCTCCCGGTTGGAAATGCAATTACTGTCGTACACAAAAAGCCGGGGATAATCCGGTTCGAGACTGGATGGAGTATGGCAGATCCAACCAGGCTCCAGTTCTCGACGAAGAGGATGAAGAAACGGACATCCCTCTTCCGTCCCATATTGTGAGGTACGTTGATGTACTTTGTTAGCCACTAACGAACCATACTTTTAATAATATGATTCATTCTTTGTGATGACAGAGACCAAGTGGACCCCGACGATCTTGGGCCCATCAGTGATTGGGCCCGTAGACATGTGGGTGACACGCATCTTGGCAAAAGAAAATACCAGACGGGACCTAGGTAGGAGGACCCCAAAAGCCAAAAACGAAAGGGGAAGCGAGTGCAACAACCTGTCACCAGCGATGACTCGACAGATAATGGCGAGGAGGGTGAGGAAAGTCCACGGAACCAGGAGTTCGATCACAGCAGCTCAGCAAATGACAGTGGAGACGGTCATAGTGGTGACGATGACCCTGGAGCTGCTGGTGGTAGTGCTGTTGGTGGTGGTGGTGGTGGTGGTGGTGGTGGTGGGGCTAGGGGTCTGCAATTGGTGCTGGTGGTAGTGGTGTTGGTGATGCTGGTGGACTTCGTTTCACAGGTATCGATTGTTACAGACATTTTTTTTATGTCTATGGCTATTCACTAGTACTAATTATGGCCGGCTGCAGGCGAGATGGACTTCACACATGCTACTCAGGACCGCGACCATGGGCAGCCGGAATCGCAGAGGAGAGCTTACGACCCGACGGACTGCTACGGCACGCCACAGTACTCCTCTTCCTCGTACAGTGATACATCGTACGGTGGTGGTTATACCTAACCCGTTCCTGACATCAGCACGCAGCCGGCCACTAGATGGGTCTACGAATGACAAGACCCGGATTTCTACAACATGTTAGTGCGGGAATGGGAGACCACAGCTCATTGGACGGGCCAATCATGGATAGACTACAAGGCTGGGCTCCAGTCGCGCGGTATCGCTCTAATGTCCACCGCAGAGTATGAGGAGGGGTGCCGAAACGGGATCTTCCCTTATATTCAACGCCAGTGACCATGATATTCGCATGTCTACGACACAAGGTATTTCCATGGACGATTTGTTGTTGCAACGGTGAACTACGTTATTTTCGTCGTGAATTTGTGGCTAGTGCATCACTATGATATTATTGTGGAGTTGGCCATTTGTGTCACACTATTTTTCCATGAATTATGTGTTCTATTTACATCATTATGCGCAAAGGTCATGCAAAAAAAAATTGATTTTTTCAAGCAAAAAAAAAGACCATCCGGCGGTTAGGACCGGTTACCGACCAAACCGGACGGTAACTGGCCCTAACCGACCGGTTACCGGTCCCAAACCAAATGAACTATGGGGTTTGAATTCAAATTCCAAACCGTTCAGTTTGGGACCGGTTTGGGCGGTTACCGTCGGTAACCGCCAAACCGCCGGCGAGCGGTTCCCGACCGGCGAACGGTTAGGAAAACCCTGGTGGTACTGCTTCGCAGGGGGCAATCCTTTGCAGAGGATGTTTCGGAGGTCTGGTTCACAGAGGCAGACCCCTGCGGCGGTGGAGGACTACAACTTGGCAGCCAGTACAAGGGGTGGACTGAAGCAGACAAGGATTGATACAGGGTCATGGACGCAGAGGGGAAGGAACACGAAGCATGTACTTGGGAAAGCTTGGGGAAAGTTTTTCCATATTGCAGGAATCCCTGGGAGACAGACGGACAATCTGTACTTTGTTAATGCGGTCAGGGAGACGCAGAAGTGGGGTAAGTACATATACTTGGAGACCTATGTCATTACGTATATTTCTCTATTCTCATGATTCGCTTACGATTGCAGGTGAAGGCATCGCGTCACCCAGTGGAAGGAATATAGATGGGAAGTACCTCGGTCAGAACGAGGCGGACTTGCATAGCCGGTACGCAAAGTTTCAGGAGGAGTGACCCATGTTTGGGGTCACGTTGATGTGTGATTCGTGGACGGACCCGACAAGAATGAATGTCATCAATTTTTTTATCTATAGCAATGGCGTCATGTGGTTCCACAAGTCAGTTGATGCGATTGGCAGAAGCCAAGATTCATCTTATTTGTTGGGGTACGTCCAAAATATTGTGTCAGTTCACATGCACTATGTTTTTTCGGTTCCACTAAATGTTGTGCCTACTTGTGCAGTTGATTCGCAAGGTGGTTGAGGAGATAGGTGCTGAGCAAATCGTGCATATCGTCACGGTCAACGGCTCCAACTTCAAGAAAGCATGTCAGAGATTGAACGAGGAGTATGAGCATATTGTTTGGACACCTTGCCTTGCACACACCATCAACTTGATGCTGAAGGACATTGGTGAAAGATCGGAGCATGCAGGTATGATCTCTGTATGCAAGCGCATTTCAACTTGGCTGCACAACCATGGCCAGTTGAATGCAATGATGAGGGAAGTCATTGGTGGTGAGTTGGTCAAATGGAATGCCACTAGGTTTGAGACCAACTACATGTTCATACCAGACGGGACCTAGGTAGGAGGACCTCAAACGCCAGAAACGAAAGGGAAAGCAAGTGCAACAACCTATCACCAGCGATGCTTCGACAGATGATGGCGAGGAGGGTGAGGAAAATCCACCGTACCAGGAGTCCGATGATAGCAACTCAGCACATAACAGTGGAGACGGTGAAAGTGGTGACGATGACACTGCAACAGCTGTTGCTGGTGGTGGTGGTGGTGGGGCTGGGGGTTCTGCAGTTGGTGGTGGTGGTAGTGGTCTTGGTGATGCTGGTGGACTTCGTTTCACATGTATCAATTGCTACAGACATTTGTTTCTGTCTATGACTATTGACTAGTACTAATTATGGTTGGCGGCAGACGAGACAGACTTCACACATGCTACTCATGACCGCGACCATGGGCAGCTGAAATCGCAGAGGAGAGCTTACGACCCGACGGACTGCTACGACACGCCACAGTACTCATCTTCCTCATACAGTGATACATCGTACGCTAGTGGTTATACCTACCCCGTTTCTGACATCAGCACGCAGCCGGCCACTAGATGGGTCTACGAATGGGAAGACCCAGATTCCTATAATATGTTAGTGCAGTAATGGGAGACCACAGCTCATTGGACGGGCCAATCATGGATAGACTACAAGGCTCAGCTCCAGGCGCGCGGTATCGCTCTAATGTCCACCGCGGAGTATGAGGAGGCGTGCCGAAACGGGGTCTTCCCTTATATGCTACGTCAGTGACCATGATGTTTGCATGTCTACGACACAAGGTATTTACATGGACGATTTGTTGTTGCAACGGTAAACTACGTTATTTCCGTCGTGAATTTGTGACTAGTGCATCACTATGATATTTCGATGTGTTGTCCATTTGTGTCATACTATTTTCCCCTGCATTGTGTGTTCTATTTACATCATTATGTGCAAAGGTCATGAAAAAAATGGATTGTTTCGAGAAAAAAAAAGAGTAAGTGGCGGTTTGGGGCAGTTACCGTTTGCTTACCGTTTGTACTGTGACGTTTGAATTCAAAATCCAAACCATTCGGTTTGGAAACGGTTTGTCGGTTACCGCCAAACCGTCCGGTTCCCAGGTGCAATACGGTAGCCAAAAAAACCTTGCTGGGAGGTGGCCACTGCCGCTCTGCTCATCGGGAGAGGCTTGTTTGACTTTGACCCTCCACGCCGCGTTCTCAGCACAGAGCAGCAAGTGCGTCATGTTGGGCTGATAAATGGGCCGAACTAGCACATGGTTTTACAGCTGATTGTGTTTGGGCTTCCCTTGGAGAATCACAGGAGGATGGGCTAAGCCTAAACATGTGCGCTGACGACACGATTTGGCCTGCGCGGCGCGCACCCATGCTGACTCCGTGCCTCCGTGGACCTAGTGGAAACTTGCAATTGAGTACCCCAAAGGCCCAAATGTTCATAGCTCAGGCATAAAAAAAAAACGTTCATAGCTTCAATATATTTTTCCAGTTAATTCTTCAAACTTTCAAAATTTAAGCATCAATTATGAACAGTTTCAAACGAAATTATAAACAGTTTCAAACAAAATAGGTAGTCTTTCTAATATAGAAAAAGTAATACTACGCAGAACATGAGTTTAAGTTAAAACTACAAATCTAAACACATGTGTACTACTCCCTCCACACTCGTAAACACAGGTCGTTTAGGACAAGATTTGAGTCAAACATTGAGAATATAAATATGAATAGCGGGGAATGTGTAGATTTTGGTTTGTAACATGTTTTCATTGAGAACATGGACCAGCTAGCACCACCGCATCAGTGCCATCCTGATTAACACATCAAATACGACTAATTCACACTACATGAATATATGATACCCCATCCATCCTAAATTATAACTTATTCTAAAAATTTTAGAGAGTCAAAGAATATTAAATTTGATCAAACTTATATGATAATATAATAATATTTGCAATGTACCAACTAAGTATCATTAGATTCTTCATCAATTATATTTTCATAGTATACCTATTTGATGCCATAATTTTTTATACTTTTCTCTATAATTTTGGTTAGACTTGAGATGTTTTTACTCTCAAAGATTATTAAAATAACTTATAATTTGTAATGGAGGGAGTACCTTTTAAATTCAAGTGGTTTTAGGCCTCTGAGTGCTTACATTTGTCTGAATTTATTAAGGAATTTAGCAACGTTATTTTTTTGGTGCTAAATGGTACGGCCATCGACAATAAAACGTCTGTGGTATTTTTTTTTATCAATTTTAACAGCCGGTAGCCCAGTCCTGAGGAATATATGTAATTTAAAATTTAAAATGGAGTGAATAATTTATATACTCCGACACTAGAATAAAACAAGTCGGCTGATGTACACAGGCCGGAAACCCTTCCTCGTGTGGGCTTCCAGGCCAGAGGCCCAGCTGTGGTTCACGTGTCTCAAACGGGCTCAACGGTAAACCCCTTTCGCTTGGTGGATGGCGTGACGTGGCGGGGAGTTGGAGTCGGTGCTGCCTGCCCCGAATGAGACTCGAAGTCGGAATGGCCATCAAGTCGGTGACGGCTGGGAGATCCGTTTTGATTTGAACCGGCCGGCGCCGGCGCGTAACTCGAGTCGGACTCCGCCTCCGATCCGTATTCGCGAGGATGGCCAGTTACCCGCTCCATATATTTCGCGGCGGCCGGCGGGGCAGCGACGCAATATCTCCACATTCAAAATTGGATTTTGTTCCGTTGCCAAACAAAGAAAAGAAGCAGAAGATGTGTCTCGCCGACTCCAAGCGCCCTCTGGAGATGGTCCTTTACGACCCTGCCGCCGCCGCCATGTCGTCATCGTCGTTGACCGTCCTTGACGTCGCACCCATCAGCAGCAGCAGCAGCAGCCTCCCGCCCCTGCTACGGCTGCCGACCGCTACTGGCAGAGAAGAGCCGCCGCCGTGCCTGCGCAGGCATTTCCTCGTGGCGCTGGGGCTCCGCGCCGACCTGCCCGTGCACTTCATCGACTACAAGTACGTGACGAGCACCGACCTGGACGCGCACCAGAACCGGTTCCGCATCCCGTGCAACGGCGTCGAGCACCGACTTCGCCCGCTCCTGAACCCCGAGGAGCTCGACGCCGCCAGCCTCCTCCACGACCCATGCTGCCCGGTGCCGAGGAAGCGGCCGAGACCGGAAGTGGAGCTGCAGCCTGGACCACCAACAGAGCCACAGAATGCCGAGGGCCAGCTGCAGGCGGGCAAGAAGATGAAGAAACCCAAGAAGAAGGGGAAGGTGCACGGCGGGCTGCGCGTGAAGCTGGTGAACCTCGCCGCCGGCGCCAAGGAGCTGCAGATGTCGCGGTGGGAGAGCAGCCGCGGCACGATCGTCAAGGGGGAAGGCTACCTCGACTTCATCCGGAGCTGCGGCTTCAGGGAGAGGGACGTCGTCGAGATCTGGGCCTTCGTGCAGCGGCGGTTCCACCTCTTCGGCAAGGACGTGTGCGACGACAGCCTCCTTCACCTACTCCTTGTCAAGAAGCAAAAGCAAGAGGTGCCTCGGTGCTGCTACTGCCACCCTGTTCCTGTGCCCGCTCCCAGTCCCTGGCACGTCCGCAGTTGAAATCCATGATCCATCCATCGCAATGCGCAATTCGTGATGGAGACTAGGCATGCAGGAGCCGATCCTATAGTAGTTGTTGTTTTTTTGTGAATTATTACGTGATGAACACGATTCATTTTGCGGCCTAACTAGCATATGAAGAACAACTTGTAGAATGTTAATACGCGTTACTAATGTTCAGAAATTCTAGTCTCCCTTTGGCATTTGCTATGTTGTTTGGCTTTTTATTATTTTCGATTAATGCAAAAAAAACAAAAGTATCTATGCACTTGGACAATTCAAAGTTAATGAAAATAAAAGATTTCACTTCTTTGATGGTCGGCATCGGTCAGGTTAGATTCAGGCCTTGCAGCACCAACGATCAACCTCAGGAACTTTAACTGTTTCCTCAATCCTCAGGGACCCGTAGCTCTTTGATTTTGGGATTGGTTTAGATGCAAACAGAAATTTACGAAGCCAGCATATTCCTAAATGAGCATCAAACGTTGGCCAATGCATGCTAAAAACCAATTGAAAGTTTATAAAAAAAATGGAGTTAGAGCATCTACAAGAGACTAGCTAAATCTTTCTCTAAAGTTAAATTTGGCTATTGCTAAAAAAAAATATCTCCAACAGACTATCTAAATAACTCTCCAAATTTAGTGATTCTCTATCCCACCTAATTCGCTCTCTACTTTTAGATAGTCTACCTCACTAGCTATCTAACTTTTAGTTTTACAGATTCGGTTGAAGTACTCTCATATTATCCATTTTAGAGAGCAACAAAATCACTAAATTTAACTAATCAGTTTGGCTAATCTCTTGGAGATGCTCTTATATCCGAGACACGAAACTTAATGGTGATGCAAGCCCATCAAATTCGGGAGAAGTGGCAGAGAAAATTCGGTTGATTTGGATAATATTTGGAGCATCAAGGTTACGAAGATGCATTGTGGTTTGTGGAGTCTAGTACGTAATGTTGACTGAATTTATGCACAAATGCCCATCAGGTTGTGGTTGGTTTAATTTTTTTTAGCAATGTGTTTTTTTATAACTTTAGCAATGTGTGGTATAAATGTGTTTGGTAATAAACTGATGGGCCGAAGTAGCTAACACTGATTGTACGTGTTTGGGCTTCTCTTGAAGAATCATACTCGTATAAGCATGGGCTAAAGCCTGCAGAAAGCCTATCAGTGCAGTCGTGCAGACCTCTCTATGGGCTCTAGCACATATTTGTTTCTTACAACTAAAAGTCTGTTTGGCATAACTCAGCTTCACTAGTAAAATTATTTCTTCATGAGCAATTCTATAGGTGAAACTGAGTTATTTAAAAAAAATATTTGGCAACACAGCTTCACCAACAACTTTATATATGGATATAAAAAAGAAAAAATAGAAGACAGAGTTGAGATAAACCACTTTTTCCAGTTTCGTTCCACTTCATGTCTTTGTGAGAGACGAAGAAAACTAGTTTCACCTATAAAGCTATTTTTATAATAGGTGTTTGATAAAAAAAATTATTATAAACTATACCAAATATGTCCTAAATAACGGGTGCACATATCCTGACTATTTATTTATGGAGACAGAGAGTATATACTCAAAGCTGAAACTGTTTTATGTTTCGAGAAGTGAGAATGGTATTTTTTATGAGACTCAAGAATATACAGTAGATTATTGAACTGCCCTGTTTAGTAAGTGAGTTCGTATCTAGTGTGAAAATTCAAAAGGAAAACATTGTTTGCATGCATAATAACCTGTTGACAGGTTCCCTAGTCCATCATTGATCACCCATTGCAGGAACAAGCAAGTGTCAAAAATTTGTCAGTTGTCAGTCGTCACACACTTGAGTCGCTTTCTACTTGGTTAATCTTCTAAATGTTCGGTAAAAAATTATATTGAAATGCATTATGTAGGGTCTTATTTTGGAGATTTATTGTAAAAAACATGATGGTGTAATGAGATTTTACTGCTGACGTGAATTTTAATGATGTCTGACAAGAAGACAATTGAATCGGTCCGCATTGGTCAAGTGAGGGAGAAAAATAACTATGGTGAGAAGTTGACGGTAACTCACAGGTTGGTGGGATTGACAACTAGCAAACCCCATGGATGCCAGGCTCTATATCTCTATTAGCTTGTCTTAGTTTTTTTTTAGTTTATTTCTTCGCATATAACATAGATTATTCTCTCTCACATATAACATTATTTAATCAACCAGACTTTTCCATCCGCCGAAAAGGCTCCCGTGACGGCGCTGCTCATGTACGGGTAAACGGGGAGAGGCAACCACATCTGGTGGGCTTCACGCTGGCCGGAGGCTGACCATCGGCCGACGGCAAGGTAGCCCAATGCTGCAGCGCAGTTGGGTCGGCGGCAAGGTAGCCGAATGGCTACCAGACTAAATACTGTCAGACTAACCTTCATCTGCAATAATGTAAAATTGACGATGAACCTTTGATTTGTTCGCGTGGCATCTGGTGGCATTGGAATTTATGCTTTTGCAATAGAAGTCAGCAACTTGAAATTTTGGATGGAGCAAACTTGAATTGATTTAAGCGGCATTTGTTTTATTTACAAGTGCAACTAATAAATTTGAACTAACTGAATGGTGAGATTCGATTGAATGCAGGTGTAGTTTAGCAACGTGCCTCACAAAAAACCGGTTGACGACAAAATGATTACCAAGGCTAAAGATAAAAATTCATATGCCCTGTAGGAGGAACTCAATTCATTCATGGAGCAAATCAATTCCTAGACCAGATTTCACAGGTTTGGCGTTAAATATCCTTCAAATTGCTTCAAATTTTGTTTAGCCATGACTGACTCTAAGTATAGCAACCTGTTTCTATATGTCCATCCAGATGGTACTAGATGTTGGGTTTGGATCTCAATCATACTAAGAGTTCTATTGGATGCTGGATGTGGAGTGGCAACCTTTGATGCACCTTAAATTTCACGTGACGTCTTGACATTGTCCATAGCTCCAAAAAGATGTTCGCAAAAATCAGATATAGTTTGCTCTTGAACGTGGTGTGCCTGCAATGGTAGCACATTTGCAACACGCCGATTATTATATATTTAATTTGTTTTAAATTATAATTCATTTGACTTTTTTAACCATAAATTTGATCACTCGTCTTATTCAAAAATTTGTATAAAATATAATTTCTTTTGATGTGACTTACATATTTAATAAATATTTATATAAATGATTTAAATTTGACTATGTTTGCACAATTTTTTAAATAAGACGAGTGGTCAAAATTGAAAAAAAAATCAAATGAATTATAAATTGAAACAGAGAGAGTATATCCCAGCCAAACGTTTGATAGTATCCATTGTTCACGCTGCCGAATAAATAGGACTCTGTGATGGTGAACTCTGTTTTCTATATATATATATACACACACACAACGAGGCTAAAATGTACCTAGGTGTTACAGCAAATGCACAGACCCTATACAACCCAGCAAACCCGCGTCCGTACGCACCACCCGTGCATTGTCCATCCGTTCGCCGCGCATCTGTCCTGCACATGCAGAGAATCTTTTTTGTTTCAGATTGAAAAAAATGCGATATCTCCTAAACCGTAGCCCCTATTTCAGATCCGTTTGCACTAGATTGTTGAAAAAAATGTGCTTAACAAAACGAGATCCAACAAAGACTATTTGGAATGTTTTTTTAAAAGTACGTAATTGCAACTTCAATATACTATGAGTTGCTATCATGATTACAACACAATTGCAACTCAACTGTAACGTAATTAGCGCTTGTCACAATCACTTAAAACATAATTTTTACCCTATTTTCTACTACATGCAACTAGTTATAATCTAGTTGCAAGCTTACCTATTGAAAACGTGTATTTTACATACTAAATGTGTATATTCTCTGCATATTGTTCACTAGCTAACAAATGAAATATAAAATGCAATAAGGTGTATTTACCTTAGCAAATGCATATACTCATTGGCGGACGTGCGTGGGCGCGGGCTAAAATTATTTTTAACAGGGACTTAGGCAGCCCAGCACCGGAAAGAATCCCATCCGACCGCGCCGAACCCGCGCGAGCGCACGGCCCATCTCACTCCCGCACGCGTCACCAGCCCACCAATCCGACAGCGCCGTTGGCAGCCTGGCACCTCCCGTCCCGTCCCGTCAATAGGTACGTACGATCCTTCTTTTGCCTTTCTTTTCTTTTGTTTTCTATTTCTTTTTTCTTTTCTATTTTCAGTAATCTATTATTATATTTTTGTTTCTGTTATATTCTATTTTTTTTCTTTAATTGTACGTAATTCTTTACTTATTGATTTTTTATTTCTTTTTTATTCTCTCTTCTATTCCATTTTTTCCTCTCTTCTATTTCATATTTCATATTTATAGTATATTTATTTATTTATTTTATTCTTTTTACATTTGTGATTGCATTTGCTATTATTTTTGTTTCTAATCCGAAATAACCAATTCCAATCTTACGCGATCCAATTACAGCTAGAGTCAGACCAGTTGTAACTAGGCAAGAACCAATTGCAACATAACGCGATCCAATTACAACTAGAGTTGGGCCAGTTGCAACTCAGAAAAAAACCAGTGGGCAAGAAACTAGTTGCAATATCAGGGTGGATGCATTCTCTATAGAAAATGCACCCAGGTGCATTATACCATCTAGTATAGGGCGGGGCTAAAATGCAACCCCATGCTCCCGCGCTCGCCCCGCGTCCCGCTCCCGCACGCACGTGCCCCTTCCCGGGTCGTGGGCCGCAGCAGCCAGCCATCCTCCCTGGTCCGGACCGATAAAACAAATTGCAACAGGTAATGCGTAGCAATTGCAAACCTGGTAGTTCCGCGATCCAACTACAGCTAGAGTCGGCCCAGTTGCAACTAGGCAATAACCAATTTCAATCTGACGCGATCCAATTACAACTAGAGTCAGACCAGTTGCAACTCGGCAAAAAACCAATTGCAACTGGGCAAGAAACTAGTTGCAATAATCAGGGTGGGTGCATTCTCTATAGAAAATGCACTCAGATGTTGTAGGATCGAGATGGCCAACTAGAGGGGGGGGGGGGTTTGTCACACCCAATTTTAAGGATAAAATTGAATATGAATAACTCATGTGTGCCCAGAGATCAATCACACACATAAGCCGACAAATCTTTAAATAATATCATCACTGAGTGTTTATTACATAACGAATAATATTTAAATAACATAACAGCGGAATATAAAGGTAACTCTCGCGACGAAGCTCCACTTCACAGGGAACGCCGACTGGTTGACCACTAGCCTAGTACTCCTCACGGTAGCCTTCATAGCCATCTGAAGGGGTTGAGAAAGCAAGAGTGAGCACTTACGTACTCAGCAAGAGTAACACAGGGTTATGAAGCTCAAAAGGTTGACACTGTTTGTACTGCGGTTGCTTTTAACTTGGTCAAGTTTTACCAACACTTAGCTTTAATTATGCATAGCCCAATTAATAACCACATGATAATATTAATAAGCATCATTAACCATTAAACAACATGATCATCTACACTGTGAGTTTTCCAGGCCGCTCGTAACCGTGAGCACGGCTATCATGATAGATTTACACTCTGCAGAGGTTATACACTTTACCCACAAGCCATGTTACCCATATTCCCGGGTTTATAACTCCCATAACACTTCCAAGGTGAGTAGGCAGGGAACACTATGAAGCCTTTCAAAAGTCTTCCTAACATGTTGATAGACCCTACGGACCCACGGGCAAGGGGTATACAAAGCCTCCACTCGATGGTACCTATCCAAACGGTAACCACCCTGGAACATGCCCTGCAACCAGCTCGGCAATGGTGCCTTTCACGAACTGCCAACATGCTAGTACGAATCTTTATACTTGACTAAAGCCAGAGCCATTATAGCACTCGTGGTTGTATTAGAAATCCCAGCTTTTGCCCTACAGTGGGGTCCTATTCCATGTTGCTACAAAAGCCAATTTTATCTCATTGTTGCATATATGATTAGTCAAGATTCATCTCAAGATCCATTATTGTAAAGCATAGCAAAGCTACCCATATGCATATAAACCCATGGTGACAAGGTAAAGGATAACAAAGCTATGGTATAGATCTAATAGGAATCAAATTAGACACATGCAATATGATTAGATTGAATTATGGTGAATAGGTAACAAGGATGATCCCATGTTAAACTTGCCTTGATTCCAAAGCTCTTGGTGATCCTGATCTGCTGCAAAGAACTCTTGGTCAACGAAGATCTCACCGGCTGTACTCGATCAACATCACCACGCAATCATCCGAACAATCATATACGAAGCAAACAAGACATGATCAGAACATTACACCATAAACAATAAAGAGACTTTGAAAAGGTTATAAAACAGATCTATACTTTACTACGATCACAAAGATACGAGAATCACACTAATCGGATCTAAAACGAAGAAGTTAGAGATAAAACGGGATTTTGAAGAGAGATAGGTTTAGCAAGAGCAAAGTAATTTTCATTGGTCTTCAAAAGTACTTAACATAGGTGAAACCTATACTACTGGATAGAGCATGAAAATACGGATCTAACGCAACTCGAACGGGTCGATTTGGATTTAAAACGAAGAAAATATGGGCTTTTGAATATTAGAGGTAAAAAGGAAATTAGAAATTAGGGTTTTTATTTATTTTTGGAATTAAAACTGAACTCAGAAAATGAAATACGTCTTCCCGATGGAAAAACGCATTACTGGAATACGCCTTCGGGACTGCGGGTTGAGGGGATGAAAAGCCCGAGGGCTCTTTAGCAAAAAGGCCAGCGAAGGGGTATGGGGCTCTCTGGACGGTTGGATCTGAGCTGGATGGATAGGATTAGATCGGGGAGGGTCACGGTGGTTCTTCACCGCGTCAGAACAGGGCGACGCGGCGGTGGCCATGGCCGGCGGCCAGAGCACGGCGGCGCAAGGGGAAAAAGGCTCTGCGGTGCCCCGTTTTCAAATCCAATTGCACCGAGGGGTCGAGGATGGCATCGCGAGCTCGTCTAGGTCATCGGCGAAGCTCGGAGAAGGGCGGAGAGCGTCGGCGACGATGAACCGCGCGGCGGCGTACTGTAACGGCGGCGCGGTGCTTCCAGAGCGAAATAGAGAGAGAGAACAGAGGGGAAAGGTGTCCCACACACATGCGAATCGATTGCGAGGCTCAGATGGGACTGGGGACGGCCGAGGAGAGCCGGCCTCGACGGACAGCGTCGACGGACCCTCGGGTTCACGGTGGCGGGTCGAGACAGGGCGCAAGGGAGGAAGAGAAGGGAGAGATTACGCGTTCGGCACTCACGTGATGCGGATGCGCGACTCGGCGAAGCGTTTGGAGCAGTCGACGGCGCGGAACGGCGGCGGCGATGCTCTGTGCGACGGCGGATGCAAAGCGAAACGAGCAGAGCGATTGCGATGGAGGAAAACGACGCGAGACGGTGCTATAAATAGCGGTCGAGAGGGTAGAGTCCTACCCGGACACGAGCACGGTTGCGGAGTTCGCGGGGAGCGGTTGCGGCTCGGCGAACGCGGCGACGACGTGGCGGCGGTGTCCGCTCCGGACACGAACAGAGGAGGGAGAAGGAGGAACTGACCCGTGGGGTCACGGCGCCAGTGAAACAGAGAGGGAAGAGGAGGGAGGAGGCGGCGCCGACAGGTGGGCCTGCCGAGGCAGTGAGAGGGAGAGGGAGGAGCGCGGCGCGCTGCTGGGCCGAGCGCGGGCAGGCCGGCCCGGAGAGAGGAGAGGGAAGCAGGCCGAGGTGCTGGGCTCTCGGGCCAAAAGCGATGAATGACAGTGTTTCCTTTTTATTTCTTTTTCCTTTTTCTGAAATTTGCAAAATGATTTTCAAAATAGATTTTTAAATATAAACTTTAGGGTTTTGCAAACCAAGCCACACAATAAAAATGCAAGGGCATGAGATGCACAAACATGTGAACCCTAACATGGTAATTAATTTAAGTTTTATTTATTTAATTCTATGCTTCACAAAATTGCTTCAAAATAAATCAAATTCAACTCAAATTTAACTCTATTTTCTAATTCAAATTTTAGGGTGTTACAAATCTACCCCCCTTAAAAGAATCTCGCCCCGAGATTCCCAGATTTTACTTACTTAAAGAGTTGAGGGTAGGTTTTTCTTAGATCTTCCTCTCTTTCCCATGTGGCCTCTTCTTCTGTATATCGATTCCACTGCACTTTACACATCTTGATGACTTTACTCCTTGTAACTCTTTCTGCTGTCTCCAAAATCTTAACCGGGTATTCCTCATAGGTCAAATCTTCCTTAACTGTTAGTTCTTCCAACGGTAACTGTTCTTCGGGTACTCGCAAGCACTTCTTGAGTTGAGATACGTGAAACACATCGTGAACTCCTGACAAACTTTCCGGTAACTCCAACCGATAAGCAACTTCTCCATGTCTCTCAAGAATCTTGAACGGACCGATATATCTGGGTGCTAACTTTCCTTTCATATTGAACCGTTTCACACTTCTCATAGGTGATACTTTCAGATACACGTAATCACCGATCTCAAAAGACAAATCTCTTCTTCGATTATCAGCGTAACTTTTCTGTCGAGACTGTGCTATCTTCAGATTTTTCCTGATTACTCGGACTTGTTCTTCTACATCTCTCAGAACATCTGGTCCAAACACTTGGGTTTCTCCCGTTTGATTCCAGAACAACGGAGTTCTACACTTCCGTCCATACAAAGCTTCAAACGGTGCCATTTTCAGACTTTCCTGATAACTGTTATTATAGGAGAATTCTGCATAGGGCAAACACTTATCCCAACTGGTACCATACTGCAAAGCACAAGCTCTCAACATATCTTCTAGCACTTGATTAGTTCTTTCTGTCTGTCCATCTGTCTGAGGATGATAGGCTGAGCTGAAATTCAACACTGTCCCAAGGGAATCATGTACTTTCCTCCAAAAATGCGAAGTGAACTGGGTTCCTCTATCTGACACGATCTTCTTTGGAACTCCATGCTGGCATACTATCCTTTCCATATACAACTCTGCTAACTGTGCTCCCGTATAAGTGGTTCGAACTGGCAAGAAGTGAGCTACCTTGGTCAATCGATCAACTATGACCCAGATTGAGTCATAACCTTTCTGAGTACGCGGTAACCCAACTATGAAATCCATACCAACTTCATCCCACTTCCATTCAGGTATCTTCATTGGTTGCAACAGTCCGGCAGGTCTCTGATGTTCTGCTTTAACCCTCTGACATGTATCACATATTGCCACGTATTCTGCCACATCACGTTTCAATCCAACCCACCAGTACTTCTCTTTAAGATCTAGGTACATCTTAGTGCTTCCAGGATGGATTGAATAGGTTGACTCGTGAGCTTCTCGCAGAATCGTTTGTCGGATAGACTTGATGTCAGGAACACAAATCCTCTTTCCATACCATAGTGTACCGTTGTCATCTAACCGGAATCCGGGTGACTTTCCTTCTTTCAAGTTCTCAACTATCAGCTGCAGATTCTTATCTTGCAACTGACCTTCACGAATTTCTTTCTCTAATGTAGGCTCCACTACCATCTCTATGGCATTAGCGACAATGCTCAAGTTGAGGTGCTCAAGTTCAGCACACAACTCTTCAGGTATAGGTATCGTCCGAATCTCATTAGCATAACTTTTCCGGCTAAGAGCATCGGCCACGACATTGGCTTTACCAGGATGATAGTGAACATCAAGATCATAATCCTTGATCAGTTCCAACCAACGACGTTGTCTCAAATTCAGATCTGATTGGGTAAAGATATACTTCAAGCTCTTATGGTCGGTGTAGATGTCGCACTTATGACCGATAAGATAGTGTCTCCATATCTTCAATGCATGAACCACCGCTGCTAACTCCAAGTCATGAGTCGGATAATTTAACTCATGCTTCCTCAGTTGCCGCGAAGCATACGCAACAACTCTTCCTTCTTGCATAAGCACACAACCCAAACCAAGACGAGAGGCATCACAATAGATAAAGAACTTCTGACTCAAGTCTGGCAAGGTCAACACAGGAGCTGTAGTCAATCTCTTTTTCAATTCTTCAAAGTTCGTCTGACACTTCTCTGACCAAACAAACTTAGCATCTTTCTCAAGCAACGCGGTCATAGGTTTAGCTAGCTTAGAGAATCCTTCAATGAACCTTCTATAGTATCCAGCTAAACCAAGGAAACTGCGGATCTCACTGACATTGGTTGGGGGTTTCCAATTCAGTACATCTTCCACCTTACTAGGATCAACTGATATTCCACCGTTAGACACAACATGGCCAAGAAAAGAAACTTCTTTCAACCAGAATTCACACTTACTTCTTTTTGCATACAACTGGTGCTCTCTGAGCTTCTGCAGTACCAATCTCAAGTGTTCAGCATGCTCATCATCGTTCTTGGAGTAGATCAGAATATCATCAATAAATACCACCACAAATTTATCCAGGTATTCCATAAAAACCTTGTTCATCAAATACATGAAGTATGCAGGTGCGTTGGTAAGACCAAATGACATCACCGTATATTCATACAATCCATACCTCGTAGTGAATGCTGTCTTGGGAACATCTGAAGCACGAATCTTCAACTGATGATAACCAGACCGAAGATCAATCTTGGAGAACACACAAGCACCTTTCAACTGATCAAACAAATCATCGATTCTAGGCAAAGGGTACTTGTTCTTGATAGTGACCTCATTGAGTGACCGATAATCAACACACATCCGCTGACTGCCATCTTTCTTGTCAACAAAGATAACCGGTGCACCCCAAGGTGAAGAACTGGGACGAATAAAACCTTTATCCGACAACTCTTTAATTTGTTTCTTAAGTTCTTCTAATTCTTTTATTCCCATCCTATATGGTCTTTTAGCTATAGGTGCAGTTCTAGGTAATAACTCAATTATAAATTCAATGTCACGATCGGGAGGCATACCTGGCAAGTCTTCTGGGAATACATCTGGAAATTCATCCACAACCCTGTCTGCTGGGTTGTCGTTCTCCTCAAGCTGATTGACGGCGGCTGTCGGTGGAGGTTCCATAATCACATCAACACTGATCCTGTTCCCTGTAGGTGTAGACAACTCAACTATATTCTTATCACACTGAATCACTGCGCTATATTTCTTCATCCAATCCAACCCCAAAATGACATCAATTCCAGCGGTCCTCAACACTGTAAGTCTAGCTTTAAAGTCTATTCCCTTTAGAGCAACAGTAACCGATGGACAGTAACAATCGGTTCTCATAACCCCACCCGGTGAATTCACAATTATAGGATTTTGCATTGCTAACATAGGTATGCCATGCATTCTAACAAAAGTTTGTGATATGAAAGAATGCGATGCTCCAGAATCAAAAAGAACAGAAGCGGTGATGGAGTTGACTTGGAACGTACCCATCATCACTTCTGGCGCTTCCTGAGCTGCTTCCGCGGAGACATGGTTCACACTCCTTCCATGGGGTGGTGGTTGGTTTCTTCCCCTTTGGTTGTTGCTACTCTGGCTTGGGGGGTTCAACTGATTCTACTTCTTGGGGCAGTTGTAGGAGATGTGCCCGGTTTCACCACAAGCAAAGCACTTAGTGGGGGTGTGGGGAACATTAGCCTTTACTGGCGTACCGCTGGACGAGCCTTGACGAGGGGTTGTATAACCACCTTGTTGCTGGAATGGCGGACGTTGCTGGTTCGGGTTACGGTTCCCAAAGTTGGATGAGCCTTGGTACCTTTGCTGATAACCCTGCTGAGGATAGTTAGGGCGCTGGCGAGTGTTGCTTCCAGAAGCTTGTCCCCTAAGCTTCCTCTTCTTGTCCATCTCCCTGCGTTCATTGTCCAGGACGATGGCACGTTCACCAAGGATTGGAAATTCGGGTAAGTATTACCCTTCAGCTGCAACCGGAGATCATAGTAGATTCCCTTCAAGAAGAGACACTGCTTATCCGCATCATCCCTTACTTCATTGGGTGCATAGCGAGCTAGCTGCGAGAACTTGTCATGGTACTCGCTGACTGACATCTGTCCCAACCGAAGATTTCTGAATTCTTCTTGCTTCAGCTCTATGATTCCTTCTGGGATGTGGCATGCCTTGAAATCCCGAGAAAACTCTTCCCAAGTGATAGCAGGGGCATTGCTGGGGCGAGCATCTTGATACGTTTCCCACCAAGTCTGTGCTGCACCTTGAAGTTGACCAGAAGCATACAACACCTTCTCTTGGTCATTGCACTGTGCGATGCTGAGTTGCTTCTCCACCGCACGCAACCAATCATCCGCCTCCAATGGATCACTGGCATGTGAGAAGACAGGAGGGTGTCCTTGTAGAAATTCCCTCCGCTTGTTGACAGGTGGAGCTCCAACAGGTTGATGGGGTTGATTCTGCATGAACTGCATCATGGCTTGCATTGTCTGCATCATCTGAGCTTGCATCTGTTCTGGGGTCATCACAGGTGGTGGAGGTATAGGGTGCTGGTTGTTGTTGTTGTCGTTGTTGTTGTCACTGGTGTTGGATCCAGAGTTAGTCCTGGTGCGAGGCATCTGTCACATATAACATAAGAACAAATTTAGAACCTGACACGGGACGAGTCTGTAACTTTTCTGGATTTCAGCACAACAGCGGTCTAGAAAAACAGTCATATCTGAAGTTCCCGAACTCAAACAGAGACAAAGCTTACATGGTTGGAAAGATAAAGAAATTATCTACAACTTTCGTAATTCTGACTTTTTCTGATTCTGACATTAACTTAGTCATAAACTGCGATTAAACAGATCTGTCCAGATTACCAAACTGCGCAGAAACGTCAACTTGCAGGAATTGTTTCTCTTAACTCCGAACAGATATGAAGGTGATTCTTGCGGCCATGGAAAGATAAGGAAGTCTACTGTTTTAGGTTAATTTTTGGGTGATTTTAGGACGTTCAGATTTAAAAGAGCAAAATTAACAAGACAGGGAGGTCTGAAAAAGAGAGATTAAAGAAAACTGCAACTTTATTTATTAAGATATTTCAGAACCCAACCTAAGCTATGAGTGTTGTGGACAGGCCCACAACCTCAACAATCATTACAAAGATCCAACTCACACATTAGCAAAAACACAAGCAACTAAACACTTAGATAAACACCAACACACACGACTCACGATCTAACGATTAACTATAAAGGGGATTCCTAACCCTAACACTTCTTGATCTTTTTGAAGTTTGGAGGCAACCCAAACTCTTCACGGAGTTCATCTTGCTGTTGATAGCTGTGTTTGAGCTCCTTGCGTAGCGTCATTGTTTCCACCAGAAGATGTCCATACATACTCATCATTTCTTGGACGAAGTCAACGAGCTCATTGAGAACGGGACCACCTTCACCGTTGGGGTCGTCGGTGATCCAACCTTGCTCCGCATCGAAGTGAGGGATGAAGCGACGTCGGGTATTGGCGACCCTATCTCTGAACTTGTTGTGGATAGCCATGTATGCACAGAATGCTGCATCCTTCATGCTTGCTTCGATGGTTGGATGTGCAACGCAGCTGTGAAAGGTATAGTCCACTCGTTCCGCTTCTTGCACACCGGCACTCCCACAGATGTATACCTTTGCCTTCCAATAGGTATTGGCGAGGGGATGCTTGTATTCCTTACACGTGTACATTGTTGCAACTTCAGGTCCGGGGTGGCATTCTCCCACCAGTTCCACCAGTTGGGAGTGAGCGTAACTACTATTTGCTCCTCCGCGGATATACTTTGTGCGGATCCACCCGGGCTCTTCTGGCAGGTTTTCAACGACATCATCAAAAGTAGGGGAAACAACTCTTGGGTAAAGGGGGCTTGCTCCCCCTTGGTACTCTTCGCTGCTGGAGATTTCATGGATTTCCTCCACTGGTTCTTCTTGGGACTCCTCCATTGTAGCTTGTGGTTCAGGAGCCTGTGGCGGAGGTACACGTTCACTGGAACTGAGACGAGCTGATCGGCGAAGAGCAGGCATCTTTAACCAAGACAAGATACAGGTAGATTAGAACAACATTTTCACAATAGAATAAGTCAAGTGTAGCATAAACGGTTTGAGCAAATATATATGTGCAAGGATGTATGCATGAGAAGAGAAGGTAAGAAGACCATTCTAACTAGGCTTGCGTCCTACAGTCAACACTTGCTCTGATACCAATTTGTCACACCCAATTTTAAGGATAAAATTGAATATGAATAACTCATGTGTGCCCAGAGATCAATCACACACATAAGCCGACAAATCTTTAAATAATATCATCACTGAGTGTTTATTACATAACGAATAATATTTAAATAACATAACAGCGGAATATAAAGGTAACTCTCGCGACGAAGCTCCACTTCACAGGGAACGCCGACTGGTTGACCACTAGCCTAGTACTCCTCACGGTAGCCTTCATAGCCATCTGAAGGGGTTGAGAAAGCAAGAGTGAGCACTTACGTACTCAGCAAGAGTAACACAGGGTTATGAAGCTCAAAAGGTTGACACTGTTTGTACTGCGGTTGCTTTTAACTTGGTCAAGTTTTACCAACACTTAGCTTTAATTATGCATAGCCCAATTAATAACCACATGATAATATTAATAAGCATCATTAACCATTAAACAACATGATCATCTACACTGTGAGTTTTCCAGGCCGCTCGTAACCGTGAGCACGGCTATCATGATAGATTTACACTCTGCAGAGGTTATACACTTTACCCACAAGCCATGTTACCCATATTCCCGGGTTTATAACTCCCATAACACTTCCAAGGTGAGTAGGCAGGGAACACTATGAAGCCTTTCAAAAGTCTTCCTAACATGTTGATAGACCCTACGGACCCACGGGCAAGGGGTATACAAAGCCTCCACTCGATGGTACCTATCCAAACGGTAACCACCCTGGAACATGCCCTGCAACCAGCTCGGCAATGGTGCCTTTCACGAACTGCCAACATGCTAGTACGAATCTTTATACTTGACTAAAGCCAGAGCCATTATAGCACTCGTGGTTGTATTAGAAATCCCAGCTTTTGCCCTACAGTGGGGTCCTATTCCATGTTGCTACAAAAGCCAATTTTATCTCATTGTTGCATATATGATTAGTCAAGATTCATCTCAAGATCCATTATTGTAAAGCATAGCAAAGCTACCCATATGCATATAAACCCATGGTGACAAGGTAAAGGATAACAAAGCTATGGTATAGATCTAATAGGAATCAAATTAGACACATGCAATATGATTAGATTGAATTATGGTGAATAGGTAACAAGGATGATCCCATGTTAAACTTGCCTTGATTCCAAAGCTCTTGGTGATCCTGATCTGCTGCAAAGAACTCTTGGTCAACGAAGATCTCACCGGCTGTACTCGATCAACATCACCACGCAATCATCCGAACAATCATATACGAAGCAAACAAGACATGATCAGAACATTACACCATAAACAATAAAGAGACTTTGAAAAGGTTATAAAACAGATCTATACTTTACTACGATCACAAAGATACGAGAATCACACTAATCGGATCTAAAACGAAGAAGTTAGAGATAAAACGGGATTTTGAAGAGAGATAGGTTTAGCAAGAGCAAAGTAATTTTCATTGGTCTTCAAAAGTACTTAACATAGGTGAAACCTATACTACTGGATAGAGCATGAAAATACGGATCTAACGCAACTCGAACGGGTCGATTTGGATTTAAAACGAAGAAAATATGGGCTTTTGAATATTAGAGGTAAAAAGGAAATTAGAAATTAGGGTTTTTATTTATTTTTGGAATTAAAACTGAACTCAGAAAATGAAATACGTCTTCCCGATGGAAAAACGCATTACTGGAATACGCCTTCGGGACTGCGGGTTGAGGGGATGAAAAGCCCGAGGGCTCTTTAGCAAAAAGGCCAGCGAAGGGGTATGGGGCTCTCTGGACGGTTGGATCTGAGCTGGATGGATAGGATTAGATCGGGGAGGGTCACGGTGGTTCTTCACCGCGTCAGAACAGGGCGACGCGGCGGTGGCCATGGCCGGCGGCCAGAGCACGGCGGCGCAAGGGGAAAAAGGCTCTGCGGTGCCCCGTTTTCAAATCCAATTGCACCGAGGGGTCGAGGATGGCATCGCGAGCTCGTCTAGGTCATCGGCGAAGCTCGGAGAAGGGCGGAGAGCGTCGGCGACGATGAACCGCGGCGGCGGCGTACTGTAACGGCGGCGCGGTGCTTCCAGAGCGAAATAGAGAGAGAGAACAGAGGGGAAAGGTGTCCCACACACATGCGAATCGATTGCGAGGCTCAGATGGGACTGGGGACGGCCGAGGAGAGCCGGCCTCGACGGACAGCGTCGACGGACCCTCGGGTTCACGGTGGCGGGTCGAGACAGGGCGCAAGGGAGGAAGAGAAGGGAGAGATTACGCGTTCGGCACTCACGTGATGCGGATGCGCGACTCGGCGAAGCGTTTGGAGCAGTCGACGGCGCGGAACGGCGGCGGCGATGCTCTGTGCGACGGCGGATGCAAAGCGAAACGAGCAGAGCGATTGCGATGGAGGAAAACGACGCGAGACGGCGCTATAAATAGCGGTCGAGAGGGTAGAGTCCTACCCGGACACGAGCACGGTTGCGGAGTTCGCGGGGAGCGGTTGCGGCTCGGCGAACGCGGCGACGACGTGGCGGCGGTGTCCGCTCCGGACACGAACAGAGGAGGGAGAAGGAGGAACTGACCCGTGGGGTCACGGCGCCAGTGAAACAGAGAGGGAAGAGGAGGGAGGAGGCGGCGCCGACAGGTGGGCCTGCCGAGGCAGTGAGAGGGAGAGGGAGGAGCGCGGCGCGCTGCTGGGCCGAGCGCGGGCAGGCCGGCCCGGAGAGAGGAGAGGGAAGCAGGCCGAGGTGCTGGGCTCTCGGGCCAAAAGCGATGAATGACAGTGTTTCCTTTTTCTTTCTTTTTCCTTTTTCTGAAATTTGCAAAATGATTTTCAAAATAGATTTTTAAATATAAACTTTAGGGTTTTGCAAACCAAGCCACACAATAAAAATGCAAGGGCATGAGATGCACAAACATGTGAACCCTAACATGGTAATTAATTTAAGTTTTATTTATTTAATTCTATGCTTCACAAAATTGCTTCAAAATAAATCAAATTCAACTCAAATTTAACTCTATTTTCTAATTCAAATTTTAGGGTGTTACAGGGTTGAATAGTCGTTTTCAATTTTTATTGCTAAATTTATCAAAGTTAATTCAAAAGCTTACAAATTTTAGTTGCAATTACACACTTATACAATTCTAGTGAACAAAGAGAGGCAAGGCTAAGATCTCTATATGGAATAAAGTGGTAAACAAGGCACAAGCTTAAACAACACAAGAATGATATATAGCAAAGTAAGGAACTTGTGTTGAGATAAGCAAACCACAATGGAGAGGATGACACGCGATGTTTTTTTATCGTGGTTCGATGACTTGCCGGTCACTTAATCCACGTTGAGGCGAGTTCTAGGATTGTTGCTTCTCTTGTTAGTTCCAAGCCCGCAAGCTTCAGACTACCTCACTAGGTAGGCTCCACGTGAGCACTAAGCTTGAGACAACCAAAAAACCAATTGCAACTGGACAAGAAACTAGTTGCAATATCAGGGTGGGTGCATTCTCTATAGAAAATGCACCCAGGTGCATTATACCATACAGTTTAGGACGAGGCTAAAATGCAACAAGGTGACCCTCCGCCCCCAGGCTCCCGCGCTCGCCCCGCGTCCCGCTCCCGCGCGTACGTGCCCCTTCCCAGGTCGTGGGCCGCGCGCAGCCAGCCATCCTCCCTGGTCCGGAACGATAAAACAAATTGTAACAGGTAATGCGTAGCAATTGCAAACCTAGTAGTTCACTGTTTGCAACATGTATCGCATGCAGAGACGTCCCACATGTAGAGAATCTTTTTTGTTTCGGATAAAAAAATACAATATCTTCTAAACCGTAGCCTCTATTTCAGATCCGTTTGCACCAGGCTTAACAAAACGAGATCCAATAAAGACTATATTTGATGAACTTTTTTGTTAGTATGTAATTGCAACTTCAATGTACTATGAGTTACCATCATAATTACGACACAATTGCAACTTGGCGGAAGTAATTGCAACAGATCTGATCCAGTGCAACTGGACCTGATGTAGTTACAACCTGACGTGATACAATTACAACTAGAGTCGAGCGAGTTGCAACTGGGCAACAACTGCAAAACTGACGTGATCCAACGACAACTAGGATCGGCTTAGGTGCAACTAGGCAATAACAAACATTGCAATCTGACGCGATCCAATTACAACTAGAGTTAGACCAGTTATAACTAGGCAAGAACCAGTTGCAAGCTGACGCGATCCAATTACAACTAGAGTTGGGTCAGTTGCAACTCGGCAAAAAACCAATTGCAACTGGGCAAGAAACTAGTTGCAATATCAGGGTGGTGCATTCTCTATACAAAATGCACCCATGTGCATTATACCATAGAGTATAGGGCGAGACTAAAATGCAACAAGGTGACCCTCCGCCCCCAGGCTCCCGCGCTTGCCCCGCGTCCCGCTCCCGCACGCACGTGCCCCTTCCCGGGTCGTGGGCCGCGCGCAGCCAGCCATCCTCTCTGGTCCGGACCGATAAAACAAATTGCAACAGGTAATGCGTAGCAATTGCAAACCTAGTAGTTCACTGTTTGCAACATGTATCGCATGTAGAAAATCTTTTTTTTGTTTTGGATCGAAAAAATATAATATCTTCTAAACCGTAGCCCCTATTTCAGATCCGTTTGCACCAGGTTGTTGAAAAAAAGTGCTTAACAAAACGAGATCCAACAAAGACTATATTTGATGAACTTTTTTGTTAGTATGTAATTGCCACTTCAATGTACTATGAGTTGCCATTATGATTACGACACAAATTGCAACTTGACGGTAGTAATTGCAATAGATCTGATCTAGTGCAACTGAACCTAATATAGTTGCAACCTGATGTGATATAATTACAACTAGAGTTATTAGCTTCAGTGTTGCACAAGATGCCAAGGATGCTTGTTCAGTACTAACCATCTAAAGTAGTTACTTAGGACCTTAATTCAATACCATTGTTCTTTTTTCACTCCTACATGAATGATGCTTTTTTTTATTGGAAAGAAAACCCGGAAACTATACTAAAAGACATACTAAATGAATAGAGAGGAGACAACCGCATTGAATCGAAGGAAATTAGCAACATAATCTATATTTATACTGTCAATTTGACAAATACTAAGCATTCAGTAATGCACTACTACTCATTTCTCTCCCGCAGGCCGCAGCTGCCTGCCCATGTTGTGCGTTCGTCCTCCTCCACAAACGCATGCATGCAGCAAAGGATCCATGAATTCGCTACGGTGAGGCACGACCCCAGGGCCACCAGATGCAGCCGCATTCAGCACACATGCATATCGTATTCCCCTCAACAACAAAAAACATGCAATTCGTATTCCATCAGTGCAGGGCACGGCGGCGCATCGTCACGGATCCAAGAGAGGGAGAGAGGCGATGCTGCTGGATTGGTATGGAGAAGGTGCCAGCAAGCTGTGGCGGGTGAGCTCGGCGGGCGGGGCACTCACAGGATCGCGGCTGGAGGCTCCGGCGTGCTTATTGGGGGACGCACACAGCCATGGCAGGCGAGGCACAGAGGAGGGGGCCTCGGGTCGCAGAGGCAGGGGGCAGATGGGTTGCGGAGGCAGGGGTCAGGCGAGGGGTCCTACGAGCTCCGGTAGCGTCGGTCCATGGTGGCCAGCAACCTCTTGCGACGGGCGATGGCGGATCCCTGTGTCGCCGTCGCCGGATGGGGCAAGCACGACGGGCGAGTCGTTCGCCGACTCGCGGATGGAGCGCTGCCTCGGCCTGGCTGTGCTTCTGCACGAGATGGTCGGAGCGTTGGGGCGGACGCAGGGGCCGTCGAGGAGGGGCGGTGCCACCGGCCGCCAACCACCATTCGCCGATCCGCATCGTGAGAGAAGAGACCAGAGAGAGAAACAGAGATGCTGATGGGTGTGGGTCGCGGACGACGTGGGATGGAGCCAGGTTGGGTGGAGCGGTTCGATGGGTTAGTTGGGTTCCCAGGGGTGAGTCGGTGTCGGACCAGGTGCATTTGCTATGTTGAATACACCAAGATGTAGTATATATATACCAATCCTTTATTAACATCATTTGTCTTTTGTTGGTTCACTCTTCCAGTACCCCCTCATCTCCCGGTGTTTCCCTGCTGATGCCATTTCATTCAGTATTTCAGTTATTTTGTTATTTAACATTGAATTTGTTTAGTGATTGTCAAAGGGCACAAAAGATATTCTTTTGTTATTTGTTAAGAACTTTTAGGTTGCCCCCAAAGATTAACATGCCTCTTATTTCTACATTTTTCATGCGTGTGCCTAAGTTTTGTTGTCATATATATTTGTTTATTTGAAGATGGAGTCCAGCTCCTGGAGGTTAATAGACTGCTTAGAGGTGGTGGTTACTTCGCTTGGGCAGCCCAGCCTGTTTACAAGCATGCATCTTGATAAGCGCGTTCGTATATATAGTCTGACGAAGAAAACATCATTCGTTCTCGTATGCGCAACCGGCGTGCAGTTGACAGGTTCCATCCTCGATGAACTCAGCATCTTCTGTTTTTCTGTACAGCTAGCTCAACTCAACGTGCCCTGCATCATCACACACCCCCCGGCCGCTCACGTACCCCTTCGTTTTCTAGCGGTGCATGTTACATATAAACAAGTAGCCATTTGACAATGATTGATGCGAATGTTGGCTTGTCGTCCTCTTAATCTCCTCAACTCGACAAAACGGGCATCCATCAGATCGGCGTTAGTATACTACTCCCAGTAGTAGTAGATGAAAAGGAGCGAATCTAACCGGGGAACGACCGACGTCTCCGGCCTCCGTATAGACAAAAACACCTGTACGACGCATATATGCAGCTACAGCTACGAGAAAGAGACACTCGGCGGTGGCGCTTAATAAACTAACGTAACATCATCTCTGATTACATATCCAACCGCTCACCCCATACGTCCAAATGCTCATAGGCCAATCGCGTTAACAGTTTACTAAGGGCATGTTTGGATGCATCAACTAAACTTTAGCTAGCTAAATTTAGCTGTCATGCATCAAAATAGGCTAGCTAAAATTTAGCTAGTTTTAGCTACTTCAATGTAGCTAAAGCTAGCTAAAGTTTAGTTGAGTCTATTAGCTAGTGCATCCAAACACCTAACTAAAATTTAGCTATGAGACTTTTTAGCTAGCTAAAATTTAAATTTTAGCTGGATACTTCCAAACAGGACATAAAAAAAACCAGCCGATCCCTATCGGCACTTCTCACTACTTTCTCAGTGTCAACTTCTCGAGCCGCGAACACGCCAACGCATCCTAAATCTATTAGCTTGGACCTAATCAATCGGCGGCCGGAGAGACTCGGTTCCGATAGCCTAATGGGAAGGCTATATATTTGTTAGAGTAAAGTTCGTGCCCCGTCTCTAAACTTGTTACCACACGATGTCATCTCGATTCCTAAACTCACGAATCGACCGTTTAAATCCTTAAATTTGTATCATCTCGGTTCATAAATTTATTTAGTTGTGTCATACCGGCTTCTAAACTTACAAAACACCTATTTAGATCCTCAACCTTATCTAATTACAAACGCGGCAATGATGATGAGTTTCACTGTCGGTTCGGCATAAAACCGACAGTGAAGATTTATCACTGTCGATTTTGGCAGACCCGACAGTGATGGGCCGACAGTGATGTTCGAATCTGTAGTAGTGTTTAACTAGGGATAGTTTGCATACATGTCCTTAATAAAGTAAATAATTAAAGGGTTGTTTAGCTTCTAACCACAATTTACCACAACTAACTTTAGCCAAGTGTTACAAGCTATTAAAAATATGTCAAGGAAATTTGAAGTCGCACTTTATTACCATATATCCAAGGGATTTATTTTTCCTATATTTTTTCTATGACAACTTGATCAAACTTGTGTAAGGTAAAGTTTGGGAAAATATGGCTAGCAACCAAAGATCTCTAAAACATATGTAGTATCTAGTTATTTTTTTTGTTCTATTTAAAAAGGCAACATATCCTGTGCAAACCACAACTTCGTGAAAAATCGTACAAACCATGACAAAAAAGTTATCTAAATTCATAAAAAAATCACACATATAGATGATATGATGATACATAACCTTGTAAAATATCTTTTCCAAACTCGACTTCGTTTGTTAAATATAAAAATAACAAATTTATAATAAATCATCTAGACACATTTCTAGCTTGAAATTTCTTTTTTTATATCTCACAAATGAAGCCGAGTTTGGACAAGATATTTTACAAAGTTGTGTATCATTATATTATCTACATGTGTGATTTTTTTGGATGAATTTAGACGAATTTTTTGTCATAATTTACATAAATTTTCACGAAAGTTGTGGTTTGCACCTGATACTTTGTCATTTAAAAATCACCTTAGCGTGTGCCTTGTCAAGGTACATGACTGCTTCTTCGGAAGTGAACACGACAAAATAAAAGGTAGTACCACTTTTAAAAATCACACTCTTCTATATGAATGTATGCACACATCTTATCCCTATAATACACACTATGCTCTATTAGTATATTTACCCGTGCTAACGCTACGAGTTATATTTTGTCCAAAGTTAATTCTATCAAATTTGAAGTACTTCATTAAGATTTAGTCAAAAGCATAATTTGCAAAAAAAAATAGAGCAATGTAAGTTCAAAAGACATAGACGTCTTTTGTCGAAAAAAATAAGAATTCAATCCCATTTTATAAAAAATCATATATTGCAAAAAATTATTAAAATATATCCTCCCTCCTACGCAATTGTACCTAGGCGTCTGCACCCACTCGTGCACCATATATAAAAAATCATATATGACAAAAAATACCGAAATATATGAATCTTCAGTTCTATCTAGGTGAAATGATGTTGTCACTAATTAAAATATCCTCAAATCTGCAATCCACAAACACTAATTGGTATATATATATATATTACGTATGATACACAAGTGTCAAAATGATTTATTACAAATTTTGCTAATTACAAGCAGATAAGAAATCCAAAGGGCTAGGGCCACAAACCTTGGTGGTTTCAATGATACCAGCAGCCATCAAGTCCTCGTACTGTTGTCCAGTAGTAGCATTGTAACCATACTTGGAGTTATCATTAGGAAGGACCTGGTGCAACAAGCATTTTACATAAGACTCAGTCATTCAAGTCCATGCCATACTTTGGTACAAGCATGAGATTTTTGCTAAACAAATTGTAACTTCTCAGTAACAACGTTGCTATTGTCACCAACATTTTTAGCAATCAAATTAAGTGGGTACCTCAGGGACCTCTTTACTATTTCAGCTCCAACCTAGTGACAGTTCAGCATGTCAGCTTGCAATGCCCATCGTAGGGACCTCAGGGATTGCTGATTATGTTTTCACCTTTTGCTCATCGTTCTCCAGTGTATCCTTGATGGCATCGACGACTTTAGCTGCAAGTGCAGGCCGCAAAAGAGAGTGCACCCTCCACCAACAACAATACCTTCCTCGACGGCAGCCTGTGAATAGAAAGAAGCAATTTTAGTGAGGTGCATCTCTACTGTCCTTTGTGAGAGCAAAATTGCACAGTTTTTTTTTTCTTAAGAGCACAAAATGGAGAACAGTGTAGTCAGAATTTCTCTTTCCATTAAAGAATCACCTCATGGTATACTGCTCTTAAGAAAAAAAAGGACAGTATATAGGAGAAAAGAGATGAGACCAAATTACAAGTCATTTTGACTTCTTTGGTACATTAATTTTGTTATGTATCTAGATATAGAGTAAATTTAATGTATTAAAAAGTCAAAATGACTTATAATTTGCTGCAATTAGAACTTAGTTAGCATATATTTCGGTTCTAGTTTGCAAGTTATTATGGGTAGCCCGTAAAGGAAAGCCACCAAAGAGCTGGTTATACAAAAAATATGTACAAAAAATAATCCAAAAATTAGTCCATATGAAAGCAGTAGTAATAGATATATCAGTCACAAATGTTTTAGTAGCACTAAAAAAGATGCGGCCTTTGCTTCATGATATCTGATTATATGAAACATTGGGAAGAACATTTCCTATCAAAAAGTTTACTTTGGCTGCCATATGAATACATCAGGTTGAGTCAGAAAGCAACATACAGAAATGTATAGTGCTTAAAATTGATTGGAATCGATCCAACATACGGGGTACCGGGCACCGGAGTGGCTCCTGGACGCCGGCGGCGTCACGGAGATGTCGGACCTGTACAACTACGGGATGGTGCTGATGGAGATCCTCGGTGAGCGGCGGAAACTACAGGCCGAGCCTAGCCCCAGCGACCGGCGGCTCATCTCGTCCGCGGTGGACGAGGCCAGCGTGAGGGAGGCGGCTCGCGCACGTGGCGCTGTGGTGCGCACAACGCAGGAGAAGCCCGGGGCGCGCCCCACCATGGCGCGCGTCGTGGATATGCTCGAGGCGAGGGGCGACGCGAGCGTGGACCTGCCGCCGACGTCCGACATGATCCCGGTGGACCTAGCGGGCGCCTAGCGGTGGGTAAAATGGGCTTGGTGGGATCACGGCGCGACGGCGTGGTGGGATCACGGGGTGGACGCGAGGTGCACGGGGCAGCGGGATCGGATCGTGGGATCGGCTCGGGTGGGTCTCGACGCGAGACAGGGGGATTGGCACAGGTGCACGGCGTGGTTCTGGATTGGTGGGATCGGTAAGATTTTTTTTTCGCGAGACACAGGGTGGAAGTCTGGTTGTGGGGTCAAGAGGTGAGATCAGCCTTCTCACTCTTTTAAGATGATTTCAATTATAGTAGAGATTGTTATATTTAGTATGAGTTTTGTTGTGGTATCTTTAAATAATTGTTAATCGTTTATTTATTTTAATTAGACAGTAACGATCCTCTATTATACCTCATAGGATGTGATATGTGTAATATATATTTATTTAGTTTTTATTTTATAAAATAAGATAAAAAGGTAAGTTTAGATTTAGAAAATCTTTTTTTCTAGATTTGATTGATGTATGTTAACCTTAGTGTTTTGCACGTGCATGCGTTGAGGTGAGAGCATGAGTGAGTGAATTCAGATCAGATACGTGTGAAATTAAATTCGGATAGAACTATTTACACTATTTAGTTCAAAGTTCAATAACAATACAGATAGTCCAAATTTATATTAACATCCTAAAGCTTTGTTGTGGTACATCTAAATGAGTGTGAACCATTTATTTATTTCGATTAGATGATTACAATCATCTATTGTCTGGTAAAAGTTAATATATTTATTGAATTTTTTTATTTTATAGAAAAACTAAATAAGGAATATTTTAGAAAGCTGCTCAATATAGTAATAGTTATATAGTTAATTTTTTTTTGCGACGAAAGAAGAATTATATTATATGAAACCTGGGTACATCAAAACATTACAAACACTTTGCAATACGAGACAATACCCACGCTTTGAATAGCACAACTCAAAATCTAACATGTTAATCGCTTTACAGTGTAGATGATCGCACAGGCAAACACTCGGCACCAGCAATAGCGGCAAGCCTGAGAACAAATGCCAAACGAACGACGACCAACATTCCTGTAGGTGGAATTGAGGATCTTATCTTCTTGCTGATGTCTTCCTTCTTCTTGTTTCTGCCACCGAAGAATGAGGAAGACTGATCTGAAGGATATTCTCCCTAGTCTTTCATTGTGGCCAGATCTAACCACAACAAAACGAAGAAAAGACCGGAGAAAATTATTTCATGGCGGCGACATCATCTCCGCCTTGATGTCGCCGTACGGAAACAAAGATCTCGATGTCGTCATGTCGATGAAGATGGTGACGCCGAAGTTGTCGCCCTCGTCTTCAACGAAGCCACCATGGAGAAAGACGATTCCACCTTCTCCTTCACCATTGCCGGAGAAGAGAATAAGGAGGAGATAAAACTCCAATACCAAGAACTTTGGCATGGAGAAACCATAACCCTAAGGACTCGATCTACTGAAAAAACTTATTAAAAATAATGGATCCCCACTCCCTTCAGCCCCCGGCGAGATACCGGAGGGGAAGGGAGGGGGACCAGCGGCGAGGGTGGAGGGCGGAGGGCGGAGGGCGGGCGGCGGTGGCGGCCCCTCACACAAGATGTGCGTCCCTCAACTGGTAGTTATATAGTTAATTAGAAGGCTACTCGATTATGTAATATATTTTTAATCAACTTTGTATTATATATATATATATTTTTTTATCGCTAAAGTTCACAAATGAATCAATATATATGTTGATTACTGGTTTCTTTCATATATGTATCTTAATTTATAACTGAATATTTAATGTATTCTTCATGCAAAGGGGCAAAGGAAACGGTGTCCACAGAAAAGGAAAGGGCCGTGTGCCCTTGCTTGTCTCCTGATGAGGTGATGTAACAATGTTTCCTCTTAAATTAATTAATTTATTAATTTAAAAAATATATAAAACCAATGGTTAAGATTCGTTTGAGGTATTGCTTCCTAGGAAGTAAAATTTGTACCATAGCATTACCCATTTAGTATAGAGCTTACTACTACAAAAATACTTTTTTGGACACTCTGTATTTCTGCATACAAAACAATTATGGTCCACCTAGAAATGTACAATTTTCTGCACAATTAACTTTCTAGTTTTGAGATTAAGATGCACATAATGGCCATGATGATGACTATTAAGAACATGTCACGAGCAGGTCGTGACATCATAGAAATATGGAGTACCCGTCATAGTTGTGCCGACCACCCTTGGTATAAACTTCGGCACACACCAATTAATAAGACATCGGTCCTATTCGTTAGCATTACTTCAGCCTAGCTTTTTAGTAAACTAACAATATTTTTTTCTCACAATAAGTAAACATAAACATTCAGCATAGCTAAATTCTAGCGAAAAGAATATGACCATCGTGGTTCTGTTTATCTTAGAATAGATGAACAGACTATCTGTGCCCTAGGCCTTTGACCATCTGCAACTGATTTGCCCGCGCAAAACCAGTAGCATAGATGGTACTATGACTAAGACCCGCTGACTATACACCCTAGGCCAGACCGCCTATAGCACAATCTCACTACATGCATAGAAATAATATAGTTGGTAAACAAAAACTATGTTGAACCAGGTAAGACCTGTGGCTAGACTGTCCGGTTTTTATGGTGAAACTTATTCACACAAGTTTAAATCCTTGATATGGCATAAGTGTTTAATTTTATAGATTTATTTCAAAATTTGACGTTATTGTTCTTTGGGACCCGCTGACTATACACTCCAGGCCAGGCCACCCATAGTACAATCTCACTACATGCATAGAAATAATACAGTTGCTAAACGAAAACTATGTTGGACCATGCAAGACCTATGGCTAGACTGTCGGATTTTTTTATGGTGAAACTTGTTCATACAAGTTTAAATCCTTGATATGACATAGGTGTTTAATTTTATAGTTTTATTTTAGAATTTGATGTTATTGTTCTTTGAGTGGTGAACGACATGTCTATGACAGATAGTATATGCTTATGGTAGCGTCTTGGTCTTTTGAAAATTTGATTAATACTAGTAGCCTACTGGGAAGAGCATAAACTTTTCTAGAGCGGTTATTTCGCAAGTTTATTTTTTGAATTTAGTAGAATGACCATATTCCTAATATCAATACTAATTATTAGAGACTATTTGAATTTAGCTTGTTTTTACAAGGAAAACACAAAAACATAGAAAACTATTATTAGGGGATGTTTGGATCCCTTCATTTGGAGGAATTGAAATCTACTTTAATAAATTAAGCTATTTGGTTTGGAATTTGACATTCCACCACTTTCCAAAGTTCATATTTAAGTCTATCTCAAATTCATAGGGTGAGAGATGAAAATTGATTCTATAGATCACCATTCCATATTTCTATTTGCAACTTATAACATATTGTTCAAATTATCTCTCCTACAATAGAAATACAACAAATAAATATGTCTCTCATATAGTGAACACTAATATGTAATTATAATTCATATACCATCAATCATATTAACTTAATTAATATATCTCTAAATTATGATTATTAAAATGAATTCAATTTTAGGAATCCAAACGGACTCTTAGTGGTCCAAACAAGAGCCTAAAATTAAGACGATGGAGCACTTGATTCCGCCTCATTCCACGGACCAAACGAACCATTCAATTGGCACGTTTGCCTTGTACTGTAGATTTCGAGCAGCAAATGGCAATACTGTCGCTGCCGTGGAGCTTCTGCACAGTGCAGACACTGCGACCGGCGTGAGAAAGTCCCATCCCATCAATGGGCCAATAATAAAGAGTGACACCTGGCCCCTGACCACGCAGAGGGAGGGTTGTGCCTGCGGTAGCCAGTAGCCGCAGAGGCCAGAGCACTGCCTGACTGTGTGCCCGCCAGCGGCCCAGCCAACGGAACTACGACAGCGGCATGGATTGGATACGAGAGACAGTGCACGTTGGGGATCGAAGGGCAGGGAAAGGCTCGTTTGCCAGGAATCCTCCCTTTCTCTTGTTGTGCTCGGAGTACAGTACTGCTCTGCCTCAGCTGCACTGTAGTATCACTATTGTACAAAAGCAGAACCCGGTCTGCTTGCACGGTTAACCCTGGTCAGAAGTCCATGCTAACAAATCACAGATTCACAGTGCATGGACACACACACACACACACACACACACACACACACACACACACACACACAATAGGCATGAAGGCAAACGAACCAAATTCTTGAACCAACTTACTCTAGTGAACTATAATCACTTCGTAGAACTGTTTGGCTAGCTCCCCTAATTCTTGAAGCAAGTTTGAGTGTTTCTCTAGACTTGTTCAATGATGAGAATCGATTTCAAATGATTCTCACTGACTTTTTCTTTCTTTCTATTTTTATGGTGTTTGGCAGATATTCTAGTGATTCGACTGAGAATCTAAAACATTTAGTATATTGTGTCGACCACTAGAGCGGCTTCGACTCCAGCACTACGGAAAAACCTAGACTGCCGCCGCCCCCGCGTCGTCCCCCGCGCAGGGCGACTCGGACGGCTCTCTCCTCGCCGCACCGCCTCCAGCCCCCTCCCTCTTCTCTCGTCTCGCCGTCGTTGGAGTGGGATGCCGGTAAGACCGTGCAGACTGCAGTGATGGCGGCGGCGGGGCCTTTTTGTGTTGCGGCGTTGGAGTGGCGGCGGGGCGCCTCTTCTTCGGCTCCGGCGTTCTTCGGCTGCGGTCTGGGCGGCGGCGGCCGGCCAACGATGGACCGAAGGCTTCGGTTGTCCGGCCACCAGACCATGTGGCCAAGGGGCCTCGTGACGTTGGGGTCGGCGGATTCGGCCCTCACGCCGTTCCGTCGGCCGGATCTGGAAGGCAGTGGAGGAGGAGGTGCGGGCAGAGGGAGCAGAGGTGGAGGAGTCCTAGTGATGGCGTGTGGCCGGATCTGAGGCTTCGAGGCGTGGGTGGCTGCGCGGGCGGTGGCCGTCCAGCGTCGCTCCTGTCGATGGCCGTATCTGGGCCTCAGGTGTTTGATTCGGTACACCTGCCGGTTCTGGGCTCCGGTGCGTGGAGGTGCGGATAGCCTGAGTAGAGGTGTGGTGGTTGTCTGGCGCCGCCTCTGATTGAGGCCATATCTGCATGCTGGTGGTGCACTTCCCAAGAACTTCATTGCTATGGATCTGGCGGCAGTCTTCTTCGATGGTCACGGGCGTAACGACATGGATTTCGGTGAGACAACTGCTGTTTTTTTATGACGGTGACGCCCGTGGGTGCCACTTCCTCGTTGGAGGCGTCGTCACTTCTCTCCAACATATGGTGCCATTGAGATCTTTCGGGATGAAAATCCAAGATCAGTCTTCTTGATCGGGAGATGGTGGCATCTACGTGTGTCATGTTCTTGTTGAAGACGTCGCTTTTGAAAGATTTCTTGTTGGTGGTTTGTGTTGGTGTCAATATAGTTATCTCCCGAATTTCTTAGCGTTGTTGCCGTGCATTTGGCGGTGTATTCTGGTTTTGTAGCAGGCCGAAATGCCGCGGATGACTTCTAGAGCTCCTAGTTTATTTTCCCTTTCGTGTTTCTGGCCTGAGGCCTCAGCTTTGTAATAATTGGTCTGATTCTACCTGTTGGTAGATGAAGCCGGGTATGAATATATCCATTATCTAAAAAAAATTAGTATATTGTGTGTGAACTATTATGTCACTAGAATATTTACATTGTAATCGTATTGTTAGTCTAAAATAAGTACTATTTCTAATGTATTACATCATCATGTTGTATCCTAACTGATCTCAAATAAGTCACTCTAATTAGTAGAGGTGTCGAAGCAACTTGTATAATATATTCATTACGAGAATGGTGGATTTCTCCTAGTATTTTTAATTAGTAATAAAACACTACCACTAGTTATGACATATGGGAATTCTCACTAGGAGATATTCAGTAGGGAAAATTTATACTAAATTTTGAATACCAAAACACTAGGAGAACTCTACCTCATTAGGAGAAGTTTTAGATTTTAGTAGTGATTGTATCGTAACTTTAGTCTCAAATAAGTCACTCACGATAATTAGTTGATTTGTGTTTGTATCTACTATTGCTCTATTAGAGTGGACAAAAATAAAGCATGGTTTGTTGCCTTAATAGTGCTTGGATGGACTAAACTAAACTTTTATCCATGTTTTGCATGCTAAATAAAAGATCTAAGGATGAACTAATCATGGACTGATAAGAATTAAAAGAGACTAATTAATAAATATAATATATTATTAGAAAAAAAATGTTCATGTTTCTCTATTATTATTATCCAATAGTGAGCTAAACTTTTGCTTACTGATGCCTAAAATTGCGTTAGTCACATCAATGATCAATCCAAAGCATGCTTGTCGGGGCCATTGTGTTTATGAGTTTTTTTTAGGAATTACTACACCAGTACAGACGTAAACACTCAACACGTACACACACTCACCTTTATGAATATAGCACCTTCAAAAGATTGTCGTCATTGACGTCTTGCTATCGACGAGAAAATCGACTACCACAGAAAGCACAATACCGTTAAATCCTGATAAAAATCTAGAAAAATACAAGTATCGGCATGTTTCACCGAAAGAAACTCAACCTGCCCATCTATTATCAGTTCCCGTATTTATGAGTTACTATGACAACATGATAATGCTTCTCAGGATTGCAGGCAACACACAACACCTCACCTAACGACATATTGTTGGCGCTGACAGAAAAATTAGTTACCAATCTGCGACGCGCTTGCTTACGGTCACGGACCGTGCAGTACCAACCCCCACAGGCCCAGAGAGGCAGCAGGGTGCACATAGTACTGTACAGTAAAGCCCTGCAGGTCGCCGCAGGGTTTTACTGCTCGATACCAGACATTAACGAAAAAGGAATTCACCAGCGTGGATTTAAATGGAAACACATCAGACGGTGGGGCCATTTCCAAGCATGAGATAGCCATTTCCAAACATGATCACATGAATGACTCAGGTGCAGAGCGCAGTCGAGGAAAAGGGCTGCCGCCGCAGGCCAGGAGATAATATCCTAGGACATCAGCTAGGGTTCGGTTAAACACAATCGCAAAACTTGTTATATAATTCTTTAAAAATTATATTAAAAACGAAAAATAAACACACCTTCAATACATTTTTTTTTGCTCCTGAAAACATTCAAAGCCGTACCTTTGGTCCACCTATCACAAGGTTTTGCTCGGTCCTCCTTTTGTTTGACTAATAGTGATCACCACTAGGCCTAACTTTTCTTTTTGAGTGACACCATTCTCTTTATTTAAATGGAAGGATCATGTACATTACACATACCATCAGTTGGATTTAAAAACCACACATGCCACCCTACCTCAGCATGGATCGAGCTACGAGCTATTCTAGAGCAGCGATGTTGAGTCCCTATGCTCATGTACAAACTCGACATTACTAAAGGTTGCCTTCCTTGCATCGAATTCCTCGGTAATTCGTCCATATATCCCGAGATCACTTTGTCAGATGCTCTTCGCCACGTTTAGATAGTCACTAGCCAATCTGATACTATCAGCTCGTAGGTCATAAGTTAGAGCCATCGACCCTTCTTTGCATGAGATGGACTCCATCACCTCTGGTTCAACAATGCCCTGAAGGACCAACACCGAGGAGCCCCTAAAATGATCGTCCTCATTTCTCACTATTACTATCGTTGACACCATAGATACATTCTTGGACAAAGTTGCATCAAAATTGATTTTATTGACACCTGTGGGGGGTGCAATCCATGCTGGACACTGTTCACGCGCCCCGAGCATATGCACCTCCTCTCCTAATTCTGACACAAGCTTAACCACAAAATTATGCTTTGATACAAGACTTTGAAAAATATTCTCATGAATCGCCTTTTGTGGTGCATACCAAATAGCCCACAATGTGATCGACACTCTAACAACATCCTCTTGTGGTAGGATCTCCGCCATGATCGAACACCAAGACTTAGCATCATTCTCCAAAATTCCACTCAGGACATCCACTCTCTCTTCCTTCTCCAACGCCCAAATGCATCTTCCCATATAGTACATTCCAGCATAGAGTGTCTCAATGAGTCCTCCATCCCACAGAAGAAGCAAATGTTGACTTATGCCATCTTCCTATGGTGAAGTACATCTCAGGTCAGTAGCAAGTGTTTCGCTAATCTTCTAAACAAATTGTGGATTTTTAGGGGACTTTCACCTTCCATATCGACATCCATTCCCTCGAGTCATCTTGATGATCCGTCCAACCTGCATTATGCCTCACAGCCGCAATGTTGCTCCCTTTGACGAACCAACATATAATACGCTCAGCGTACCGAGAAGTTGCCCCCCATTTGTCGAAGTGCCAACCCCATAATTCCTATCTGTTTTATTATGCTTTCCTTTAGCACTTTGTGTCTATCAACAATAGACCGCCATATGCAAGACAACGAGGAACCAAGATTGGCCTCCAGAAGATCCCGCCTCCTTATATAGTAGACAACTTTTTGAACTCTAGCGGTTGTAATATCCTCTAAGCTTGCTTTGCTAGCAAAGCGAGATTAAAAAGCTCCATGTCTCAAAAGCTCAAGTCGTCGATGGATTTAGGCTTGATCATCTGGTCTAGTCCACTGAAAGGATCTAGATGCCCAAGAGGGGGGGGGGGGTGTGAATTGGGCTTCTTTTAAATTTCTAAAGCAATATTAAAACCTATTAATGCCAATCACCCCCTAGTGCCTACCGCAATGTGTATCCTAACTAGAAAGCAATAGCAAGCCAAGGAATTGAAAGACAACCTAAACAATTCTAGTAGGAATTGAAAGAACAAGGCGGAAAGTAATGCAAGTAAGTAAAGAGTGAGGGAAAGAAATTCTTGACGCAACGATGTTTTCCCGAGGTATCGAGGTGTCGACACCCCCTAGTCCTCGTTGGATCACCTCGCAAGGTATAACTCCCCCTCTACCCGTGCAAGGGTAGAGTGCTCTCTACGGGCTGATTCTTCGCCACTCCGGCTCGGTGAATCGCCCACAACCGATCACAGAAGCTTGGAGAAGAGCCGCCAACAATCTTCCAGCGATCACTTCCTCCGAACACCACCAAACCATCTAGGTGCTGTCGAACACCAAGAGTAACAAGCACAAGACCTTCACTTGACCAACTCAAGGCTAGGAAGGTGGATGGATGCACACAAGTCACTCCTAATCACTCTAGGAGGGAAGAACAAGATGAACTCTCTCAAATCTCTCCCTCACTAGGCACTTGGCTCTCCAAGAACTCTCTCAAAGGTTCCTCAGGTGAAACAATGGCCAAGAGACCTCTCAAGGACGAAGAGGGCAACTATAAATAGTCCCCACCTTCGAAACTAGTCGTTTCTTACTTTTTCCACTTTCTACGAAGGCACCGGACTAGTCCGGAGGCCACACCACCAGACTAAGGCAACTGGTCCGGAGCTCACTGGCAATTCAAACTTCGCTGGAAAGCAGGCACCGTCAGACCACTCGCTATGGTCCAACGCCCTGGTCCGACACTTAGGTCCGGAGCCAGGGTGCTCACTGCACTCCAAGATCCAGCTGAGCTCGACACCACCGGACCACTTGCCTTGGTCCGGTGCCCTGGTCCGACGCAGAGGTCCGAAGCCAGGGTGCTTACTGAACTCCCAAACTTCTCTGAGTCACGAGCCTTCGTACCACTCGTCTTGGTCCGGAGCCCTGGTCCGACGCGCAGGTCCGGAGCCAGGGTCCTCACTGGATTGGAAACCAACTGCTGACAGAGGCCTCCGGACCACTCGCCTATGGTCCGGAGCCCTTCCAGACAGGTGGTACGAAGCTCTGTCTATGAACTTCTTCCTGAAGCAAGGCCGTCGGACTACTCTGCAAGGTCCGACGCCTCCTCACAGAACTGGTCCGGAGCTCTTTTCTCCCCCTTTCTCAACTCTTTTCACTAAGGTTCTTTAAGGGGTTTTGCTCCTATGAACTTAAGGTAAACCAAGGGATTATAGCAGGGTCTCTAGGACTAGTTGTGACAAGTGTGCACACACCAACTTTCCCAAACTCTCCTAGATCAAGCTACTAATCTCATACCCCCTTTATAGTACAGTCAGAGGAAAAACAAAGTCCTAGTCTATACTTAGTGCCCTTCTCAATCTCATGGCACTAAGAGCTAGCCTAGTCTTCAACTTGTATCTCCATCCTTTGAAACCGAAACGAATTCCATCTTGGGGGCATGAATACCAATAAGCCCATTCATCTAGCATTACTAATGACCTAACTAAAATGACTTTGCCTCTGCAAAACACACGTTAGTCATAGTGACCTAGCATTGTCGTTAATCGCCTAAACACAAGGGACCATGATTCTTCATCCACTCAATATGATCTTTCTCTTGCCATCCTTAGATCCCCACCAAAAATTTGTTATTAAGCTGGTCAAATGCTCATAAAGACACTTTGACGGTTTAAAATAAGGATATAATAGGTTGGAACATCTTGCTCCAATGCTTTTATTAAGATCTCCTTCCCACCCACAGACAAGCATTGTTTCAGCCATTCCTCAATCCTGTTCCAAACTCGGTCCTTCAAATTTGTAAAGGCACCGTTTGAAGCTATCCCAACATCTGAAGGCATATCAAGATATTTTTCACACAAAACCTCATTAAAAACCGCCAGCTCATTCTTGATAACGTCACTAATTTGCTGTCTGACGCCCTTTGCAAAGTGTATGGATGATTATCTCTGACACCACAGCCAAAAGACATGTTGCACATGCACTCATGCAATGGTTAGTCTCCAAACTCAACCAAAGGTGATCATCTCAAACAATCACTCACCACAAACTCTCCTGCATATAAGCTGATAATAAGCAGGAGAGAAGAAGGGAGAGGGACAGCGCCGGAACAGGCGCGCGGCACAAGGCAAACAGACGCAAAAAGACCAGGCGTGCAAGGCTGCAAGCCCGGCTCGCAAGCAAGCAACTGGCGCGTGAGTTGGATGCGGATGCCGTGGCATTCGTGAGTTCTGTTCAGCCTCATCAGCTCCCCCCGCAACAGAGAAACCACTGCTGCTAGTGCTAGTGTACTCTCCTAGTACTAACTGCGGCAGCTTCCTCTTCTACTAAATAAATGACACACTTATTATAACGCGACAAGTCCCAGCTCCAAGTGAGCGACGCCTCCCTACCTCGCCTGCGTATATAACGCGGCACACTAGCGAGTGGTGCGGGCACAGGATTGGGCTCGCTGGCGGCGAAGGCTATATGAGCGGTCTCATCACGAGGATCGGAGGCACCGTCGCCCGCTCACCCATGGCGGCCGCGGCAGTCCACGCTGGCATCGGCAGCAACGACGCGCCACGGAAGCGGCCGCGTCGTCCAAGCAGCGTCAGAATGGAGGGCAGGAGCAGAGGAGGCGACGGTGGTGGCTGCTGCTGCTCGACGAGGCTGGTGGTGATCGTGGGCGCCACGGGCACGGGCAAGACCAAGCTGTCCATCGACGCGGCCGTGGCGCTGGGCGGCGAGGTGGTGAACGCCGACAAGATACAGCTCTACGCGGGCCTCGACGTCACCACCAACAAGGTGCCACACGCCGACCGCCGCGGCGTCCCGCACCACCTCCTGGGCGCGGTCCGCGCCGACGCGGGCGAGCTCCCGGCGCGCTCGTACCGCGCGCTGGCCGCCGAGGCCGCGGCCTCCGTCGCGGCACGTGGGCGGGTGCCCGTCGTGGCCGGGGGCTCCAACTCGCTCATCCACGCACTCCTCGCCGACCGCCTCCTCGGCGAAGACCCGTTCGAGGCCGACGACAACGACGGGTACCGGCCGTCGCTGAGGTTCCCGTGCTGCCTCCTCTGGGTGGACGTGGACGGCGCGGTGCTGGACGACTACCTGGACCGGCGCGTGGACGACATGGTGCGCGAGGGCATGGTGGAGGAGCTCCGGGAGTACTTCGCGCGGACGTCCCCCGCGGAGCGCGCCTCCCACGCGGCCGGGCTTGGCAAGGCCATCGGCGTGCCGGAGCTGGGCGACCACTTCGCGGGCCGCAAGAGCCTCGCCGCCGCAGTCGAGGAGATCAAGGTCAACACGCGGGTGCTGGCCAAAGCGCAGGTGCGCAAGATCCGGCGCATGGCCGACGCCTGGGGCTGGCCCGTGCGGCGCCTAGACGCGACGCCCACGGTCCGCGCGCGGCTGGCTGGTGCTGGGCGCGACGTCGAGGCCGCCGCGTGGGAGCGCGACGTGTTCGCGCCTGGCCTCGCCGCCATGCGCCAGTTCCTCGTCAGCCACGAGCAGCTGCAAAGGTGGCCGCTGGCGCGGAGGCAATGCCGTGGCATGGTGGGGTGACTCGTGATGACGCGTCCAAAGTTCCACCGGGATAGGCATAGGCCCGCCGAATTCCACCGGGCGGTGGGGCCGTTAGCTGGCGATGCCGTGCCAGTGCCACACATCAGGAGCAAGCCGCGGCGACAGCGGGCAACAGAAACAAGCAGGGCGAGACGAGACGACGCACCGGCAAGCAACTGCCAATTTTTGCCGGGGCTTGTCTGTTTGCTTCTCGGCTCCATCCATCCATCCATGGTTTGTCTACGGTACAACAACAGCCGCGCGCAGCAGCGTGAATACTGCAGCTAGCCGTCCAGCCAGCTTGTGCGTGCGGGATTAGAGGGCAAAACCCATGCTTAATGCGTGATTAGGAGGAGGAGGAGTTGTGGTTGTGCTGTGCCAGCTTGGAAGTCAGTTGGGGCTCCAGACGTGTGCGCCCTTCTCGCTAAACAAACAAGAAATGCATTCGTTTCTTTTCTTCTGCTAGCTAGCTAGTCTCCTCTCCTCGCTATATATATATATATATATATATATATATCGCCTCGTCGGTGATTCGTGCCACTCCACTACCATAGTACTCTCATAGTTGTATAGAATATAAGAGCCGATCGAGTTGATAGATCACAAAATTGCGTTGCACCAGTCAATGCAAATGTGGCATACATACGGCATTTCTGGCATTTGGCTTCCGGCCGCCCAGAAGTTGTTACAACATAGTACTGGACTACTGGTACATATGGTTCGGTTCCTGTCCTCCCCACTTGCACAAAACCTTACCAAATGCCCCACGAAGTAGTTTTCCTTATATACTACTTGTAGTAAAACTCATCAAACCGTTACGTCTCCTGCTGACTCCTGACATAGATGTAGTGACGTGATCACGATCGATCATGTTATATATTCTTTTCGACCAACTCTGGCCTGTTGCCGGTAGATTTTTGCCACTGCGCGCGGCGGTAGGACCAGTACTGTCCCTAACACTGCCTACGGAGCAACCGCCGCAGATGCAGCGAAGTCATCTAAGGGTCTGTTTAGATGTTTCCAACTAAAATTTAGCTAAATAAACTCTAGTGTTTGTGCTTTACTAGCTAGCTAAAGGATAACCATCTAAAACCTTAGTGTCTGTTTGGAACGCAAGATTTTCATAGAAATTACGCAGGAATTTCATCCGTTCATTTTTTTCAGAAAAACGACCCGCATTCCAAACCGAGCCTTAACTAGAAATATTTGGATCCACCAACTAATTGATGGCATTATGGTTAGAATGACGATTGAGAAATTAGATGTGGGGATTGACATTTTCAAAAATGGCTTCTCTACTCTACTTAGGATAGAATTAGCGGAAGCAAAACAATACATTTTTATTCTAGTCAACTAGATATGTTTAAAATAAATTTCACCACACATGATCTTAACATTTATCCATACATGTAACCACTCTTGGGATTCATGGAGGATGGGCAATGTTGGAAGGTGGGCGAGTACAAACAAAACATGTTATGGTTAGCATGATGTCTGATGGTAGACGTGGATTTGACGATAGGAGAAACCCTAGATACATCAAGAGGCACAGTGGGGTTGGAAGACTTTTTAAGAAAAAAAAACCCATAGAGTTGTACATGAGTCTTTGTCCAATAAAGTTTTTTTTTTCATCTTAACTCACTTTTACTCCATTGATCGAAATAGCACCGGACTAAACTTTAGTCTATCTAAACTTTTGTTCTTGGTGATCCAAACAGGTCTAAGAGCAAGTTTAATAGATACAACCCATTGCTGGCTGCAAGGGTTATTCCAGCCTTCTTACAACTCATTCATATAGTAGTTGTTTCTTCATAATTAATACATGACCCACATGTCTCTCTCACAACTTTCTTTGGTTCTTGTGCCCAAGCTGGCTGTAAGCTTACAACCCACCTATCTTCTCTTTCCTCTTCTCTCTCCTCCACCTCAGCATTCAACCCTCTTGCAGCCCACCATAATACTTGCTCTAAGGAGAGAGCCGCGTTCGTCGGCACTTACAAAATAAACACAAAACTGACCGGATCAGAGGCCGAAAGGGTCATTGGTGTTGATGCCAAAAATAGACCATTGGGTGTTGATGCCATTTGCATATCTCATATCCTCCATTGTTGGCGGTGCTACGGTGGGCACAATATATAGCTTTTGGTTTCGTGAGCAACTTTGATTGTGATGGTTTGTCATGTCTTTTGCTAATATCCTAAGTTAGTTTTCAGAGGTGTTGTTTGATAGTGTTTGTTGTTTTCTTATGTAGGTACATGTTTACTCGTTCTTTATTAGTGCATATATAGACCGGTATAACCTACAAGTTTCCTCTTTCAATGTGTACATATTGTGGACGTCTACGTTGTACTGTCTAATTTGTTTTATAAAAAAATATAGAGTTATACATGAGTCTTTGTCCAATAAACTAAGTTTGTTTTTCGTCTTAACTCACCTTTACTCCAATGATTGAAATAACACTTGACTAAACTTTAGTCCATCTAAACTTTTGTTCTTGTTGATCCAAACAGGTATAAGGAGGGAGCCGCGTTCACCGACACAGTACAAAATAGACACACAAAACTGACCGGATCGGAGGCCGAAAGGATATATAGGCAGCATATAGATATCAATCAATCTCTGATGACTCCCATCACTTGGACAATAATAGAAATGATATATAGGGCTTTCGATCAATTGAGGCATCCTATTGTTGTTTTGTGTTGCATGACCATGGGGTTAATGAGTTAATCTATTTTGTGGCTGCGTCAATGACAATGATGATCGAGTAGTACGTAGTAGGCGATTTGTGAGCTGTATAGCTGCTTCTTGGGTCATGTGCGCGCACTTGCCTGATGATGTCGCTGCGCCTGCGCTTGATTTGGATGTGTGACCATATTCGTCGAGAATTATTCCCTGAGCTGAGCTGAGCTGAAGCGGATGCCTCTCTCGATCATGTTTATGGCCAGGATAGGATGCCGTTTCAGATGCCTAGTGAGCTACTGTCCGCGGTGTGTGCAGAGACACGCCGACCAGCCAGCATTGCTTCATTGCTCGCTTTGCTAGCTCGTCCCGTCAACAGGACTAAGGACTACGTACTATGCTCTAGTAGTAGCCCACTACCTACTTAGACTACTCCCTCCGTCTCTAAATATCTGTCTCTAGAAAACCGTATTTCCTTACAGACACGTTTACATAAAAAAAAAAGGGACGGAGGGAGTATCCAAATGGCGTTCCAAAGAAGCTTCCTTTTGGGGGCGAAACGACGGCATGACCTACATTAGTACTGTACTCTACTCCTAGACCACTAGTCTAGCTAGGAGTATACTAGTAGTCTTCAGGCTATAATACGACACGGGCCGGGGAATGTGAGAACACAATGCAATGGCAGGAGCCAAGAGAAGAAGTGTTCTCCTTCGACGCAGCAACCCTACGCTGCGAGCGAACGCACGCACGGCTGACCAGACCTGACCAGACGTTGGCGAGGCGAACTGGCCTGGGAGGCACGCAAAAGGATGCAGGGCATGTACAGAGAGAGGCGAAAAGCGCCCGGCATGAGCAATGATGGGCAGCCGCATTGCATTGTTTATCTTTTATCCACATGCCGCCGGCGCGCGTGCAGGCAGCAGGCGCAGCAGCCGTTGCATCGCATTGCATCCCGGGCGACGGGGCGGCTAGGTAGCTGTGGCGGGCGCTAATGCTGAGGCCTGGGGTGGGGGCCTTGGTAGTTGTTGCGGTTGCGGGTCTCTAGGCCCTCGCCCGCAGCGGCAAAGGCCATCATTCGAGGGGCCAAGGCTGCCTCCCCCCTCTCGCTTGTTTTTGGCGCTCGAGGGGAAGGGAGGGCCTGTCCAGCTGCGCGTGTCCGTCCGTGCAGTGCATGTACTAGGCCCGGAGGCAGCGCCGGCCGGCAGCGTAACAATATACTACAGCCGCTCGCTAATATAATCGTCCTACTCCCCTCCTGTACTCTCTCTCTCTCTGAACGCAACCGGCATGCATGGCCCCTACCCCGTGTCTAATTGTCCCTCACACCCTCATCACTAACGAACCACTTGACAAAAGCCTGCCCGGCCAGCTCGTCCTTCTCTCTCGTCTCACTCCCCTCCTGTGTATATGTTACTCCTTCCATCCTAAATTGTAAGTCATTTCAAAAATCTTGGAGGGTCAAAGCATCTCAAGTTTGACCAAGAATTATAGACAAAACTATAAAGATTTATAACATCAAATAGGTATACTATGAAAATATAATTGATAACGAATTTAATAATACTTATTTGATATCATAAATATTATTATATTATCATATAAGTTTGGTCAAACTTGACAAAACTTTATTTCTTCAAGATTCTTGGAATGACTTACAATTTAGGACCGAGGGAGTAGCTAAGAAGAATCCCCACATCGCTCTGGCTAGATTCGAACTCTTCTGGCACTGTCTCCACGCCTGCATCATCTCATTATGTTTAATTGCATTAATTCAGGGTCAAAGTCAGAAGGAATAACACCGCTGTTCCTTCTTTGGATCCTTCTTCACATCCCCGCAACCCTTGTGTTGTGGTCACGAGTTCATCTCATCCGCCTGGATTTCAATCCATGCATTTGTCAAGTGGCAGCGCCGAAATTGCCCGCCTGCCTGCCTCGGCGCATGATTCTCTCCTCCCTCCTCCGCTAGCTGCGGCCGCGCGCGCTAGATTTTAATCCCCCACTTGATCGAGCTCTGCACCTCTGCAGGAGGAGGTGCATGCATGGAGCCGACCTAGAAGAAGACGAGCAGCGCAGCAGCAGCCGATGAGTTTTAAATTCCGCGCCTGTTCGCTCACCTGGTGTGTCAGCACTCAGCAGCAGCGCCCTGCTCCTCCTCCTCGCCTTGCTCCTTGTTTGCTCCCCTGCACCCCGTCAAGCCCCGGACAGGAATTCAGCTTTGCTCCCCGTGTGTTGCGTACGCATTGAGACAGCAGGATGCTGATTAACAACTACTCCACTAGCTAACCATACTTAGTACCTAGATGCTTCTCCGGCCTCCTCCGAAGATCAATGATCAATGATGTGCGAGTGCGTGCTGCCTTTTCAGTATTGGTATTGGTATTGGTATTGGTATTGGCAGCCAGTAAAGAACTTGGATCCAGCCTGGTCTTTTGTAAGACTATGTTCATAGTATATAATTATACCATATAGTACAGGCATGCAGTACGTTTCGGAACTGAACTCCAAATGCGTTCTAGTAGTAGATTATATATAGAGCGTCCTGTCCTACAGAAACTGACCAAAAATAATAATGTAGTACACTATAGGTACTGTTTAGGATAGCTTTATAAACAGTTTTAGTTTCACGAGTTGTTGTGAGCTATTTTTTAAAAATAACTTTATGAATAAAACTATTTTTCTCATCTCTTGACGAGGAATGGAGAGAGCTGAAGCGGGAAAAACTAGTTTTTCATAGCTCTCTATCATATTTCTCTCTCACAGTCATTTATGAAATTGTTTTGTCAAACATTTTTTCGGAAACAGCTCACTTTCACTTATATAAAGCTACTCATGAATCTGTTTTCAAAAAAAACAACTTCACTAATAAACCTTGCTTGAGTGGTGCCAAATGAGACATATATATATATATATATGGTGGGTTTTGGTCTGCAATTTGCAATGTTGACTAAATGAAGAGAATACTGCTGGTACTAAAAATGCATACCCACACATACTGCATGTGTTATCTTGCTTGTACATCAGCTGGAAAGGGGTTATTCTTTTCGCCTGATCTTCCTTTTTTGTCCACCAATTTATATAACTAATGTTTCTTTTCCGACTGAAACAGTTCAGATCGAGCTACTTTAGGGTAAGGGAAGCTTTCAGTTGACACTCTCCCGTCACGATCGACGATGAGGAATGTTAAGTCCATGTGAACTCTGACCAACGTACTCAATCTTGTTAAGTTCTCCATAAAAAGGCAGTAAAGTGACTCTCTCTATTTCTCGATGAGATCGAATCTTCCATCCATCCAAACTAATGACGGCACCACGGTTGGTGCCCAGTCTAGTCACCACCGATACCTTAATCTGACCGACCACCCATTATACCAGTAGTACTGTAGTAGTCCGTGACGGCAGTATTCAGCAAAGCGCGTCGTCGCCGCCGGAGATGGCGACACGCAGAGACCATCGGTGCACCGCTAGCCAACCGTCGTCGTCCCTGGTGATGCCGATCGAACTGGTCGGGAGCCGGGAGGTCGTTACCGGTGGCACGCAGCAATGGCCAATGAGCATTGCTACGTTTCTCCGGTCTCACATTGCTGCTGCTTGCACTGCAAGCGAACTACGCCGACGTACAGTTGTTGCCTGTGATGACGATAGATCTATCCATACTCGGGTTGCCGACCATGATCACGTCCACATCCATCAGTCGCTATATTCTTACCTTGGAAGGCCAGTAAATAGCCAGACCGTGCGAGCAGTTAACCACGACGACGTCGCGCGATGGAGCTGAGCCCCGGTTTCAGAACGATGCGACGCGAGGATCGAGCGCGTGGTGGGTGGCCAGCGGACTTGCATTGGAGCCACGACCGCGACCGGCCGCGCGGCGAGAGGGAGCAGGATCGGAGGAAGGCAGGCGCGCGGCTCTCCGGCGCGAGCGGCAACAGCGACGGCGACCGGCGCGCGAGACAGAGTGACGCGGTTTTTTTTCCTTCGCGATCGCTATCTACTCTGGATCGTAAGGAAACTGATCGGCGTCCTTGGTGTTTCTGTTCCGTACGTTGTGCGTCCTGCCGTCCCCGTCAGCGAGGATTGGAATTTGGAAGACTGAAGAGAGTCGGTTTCTGACCTGTGATGAAGTTTACAGAACAGAGGACGGAAAGAGCATACCATGACTAGTTGGATGTCGGGACCGATTTGTCCCTAAATAACCATCGTCGTGTTTGACTTGATTCGTTATTAGAGGACTAGATTAAAAGATGATATATCATAAATATTAATATTTTTTAACATGAATAACTGACCACGCAATAATTCCATCGACGGCCGATATGATGCATGGGCAAGTATCCCGACAAGAATGGAGTTACTACTCAAGAACAAGATATGGAGGAGGTGTATGCATGCATGCTTGCAAGCAAGATATCGGCAGCAAACTAACTCCCATGACGCGCGCGGCCGGGCTTATACTTATCACTTGACACTTGTGACCCTCAGTACTCGCGCGGCAGGACCGCTCTAACCGCTTGCTTTTCACTTCCATTTGAGCCCACGCGAAGCCGCTTGACGTGACGATTACCGGTCCCCTAGAAGTGCTGGCGTTTCGCTGTCGGGCGCCGGGGCTTTTCTCTCTCGCTTCTCCTCCGCTCTGTCAGCTGCCGTACGTCGCCGTGCGCCCGGGTGGTGTGCCGACTTGACTCTGTTGGACAGGTATAAAAGCTAGGTATAAAAGCTAGTTGATTGAGTAGTGTTCTATGAGAGAAAATAACTTAAAATAAGCTGGAAGTAGCTCAAACAAACGGTGATCTTCTCCTCCGGCTCACACCTAGGGTGATAGGAAAAAAAATACCACATAACATATCTAAAGATCTTGAAAATATATATCTAGAATCTTCTAGAAATTAGATTGAAAAATAGAAAAAGTCTAGAAAAACTTTGACATTCTAATCAAAAGTCTAAATATGTTTTAAAAACTTTCTACAGAACACAAGATGCAACCATCACGAATGCATTCATATTAATTGCATCTCATATTTTTAATTGTCAAAAGTTTTTAAAACATATTTAGACATTGATCATGATGTTTTGGGAATTTAAAAGAATTTTCTAGATATTGTTCGCATTTTTATAGAGCTAAATCTCATTTATGGAAGCTTTTAAATACCTTTTATTACCTTTTATAAGCTTAAAGATATTTTTTATAGTTTAAAAACGTTATCAGATGTTTACCATTTTTTTAATTACAAATGATGAAACTGCCTTGAAGATGGATACAGAGATAATTTAAACAATTATTAGAGTTGAAAGAGAACAGTTATTAGAGTTGAAAGAGACAAGTTATTCAGTTTTAGAGTTGAGCAAGAAAACTCATGAAGAGGCAAAACCGGCTTTCCGTCTTATAAACCCGCTCCACATGCTATATGGGCTAGAGAAGCCCCTGGCCTGAATATGTGCGTTACATTGGCCCACCCAAGGACTCCTCTCTGGACTGGGTGATTTGGTACCGGGCATCTGACCCATCCAGAATGGTCCACCAGTCTAGAAATAGATACATGTCAAATAGCTTATTGCTACATTATCACAAGAAGCCCACTGACTGCTAGTTTATTTGGAGAAGAGAACTTATGTGAAAGTGAATAATGATGGTGCAAGTGAACCCAAAGATATTTAAGCCCTGATAAAGAGGACCTTAAACTACTTGAGTGATTGCTCAGTTATTGATTTGGATCCTTTTATTTCCAAGGAACTAGAATCTAATCAATGAAATAGGTTATTTAGCTTAGAATTTGACATTGCATAACTTTCCCAAGTTTACATATGAGGCTATCTCAAATTCATAGGGTGAGAGTTGAAATTCATTTCTAGAAATCATTTCTACTCAACTTATAGCATGCTCTTTAACTAGCTTCCTGATAGTAGAAATGCCTATACGACTAGCAATAATTTATAGTAGTATATTTCATATAGGACCATATTAGCTTGATTAATTTATACCTACATTATAATTATTAGAATGAATTCAATTCCAAACGTTTTGCCTACAGGTACGGTCGACATCTTAAACGGACGACCTCTCTTTCTGTGGCGTTGAGCTAGCATAGGGACTGGCATGAGCGGCGCTGCAGCATGCAGGAGATTCGCTGATTGCATTCACGGACAGTTCAAAGATAAAGTGAGCATGTTAATCATATCATGGACGGGTTACATACTTACATGTTTCAGTGTTTAAAAAAAATCAATGCACTTCGGTCACAGCTTGAACCATCTGCGTCTCCAACTCCAAGTGAGAAAAGCAACATTTCACAACTACCCAAGCAGGGAGAGGATGATGTCACAATTGCAATATCTGCAAGGGGAATATGGATACACATCTACTGAGAGTTGTTGACATGTACAGGATGCAGGTGGCCAACAAGAATGGAGGATCACAAAGAGATTGGCAGGTAAAAAACATCCGTGCTTTCTGTCTGGTTCAGAACCTTCACACAAAGAATCGAACCAACGACTTGAGTGCAACCGCGGCCATTCACCATGTCATAGCTGAGGTACAAGAATAAGAAAAAGGGGGTTAAAGCCAGGTTTATAGACTATATAAACATGTCTGGGAGATATAAAGACCTTAAATATTCTTCGGAATTGATACTACGTTACTACTCAAACCGTAACAGCACACTGTTGAAACATGTTATCTCATATTTACTTTGACTGCAATCTCAACCTTAACAGATGAATAATTCAAAAATGTATACTAAAGTAAACACACAATTTTTTCAACACATCTCACTCACCCAGGTCATATATTCTTCAGCTTGGAAGTTCTGAAATTGGCAATTGATTGTGGAACACCCCATTCGATAGTTCATGGGTCTCTAAAGGGCTTTTCTTTGAGCGTTCCAAGGAGGTTGCTTCAAAAATACCTACAAAAGGATAACAATGCTCATTTTGGATATGAAATATTCAGGACATGAAGGAGAATAGGTTTTCCAACTGTCATAGCAGTACAGCTGAGAGAGTAATTTTAGAATCCAATCATGGATACAAAGAATAAGACCTCAAAACTCACCGAATCCCAAAATAACAGAACAGACCAGAAATCCTAAAAGGGAGAAATCCATTTGGTACACTATCTCCAACACGATGATGCAACCTGTTGAAACCACTAAGTGTCTTGGAGAGGAGAAGACCAGATGCAACCTGCCAACCAAGTAAACACAGAGCGAAGGTTAACCATGGAGCACAATGGGCAGTTAACTAAAAGGAGGCCATCCATGCCTTATGAGTTATGATTAATAGTATAAAATTCAATAAAAGTTCTTCAAGAAGCATCCAAGAAAAGAAAAGTATTGTTTGATGTTGTTATACATGAAGATAGTTGAGGAATAATAACTTCAAATCTATAATCTCCTGAAGATCTGGCTCAGACTAATAAAAAGAAACACAACCTGTGGGGGAGGGGGGTAGACAACCCTGGGCATTTTGCTAAGAACACCTTCTCACGCAGGTCAAGAAAACCCCCAAACCCCTGCCCCATTCTACACAGTAGCACCATAGCCCATTTGAGAACGACCAGACAGAGCCTTAGACCTGTGCTTTAGCGTGGGACATACAAGGGGATTTTTTTTTAACCCTGACTAAAATTTGCTTCCACGGGGAGTCGAACCCAGGAACTGAGTGCTACTAGAGCCACCTAACCAGCTCAGTTAGAAGCTCATTCGTTGGTTCAGATCAGTGATAACAAAACAAGTAGTCATGGTTCGTTTTACGATCTGATGATGCATGAAATTATTTTAAAATTAGCTTTTAACAAAAAAAAAACACATTCCTTCAAAGAAAAGATCTTACTTTTCTTCAGCAACATTGTCAACATAGAATATAAGCACCATTCCAAACAAAACAGTACTTAAATATGCCCAACTTGGTAGTTGTAATTTAACTATACTGTCAGATGCCGAGCCCTGCAATCAAGAAAAAACAAAATCACTATACTACTATATCAAGGAAAGAACTGAAATCCTCCCAACCCCAGAAATAACGGAGAATACTCACTAGGATTGTATCCCACATGGCAAACGGAAAAAGAAAACAAGTAGCAGAAGCAATAGTTATAGCATGGAGCCGCCTTTTAAGTTGATTCTGTAGAATAAAACAATGGTGGTTGTCAATTCCTATATAGAAAATGATGGTGCATTGATAGTGCCTTGAAGGGGGGTTTTGACAGAGAATGCAACAGAAGCTGGGATACCTTGAGAGAAACACGCCGAGCTAATACTCTCCTCAAAGCAGATAAGATCCCAGCGGTAATTGGCACCACCATTTCTTTCACTCCAATAGTTTGTCTTGCCTTCTCCACTGGTTCACTTCCAAAGCTATCTGTGTAAAGTTAAGGTCTTCCAAAACAGGTTTAGACGAGTCCATTATTAATTTATAGGTAGAGATACTTTAACTGCCAAAAATGCAGAGTTATTACAATAACTGGGTAAATCATTTCAGGAAGATATCTATGTAGTAGGATACATAAAGGAGAATGTGTTCTTGTAGACCATCCATTTGACAAGAGATAATATGCTACCAACATAGCAGCAAGTCCACCAATCTAAAAATCCATAGAAACAGTTAACATCATCTCCTAGAAAATTAACAATTTCTACTTCAAAATACTAGAGTTTCTTGAAAGTCTGCTGAGCATGGCAGAACACATTGAAGACTTGACATGCAGCATGATCATCATATAGAAGAATTCCTTAAGGGGCCATTTGGATCCTTTCATTTTGGAGGAATTGGAATCTCCTTAATGGGTTAGGCTATTTGGTTTGGAATCTGACATTCCACAACTATCATTTTCTCCCTTGTATGACTATCTCAAATTCATAGGGTGGGAGATGGAATTTGATTCTATAATCACCATGCTATGTTTCTACTCTACAACTATAATTTTGTCCCTTTTATGGCTAACAGCAGTACTCAAATATATTCCATATACAACCATATCAGCTTATCTATAGAATGAACTTGATTCCAAGGATCCAAACGGGGCCTAATTATTTTCCTAGCTATCATAGTTGCTGCATGTATAACTTTGCTGAGAAACATGCACACGTGGTGCTAATGCAACATGTGCACACTTATTTTGTGCTTAAAGCTCATCAAATCAATCACAATTCTAAACCACGTCAGACTTTCAAGGATGAGGGGCTCCTAACTTCCAAGAAAAATGGACTGCTGACAACAGAGATGGTATTCCTGTGCCCATACATTTCTTGTACAATCATTGGCCAAATATCTTTACCAGTGCATGTGCACACTATATTTACTGAAAGAAAAGGCATTGGTAAATATCAAATGGATTAAAAAAAACCAGTGATTAGACAATAATTAATGTTAGAGTGCCACGTACGAGCAATAATTCCTTATGCTTGTTGCCTAAATAAGTAAATATCATAGAAGAAACATATAACAAGGAAACGGAATCATCATATAAAACGAATTCTATTTTAAAATCAGGAACTTGCCTTTTTCCAGACGTTAACTTTCCTTCCATATAAAGCAGCAGAGAGAACTCCAAGAACAGCACCTGCATACTCTGCCAGTAGAGCACTAGACTCAATAGACAGAGTAAAATGCGGTTTAGATAGAAGTGCCAGTAAATGTTCCTTTAGTAACACAGTTAGGATGCTCAAAGCAGGGCAAAATATGCAGATGATGTGGTTAAGGATACTATAAATGCTGTTTTAGCTCGCAGCATGGTTTAAACATTGCACATAGGTGGAGATTGAACTAGATATTCCCTGGCATAAATGCACTGCATCACAGACCAAGCAGCTATGTAGAAAATTCATGGTGCTGAGAGAACAGGATACTTACACTAATGGGCCACAAGCAAGAAGTCCTTTACCCCATAATACAAAGTAGAATGCCAGGATTCCTCCATTGACAACTGTAGGAACAACCTGAGAGAATGAATATAAGAAAGTGCACATCTAATAGCTGGTGAAGTAATCTCAAGAAAAAGATGGTATAATGAAACCTGTGAGTTGGGCAAAGGCCGGCCTTTCCAAGGCTTCTGTAGGACCAAGAATATGATTGAAGTGGGTACAAGACAACTGAAGAGAAAACCAACTATTGAATCTCCACTGTTGGATATGTGGCTATACAAGGAGTAAACAGACCAAATTCGCATGAAGTTTCCCAAAATATGGATTACTTGCAACGGTGTTGACCTGCAAAAGGCAAAACATCAGCAGTTTTGTCAAAAAAATAAAAGTTAGCCAACGAACTGATTGGTACATGCATTTGGAAAGACAAGCTATAAGAAGGTTTGACGTGAATATGATAGTAACTGAAATAAAAATACATATGAAAGGTAGACAGAGTACAAATCAAGCAGATGCACATCTTGCTCAAGCTCACATTTCTCACATTGCTCTCACATCAAAAGGGCTAGAAATTATGGTCACATATATTACCATTTAACAGCATAAAACTAGTGCACATTAAGGGAGTCAATAGTCAATACTCAGTATAGGACAAGGACAACTACTGTATACCTCATATTGATACCAATAATCAGAAATTTAGATCAATTTGTGATGGCCACGGAATAAGTTAGTAGACAGTTGGAGCAAATGCTAACTTGTAACTTGCAAGTACCATATTGCCAGATCACCTAGAATCAGGAGCGGGCCAATAAAGGACATGGATCGATAAGAATGTATACACTTCTGATTAGATCAGATCAGGATACAAATAGCGCAAGTTAGGGTTCGGGTGCTCAATTTTGCACAGAGAGAAAGGGAAGAGAAGGGGCGGGCATACCTGGTGTGGTGAGTTCCCGCCGCCGGCAAAGGGCCCGACGAAGCCATGGGAAGCTAGGCGTAGAGCGTCGGCGGTCGCCCAAGTTCGAGAGGTGGACGGGAGAAGAAAAACAGCAAACTGGTGTGAAGTGTGAACGCAGGAGAGGGAGTTCTTCCGGTGCTGTGGACGGCTTGCTTTCTCCGCGCGCTACTGGACCCGATTTCTCTCTCTTTTCCTCAAGTGCACGCGCATTGCCCGTTCATTAGAGAAAGCGGCCCATGTTTGTGCCATGGTTCTTCCTTTTTTTTTTTCTGTTTTTATTTTGCTTCCAACTGTTTTCATTTATCATAAATTGTCACTAACAATTATCACTATTTTCAGAATCCACCTGAAGATTTTCTATTTTATATCACTAGCCTAGGGTAAAATTGTTATTGGTCTATTTAAATTTTTTTCTGATTCATTTTATAATTTTGTTTGTTCTGCATAAATGTACCATAAGTATTTTTATCCCGGATCTGTAGCATTTTTCTGGTGATGTTAAAATATTATACTCATGATATTGGAACAAACTTTATCTCTATGCTATAATAAATCTCTCCTAAACATGAAACATTTCGGTAATAAAAATTGGGAAATTACATTTTGGGAATGAAACTAGAAAATTTTCTAACGAAGCTAGAAGATTTTCTTTACGCAATTAGAACATGTTTTTATATGTTTCTTCTTAAGTTGGAGAATTTTGTTTTTATAAGGTTTGAGTAAAGCTCATTACGCTGGACATGTGTCATAAAAGTACTTAAAACAACTTTTAAAGGTGTACCATGTTGTCCTTCTTTGTGTTTCTTAATCCATACCCGTCGTATCCTCTGGCTGATTAAGGATCATGCCCCGGGTAAGACCAAGGTGATAAAAGAAGTTGACTCAGGGTTTCATCACTACTTGTTTCAAGATTAACTTTGGACCTCGAGACATAAATAAGGGTAGGCAATGTAGCCCCTGAGCATCTTCATAAGTTACATGCAATGTATCAAGGTGCTTGAGAGAGAAAAAAATAGCATAATGAAAACAATTATGAAAATGACTTAGTTAAACCAACGAGACGTTGGCGCCATTGTTGTTGATGGTGGCCACGTTAATGTCGAGTAGTACCACGAGCGCCGCAATGAGATATGGCAAGAGGCCAAGAGTCGTGAAGAGAGGTAATGTGCGACCAACTTGAAGGAATCTAAGATGGTTTGGCTAACCTAAGGTAGCTCGTCAATGAGGCCGGGGGGGGGGGGGGGGGCTATAGCGTGTTGACGACGAGGGCTGCCATGGAACGACGATGAGAGTCACCATAGGATGACAACGATGTGAACGATGGGAGTGATGATGACGAGGGCTGATGCGTGATGGCATGGGACACAGTTGGATTACTGCCCATAATAGTCATGTAGACATGTATGGATATCTGAAAATACAGATATGTCGTAGGAAATAATTAAAACATAACTTAGCTTGGGTATGTTGTCGCATGGTGTCATGAGTTGTGTCAGGACAACGAGTTATGTTGCTGGTGGTTGAAGGTCACCACTACAAGAGACTAAGTTGTCACAAACATTGTTGATGAAGAGTGTTTCGATATGCTATCGACAAGGTCCGCAGAGGGTCGGGCTGTTGTTGGATCTGCCATGTTGACTAGTCAACTATGGTTTGACTTGTCCCATTGAACAGTCGGATATGCAGGGTTGAAAGGTTTAAAGGAACACTGAAAACTCTCATTTCTCATTTGGAGTGTAGGGTCTGAAAACTCTCATTTCTCATCTGAAGTGTAGGGATGTGTATTGATGGTGACTATTCCTCAATGAGACATAGGATTCCGTTTCACGCTTTCTCCCGAGCTTTTGATCGAGGTTAGCCGATGGGAATGACTTTGAGTTGACAAAGCTGTGCTTCGAGAGTTGACCAGAGATGTGATTGGATGATTTTTTCGAAGTCCGAAAAGAATAGGAGTTGAGATCAGAAGTTGTTGAAGAATGTTTTTTAATCTTGTCAAAAAATCAAAATTGAGTGTGAGTTTTCAAAATTATTGGAGATGACTCTTACAAGGCACTAAGGATATGTTTGTTTAGCCTTCATGAAAGTTTTTTGACCTTTCAAAAGCCAAAACCACACTTGGCCCTGTTCGCTTGGCTTATCAGTCACCCTTTCAAAAGCCAAAAGCTCTTGAAAGCCAAAACTAATGCCCAAAACCACACTTTGGCCCTGTTCGCTTGGCTTTTCGGCCACCAAAACAGTGTTTTTCTCTCACAATAAAACAACCAAAAACAATATCAGTCGACTTAAGTTTCTCTGCTTTTAGCTTATGGGAGTTGTTTTTGGTTTTGGAAGTAAAAGAGCTAGGCTAGAATACTGTCAAAGTCTTAGTTTTTTTTCTATAAAAATGCTTTTTTAATTGAATTAAGGTGTTTTAAGACATGCTCTCAGCAAATCAAGACGCACCTTCCAAACGTTGTTGTGTTGATCTCTTGGTTCAACTAAAAGCGATGGAGATTACTTGTTTACAATTAAACAGGTGAAAATTTACTTCATCATTAAACGCTGATATCACTATATCAGGCAGGCATACCCCTCCGATCCCCGTAGTTAAATTGTACGTATCTACTCCATATTTGTTTCCGCGAAGGTTAATCAGGATCAGACTCCATATCAGTTATCAACAATTGACGTCTTGGATTATTTTTCTCATTTTCTGTAACCCTATATGAAACGTTTAACAGCCTTTTTTTCCAAAACGATTTCTGCAGCCTTTAATGGCATGTTCCATCATTCTAGAGCTTCATCCATGGCAGCATTCAGCACATCAACCGAAATTTGCAGTTTCAAAATCAAAAACCAGATTTGATTCAACAAATGAACAATCATCAGCAAGGGAACCGAGACCAAACACCAGAACAATGTACACCTTTTTTTTTTCTCGACCGTGCCAAGAAGCACGTTTTCCGTTAAAAGGAAGTAGATAAAATTGGTAATCGGAAATTACCGGTGAAACAGAGACATGGTAATCGGAAATTACCGGTGAAACCAGGGACGAGAGAAAAATAGCATAAGCAGAGTTGCAGTTGCCGAAGAAGAAATAAACAGGAAAACTTGCCTAACAAACCTGCGGCTGCTGAGCCAAGGAAAGACGCCTTGGCGTCAGGATCAATTGAACAGTCGAAAATTCAACGACTAAAAACTGCTTCATATATTCAACCATGTACAGTGCAGGACGCCAGGACAAGACATCCCACCAAGTGATGAGAATTCTTTACACAATTAACAATCCTACAAGCCCAGTAATCAAACTGAGAAAAGCTAAACTCCTCCCCAAGTACACTCCAATACAAAATCACAGGAAATTCCTCCCCGACTTCCTCTAATCCACCGAAAGCAAAACGCTTATGAGACAGACGTGTTAGCTATCAGAATAATAAGGTTAAAAAGGAAGAAGAAGAAAAAAATCACAACGTGTGGAAAAGACGTCCATCGGAAGCTCCACCGAAGAACCAATCACCTCTGCAGGAACACAAGAATCCCACCTTGTTAAGAGTCCAATCAAAGAAAAAAACTTCAAAAACACCACCGAATCGAGAGACCTCTTTACCTCTTCAATCTTGTAGGAGCCGGGTGCCACATCTGCTAGGCACAATCCCGGGTACAGCAACTGCAATCCATCCAGGAAAGCCAAAACAAAGGAACAAAAAAATCTCATGAAACACCGAATTCAGAGGGGAGACAAAAAAAAATCCAACAATTCTAAGCGTAGGTTCGAAATCCTTACGTCGAGCTGCCGCTGCACCGTGCGCGGGTGCTTCTTGGGCCGGCGCGGGGGCCGTGTCCCGCGAATCGCCGCGAAGTCCTCTGCGATCTCCTGCTTGGACAGCGCGACGGAGAACGCCCGCTTCTTCGCCTCCGCCGTCGGCGCAGGCGCGCGCTGCTCCGCGGCCTGAGCCTCCTCGTCCGCCTCGTCCGATTCCGCCTGACGCGTCGGGGCGACGGTGGCGGAGCGGCGAGTCCGAAGGTTCCAGGGCCGCTGAGCGGCGCGCTGGCGCTGCAGCAGCGAGCCGCCGCCCTCGGAACGGTGAGCCTCCTCCTTGTCCGAGGACGGGGTCTCCGGCGACGAGGGCGCAGGGCCGTTCTTGGAGCAGCGGAGCACGCGGTGCGTGCCCCAGCTGAGGGTGGGGAAGGAGAAATCGTGGAGTCGCGCGCGGGACGACGACCGCGCCGCCGCGGGACCCATGGGATTCGACTGCGCAGAGGTGACCTTGGCGCCACGGCGGTGGTCGTTCTCGACGGCGGCCATGAGGACCATGGGAGGGCGGGAGCCTCCGAGCCTGGGAGGTGGGAGGGGCGCGTGGGAGAGAGGGACAGGAGGAACCGATGAAGAAGGGAAGGGGGAGGAGGGTCAGATTTTTTAAACAGCGGATAAAGGGGGGCGCTTTTCCGTAAAGACCCCCGGAATCCATTGACTATTTGCCTCCAGGCCCTTTGTAAACTGTTTTTGGACCTCCAAGTTTCGGTTTCGGCCCTCGTTCGGTGTGGACGTGGTGTAGTGGTGTGGGCGGCCTGCGCCGCGTTCCTTCCCTTCGGCTTCGCGCCTTCGCCCCATCATTCGCCCGTCGCGTGCGAGGGCTTTTTTTTTTTAATTACAAGTTACAACACACACTCAACACGTACGCACACTCGTCCCTACGAACACACGCACGTAAATCCTACCCCTATGAGCACATTCGAATGACTGAGCCGGCAAATCTTGAAGTTGATGAAGTCACCGCATGCACCTCGCTGTCGACGAGAACGTCGCCTATCACCTAATACGTAGCGTCGGAAAATTCTGGAATATGTCACACCCAGGATTTGAAGGGAGCCCCGAAACAATTACATTGCGAGGGCTGCGTTGCGGACGACGAGAGCGGTGACGTCAGGGACTGCTGCACCAGCAAGTTGCCATCATGGCATCAGCATCAGGTGAGGTCTAGCCGCCGCCATCAGCATCAGGTCGTACCGAGCGGGGTTCTCCGGCCTCGGGGGACCAGCCTTTTCGTTGTGTGGTTCTTTCAGAGGTTTTGATGATGATTTTCTAATCTCTATAGCTGCAGGCTGCAGTTTTGCAAGCCAATGGAACAATCGGAGATGCAAGCGAAGGACAGGAACAGACAGCTTCTGTTACTCGATCCATTGAAGACGTAACATTGCTGATGCTGAGCAACTATAGCGTCTACATGGGTATTTGCACATTTATATTTAAGGCATTATTCGTTTGCGGAGGATTTAATTTAGAAGCTAATTTATTCCAAGCTATGAATGAGTCACTCGTTCTAGCCTAAGATTAATTCCAAACGATGCGTTTGGATCCACACATATTGTAGAAGCTAGCTTCTAAAAGCTTGATTCCTATAAGCTGAATTATAAAAGCTAAAATGAGAGGTTGGTTGAATAATTAGATTTTAAACTTTTAAAAGTTGGCTTATAGTAAAATTATCAAAATGCCTTGCTTTTTGTTTTTATACTATGTTGTTGTCTTCGTAGTTGTTGTAGTGCTCTTGTTCGACTGATTGTTTTTGCGGCTGATAAGTCGGTTGATGTTGTTTTTAACTGTTTTATTGTGTGAGAAAAATACTATATAATGATTGGTAAGCCAAGCAATAAAATATTTACAATTTTCTATTGACCATAATAACATTGTGGCGGAGCAATAAAATATTTACAATTTTCTATATCATATTTGTTTGTTTGTCCTTTTGTACAAGACACACTGCACATAGCAGTACTGCACTAGGAGGAGGCCTTTGGCAACTATATTGTCTTCTATACTATCGTCTATGTACTTACTCGAGGCCTTAATCTACTAAATGGTTGTTGTTTACCAAATCGATGACAAGTATACACATTTTCTCATCCGTAATTACTTGCCAATTTAATTTTAAAATAATTGTTTTGTTAGTTATTTATTGTAGTCATTTTAACTTTGTATAGCATTTTTTAGAAAAAAGGGAACAATTGTGTATTTTTGAAGGCAAGCTCCGCCACTGCATACCAAAGCCGAACATCAAAATGCATACATACTAGCAATAGCAATAGTCCGTACATATTTAAGTACAACGAACAGTCTGAACATATTTAGGTAACAATACATGCATATTTAACTATAGAATCTACTCTTTCAATTCCTTACTGTTTGTACAACAAATCAGTCTGTCATTAAATAATTGTTATTACTACAAAATAGACTCTTTCAACTCCAATCATCTCTCATAGCAAACAAAGCATTCGCAAGGCTATTACAAAATACATTCATGTCATTACCATCGTCACCCAAACTAGTAGTACTGCCACCAGGATGAGATGACGACACCATCGGTACGGTATTGCCATGCAGTTCTCGTTATGATCACAGATGTCAAACTTTGCATCTCATTGTACTTCCTGGTATGAAATTCTGTAGAGCCATGCATGCAAGTATTATTTTAGATTGCTTTACCATTAGATAACTTGGTAAATTAATTCAGTAAAATACTCCACTTAATCTTTAGCACTACGTCACATTCCTTTACCGCAGCAGGCGAAAACGATTTACCGCAGCGGGCAATAGTGGTCGCTGCGATTTATATATTTACCGCAACGGGCAACATAAGACGTCCGCTGCGATAAAGAATTTCCGAAAACAAAAAAAGAAGAAAAAACCCAACGGGCTGGATCTAGGCCCGCCGCAGCCAGGAGCTCCACCGCCCGCCCGCCAGATCCACCGTGTGCTCGGGCCACTTGTCGTGGCGGAGTGCCTCCTCCCCGAGCTCGCGGACGGGGTCGACGACGCCGAGCCCTGTGGTGCCCACCGTGGCGCAGAGGTACAGCGGCACCAGACCGAGGCCGACGTCGCGGTCGACGGCCGCGCGGACGGCTTCCGCGTTGAGGCTGTAGCCGGAAGCCGCCGACGTTCTGATGACGCGGAAGTTAGAGGGCCGGATCCCGACGAGGCGGGCGCCCTCAGCGCGCGGTCCCGTGCGGCGGCCAGCGTGCACACCACGGCCTCGCACGTGCTCCCCTGCAGCACGCCCCCGCCGCCGTCGGTGAAGAGGAACCGGCGCGGCAGGCCGAACAGCCGCGCCATCCAGTCGACGACGACGCTCTCGAGCTCCTTGGCAGCTGGCAACGCGGCCCACACGAAGGGCACGACGTTGAGGCACACCGACAACATGTCCCCGTGAGCCCAGTGGAGCTGGCGTTCATCGGGAAGAAGGCGAAGAAGCGGGGGCCACGCGGGAACATCGCCGCGCCGTCGCGGGAGGCGTTCGGGAGGAGAAAAGGAGGAGGCGTTCGGGAGAAGAGGAGCCGAGAGGAAAAGGAGGAGAAGAGGAACCGAGAGAAAATGAGGAGGCGTTCGAGAGAAGAGGAGCCGAGAGGTGTTCGGCGTTCCGGAGAAAAGAAACGACTGCGGGAGGGAAGGAATGAGAGAGAGAAGGAGGAGGAGTTGTTTTTATAGCTAGGTCAGCGGATTGGGCCTCACCCCCTATTTGGGCTGCGACGTTTTCCGTGGCGGGCACCTTAAAATGGCCGCTGCGGTAAATCGATTTACCGCAGCGGACACCTTAAAATGCCCGCTGCGGTGACAATTGTGGCCGTCATGGTAAGTCTTTTCTGTTCGTTGCCGTAAATCGTGGCGATTTATCGCAACG